>CM074549.1:4528918-5071418 GCA_037305995.1 Sclerodermus sp. 'alternatusi'
CACGAAATCTGATCACTCGCGGCAAATTAATCTCCGGAATTAACGAATTTTTCCTCTCTCCGCGCGCTTCTCTTGTAACCAAAGCTACATATTAGCCGCGAGAAAGAATATTGATATTCGAGCGACTCCTGTCCTGGGAGGAGGGGGTGGGTTTCGATGAGATGGGACCTATGGTAATTTTAGTCGTTCTCGTACTCAACCCGGTTAATTCGGTACCCGATGCTCCGGGGTGTACTTAACGACCGCGGTACCATCATCGTCATCCTCGACCACGGAATCAAAGATCTTTAGGGGTCCGGAGGACGCGAACGAACTTTACGGAAGCATTCGTTTCATCGAGTTATCGCTCGCAATTAAAGCGATGATTTACGCTCGCCGATAAAGCGTGACGGTCGTGAAAGAAGATCGCGCGGCGCTTGGGCAGTCGGCCAAAAATCGTAATCTTCGGGATGTATCGCGTGTATCCAGAGCGGAAATCGCCTCTCCTATCCGTCTATTTGCACAACGCGCGTACGACACGGACATCGAAAATATCACGTGGCGCAGAGGGTCTCGCGAAGCGATTTGACCTCTCTTTTCTTCGCCACCCGCGGTGGTCGCACTCTCGAACTTGCAGTTTTAAGGCCAGCCGCGCTCTTCCGCTCACGACCGGAAGTCGCTCGTTCGACGAGAAGCGTTTCGAGTGCGGCTGCTGAGCGCGAATCGCGCGGCACCGCTCAATTTCTACTCGATTCCGATAAAAAGGATTCGTAAAAGTAAAGGCTCGCTAACTCTAAAACTGGAAAGTGTAGAAAAACCTGTTAGCCGACCGAAAGCTGAAAACTAGTTGATTCGAACGCGGGCGCGCGCGACTCCTATTGGGATTGGACTTCCTGGTTCTGCTCGACCTTACCGCCGTTCCACATGAATCGCCATTCGGCGCGAGCGATTAAATAACACGTTTATTGTCCCATAATAAAGGAAGTGGCCTTTCCGAATAAGTCTTGTAAAATCTCGACTCGCGTTCCTCGGCTAGATCTACCGGTCGAGCGAATTACGGCCGCAATGCGCTCTCTGATACATTTTTCTGTATTTAGCAGAATATTTCGCGAAAAAAAAAACAAAAAAATAGAGGAACCTCGCTATCTCGAGGAAAGCGGTCGTCGGTATTTTTACCCATGAACAAATTCCATGAGCCAAGCGCAGAAGCGGTGACGGCGACCATATCCTGATCCGCTCGTCTTACGCTCAGGAGGAAGTTCAAGGATTTTTCTTTCTTTGCGTGGACTTTGCATGGAGAAAGAGACCTTTTACCCGTGCGTCCCCCCTCCCTCTTCCCCCGAAGAGTCGGAGAGACGAGAGGTGAAATCACCCAATCGCTAGGAAACACTTGTTAAAGCGCCGTGCTCCATTATTTTCGACATTTCCTTTCGAAAGTTTACTAAAGCATTCCGGGCGGTGTTTACTTTCTCATTTATGACCCGTAACCTGGCCCGCGTTACACAATAAAGCAACCATCCAACACAATGACTGCCGGCCAATAAACTGTCAGGGTTTTAATCTGTGTATATGCAAAATAAATATGTGTATGGTCATATATTATATTCTCAGCTGCGCATAGTTGCGTATTATTAGTTCGTGCTTTATTAGACCATAACCTAGGTTTAGTACTTCCGCGAAGAAGATTCAAAGCGGCAAAGTTTTCCGCGGATTACCGGTATACGATTTACTCCTTCCCCCCCGCAAGATTGCTTTCCAAATATTTGTCTTGCCATTATTTCACTCCCGTCTCCATCGTGTCCCAAAGGACCGAAAGTTTTCGGAAACGGTCATCGCGGAAGTTGGACGCCATTGGCTTTGCCGCGCTTCCCGAGGCTTCGCCGACGATTTAATTCGAACTTGTTTTTCTGGCCGCGGGAATCGTGATACTTTTCGACAAAACTTTTTTACGTAAATAATAAAACTGGTTTCTGTCACATCGCGCTGCTGATGAATTTCTATTGTCTGCCGGGACAAGTTTTCGCGTGCGCCGGAAGGTCAAATGGAAACCTCGAACCGCTATCAATTGCTTGACGTGCATGTCGCATTCGCGAAATTTGCATTTTCGCGATAGCTTCTGCTTAAAATCGCGTGTAATTAAATTAAGCGTGAAACGAGGAAAAACCCGAAGCTTTCCAACTCCTTTGTCTAACCCTCGTGTGCCACGTCCTCCCCTCCCCCGCGTCAATTATGCTCGGCGCTGATTTGAAAATCTCTCGGATCTTCGCGCCGATCGAAGAAAGCAAAACACAATTCGAGGGTGTCCGAATCGAGCGCAAATGGCGCGCGTTTAACGATTCTCTCTCGAAGCTTACCCAGGGACAAAAATATTTGGTCTCTATACTCACGGTTGCGATTGCAAACACCGCGCGCGCCTCCTCCGTACCGCAAATACAAATGTATTTGCATCGCGTTTGCTCTTATAATTTTCAAAAAGCCAAATACAGGAGTATGGTCGCGCGTTGGCTCATTCGCAGGTGGATATTAACGAGAGAGTTCCTAGCTCTGCCGGCGCGTATTCTTCCACCAATTAAGTATTCCACATCGCGGCGATGGGACTCATTGAGAAGCGGAGGATTTGGCCGAGGAGCCATTCCCCGCCGCGATATACGTGGCCCGAGGTATTTTGAGTAACGACGAGTGTACAACGATGAGCAAACATAAATGTAGCGAGTTGCAGCGGCTTCTCCAAACAACGGAATCTTTTCTGACGTTAATCACGTTCGACAATAATCTGATTCCTCGCTGTTTTCGCACACGATAAATAAGAACGATTCCTTCGAAGCTTGTATAACCCGCACCACGTGACTTCAGTCTCTCCTCGATATTGGCCGCTCGGCTATTTCTATTTCTACTTTTCACGAACGCGAAGAATGGCCTGTGATGCATTCGCCATACTTTTCTGCTTTTACCAGCCGATAAGGCGCTCCTCTCTCTCTCCGTGCCAGAGCGAATAAAATGGAAATGTCGTTTGCTCCAGATGATGTTTCCTACGTATTGACCGGTCGTCGATCGTCTCGTTGAAAGCTATCCTATTCCATTTTCGCTCCCAATTTCTTTTCTCGATGGAAGATAAGACCGCGCTGGCCGTTCAAGGAAATGCCGAATTATCGCCTAATCGTTTCAGTATTTTCCTCGTTGTTCGTCATTGCTCGTCATTGCAAGGTCCGTTGAACCGATTCTTCGCGCTTTCGAGCTAGATAAGACACATTCGTCACGAGCTAAACTTGCTCGATCATCGGCTCATTATCAATTACATCAACCACGTATTATCCTCCAAATTTAGTTGGCCTTCCCCATTGCCACTTTCCAGTTGTCCCCGATTTAGCTTTCGCTCAAAGTTTCAAGTTTAGCGAGCAATGGCGCTGGCGGCACTTCTGTTTCTTGTGTTTGCACAAGGGCGCCAGCCAACACTCGAAACATGTCTAAAACACTTGTTACGATCATCAGTCTTTGCATCGATGTCATTCTACCAAAGTGTCGATTAACTTTACTACGCGAAATTCTCTCTCTCTCTCCCTCTCTCTCTCTCCGTTGCCCTTTCTCTTTTTTCTCCCTCTTTGCGTCTATTCAGACTCCCAAACTTCTAATCAGCTTCTTCCGGTTTAATAGTCGGCTTCTCTCGGTGAGTACACGTTCGTTTTATCATTGATTTATCGATTCCACACTGTCCAATTTTGTGACTGTGGACACTGCAGGCTCCTAATACCTCTAATTGGATAACTCTACATTGGCCAATCAGATGAATGGTTTAATGAAACAAGGAGATGTACGTATAATTGGGTCATGCGAGTAGGGAGCCCCGAACACATGTGGCTCCCCTATTCCTTATTAAACGTTTAAAGTCGTCTGTATCTACTTACGCAAACGCAAACGCACGCATTTCCTCGTGATTCGTTTAAGAAAGCATCCATCCGCGGGTCGTGGATGCCGGACTCCGGTGAAGAGCTTCGAAATGAAACTTCTCATTAATAGCCTGGATCATAAACGACCGATAATTGCAGGTAGCCATCGAAGCAAGACTGTTGTTCCGCGTCTTAAGTATAAAGATATCATTAGAGAACTCGCCGTGCTGGAAACCGCGATTCGAGGAAATGAAACAGTCTGGTGCCCACTTGCAATAAATATAGAAAAACAATAGCGTAAATAAAAGTGCAAGACTTTAACGATAATGCTGCTGCTGCTGCTTAAGTGGCCTTAGATCCTTTATACCTTATGTAATTGCTCGGTGTAAATTTTACATGTACGCGCAAAGACACAGGGGTAGCAAAAAATTATGTTTATCGACATAGCGATTGAGAAGCGACGAGTCTCCTCCGCACGACGACGCGTGTCCAAGGCCAACATACCTGTCCCCCGTTCGGTTCTGTCATTTTCGCAGGTAGCCAGCGCCTTATCGCACCGTTTTTCTCAATTTCATTAGCACGTCGAACCGTTAGGGGCACGGACCACCGCACCTCCACCTCGTGCTCGGACTCCGCCATTAGACGAGACGCGCTAGACTCGAAGGAATTTCTTCGCGGAAACTTCCTCGTCGCTCTTTCGCGCGAAACATATCGCGAAGTGGCATCGCAACGGTGTTCCCATGGAACACCGAATGGATTTTCGACCAGCGACTACCGACCAAAGGTGAAAATAGTAGGACTACCGTCTTCGAAAGGTCGCGCTGGAACTCGGAGCAAAAATTCTTGCGCTTATCGCGCGAGAGGTCCCAAGTTCAACCGATGCCCGACCTTTGATGGTTTTAAGACGCGCGAGCACTACCTGCTCTTAATAACGGGGTTTTCTTCATCGGTCGAACGTACCTGCCGCGAAGTAACGAAACAAGCAAATTACCATAAAGTAATAAGCCGCCGACGTTATTTTTCGCGAGATTTTCCCTGAGAAACATCTTGGAACACCCCCTCTTTGCACAGCAAAAAAAAACCAAGGGTAAGTCAGTGGAGCGGTTTAAACAACGGCTGATGTTGCATCATTGACGTATCGCGCGCTCCACCTCATGAACGCACGCACGCGCGTACACGCGTGTGCAGATAACAAAATTCGACTGAAATCCTCCGCCTTTTTTTTTTTTTCGCTCACTAGATAGGAGAGTTTTTAGTGTCGCTGACACACGATTGATAATGATTCCTTCGGGGAAACGTTACTTGTCGAGCTTTCGTAAGATCATTAGCATTTTTTTTTTTTGTTTAAGGATTTCTATTAATAGCTCTTGTTTTCAATTCAAGATAAATATTACATCACAAGAAGAGACACATTCACCGCTCTTTGTTTGCATTATCGCTATTTCTCGCGAGTAAATCGTAACGCGGAATGTTTTATTCCGCGAAAGCGATTAACCTCGCAATTTTAATGAAGTTATTAATAGATGGGAGAATGCGCGCGCGCGCGCGCGCGGGATCTTTTGCATTTTCGTTTTACAAAGATCGCATTCGAGATTGCAAAGTATTTGGGTGTTACCGTTGAATTATTCAACCTTGACGGGAGAAACGCGTGAATTAGTATATAAATATCCCGTTTTCCAGGGAGACGCGTGGTGATGGGTAGGCAGGAAGAATCAGCTTGATTCGCCGGGATAGTATAGGGATTGATAATGGTACCCTGGCGCTTCTAACCATCTTAATTGATAGACACACCAGTCATAAACCCAATAGACCCAGGCGCCTTGGAAGTTTGTCAAATAGCGACATCGTTCTCAACTTACTCCTACCAAATCTCATAGTCAACAAGCTCATCAAACAATTTTCAATGATTTATAGACACAATGCAGAAAACTTGGTTCGCGAGGAAATCTTGAAACTTGAAACTTGACAGAATTTATCGTGGAAAATTTTAAGTAAACTCGTTAAATATATTGTTTTTAGTCATTTGAATGCCGCTGGTTAACACCTTTCTCTCTCTCTCTCTCTCTCTCTCTCTCTCTCTCTATTGCGTATGTCCTGGTTTTTCTTAGAACAACATTTCTGAAAGTTGATAAAAAATTGTGCGCCAACTCTAATTGGTTTGCGTTTCTGATTAAGGAGGACTCGAGTGATTCCCCAAAGGAATTGGGAAGTTGGCGAAATTTTCAGGAGAATCGTTTTAAATTGTTCCCACCAACTAAGGAATGTTTCTAGACAAATGGGTTTGAGAGATTCTTTCTAAACGGTCGACGAATCGGACAGTTCCAGAAGATGGTGGTTAATGGCTAATGGCTATTTTATGGAGTGGAACATTTTCCCGCTTTTACACGTGCTCCTAAGCGTGTGGATCAAGTTTTCCTCGCGGCTATTCCATCGAGACCGGAACTCTTAGTCATCCAAAGCTCGACCATTTCTGCGCTACCTCTCTTCAACTGCCTATATATCTATCTGCTTATCTATCCATCTATCTATATATTTATACACACACACACACACACATATATATGTATGTACGCGCGTTTAATTAAACGCTTAGAATGAATTAGCCTATTCGAGTGATCTTTACTCCGTGTAAAACCCCAAGGCGAATAATCCCGCGAAACCAGAATATTTTCCACTCGCACTACTCGTCACCAGACTTCTGCAAAGCCGGAATCCAGGTTTTTCGCATTATCCGCGTGACTCAGAAATTTCCCCAGGTCAAACCACTCGCAATTGTTTACCAACATGCCGATGAAAAATGTGCGGTACGATAAAAATACAATTTTCCAGCAGCAAATCAAGGCCAATGTTATTCGCGTTTGAGATTGATTTCGATGCGAGTTTCCCGATCAACTAAATGGATCGAAGAAGCCAGCGGCTCCACTCCTCTTCGATAAGGCAAATGGATAATTGAGGTGGCCGCTTTACAAATCTTCTGAAATCGGTTTTGAGATATGTAACTGGGTCAATTATGTACTTAATTGATTCAAAGAATCTTTTAAACGAATCAAAAGTAATCTAATCAGACGAACCTATTCCGGCGTCATTTTTCCTCCGGACTATTTACCTCAATCCTGCACAATTTCAATATTTACTATTCATGATCTTATTTACTCGTTTATTCGACGTTTTCATTTGGAGTAGCGCGTGTGTACCATTAATCCATGCTCCAAGATGGCTTCAAATGTATTTTTTGCCTCGTTCAATGGGATACGTCGGAATATTCAATTTGGAGAATCTGCATAATTTCCAGAAAAAGTCTGTCAACTTATCTATTTTTGCGGAAACAAATATAGTATAACAGAAGAGAAGACTTCTGTGCCGATTCCTCTATTATTTGTTTATTCCAGTATTTTGAGAGTAAGCGTGGCTCGTTGTTTCGCCAAATACGGGCCCGTCCGACACCTGTAAGATGTGCTAATTTTGTTCTCTTTCCCTTTTTTTTCGTGTATTTTAATGCGATTGGTAATGGGCAAACGAGATGAGAGCTATTAAAAATTGTGTACTGGACTAAAAGCTGTTTCAATCTTGCTTATATTAGTGCAGACGTGGCTACACGTGCCTTTATCAAGGAGTCTCGTGCAAATGTCACGTGTCTTCTTTCTGATTTCGTGAACGTGTCACTTTAGTTTGCCTCGCTGATATTTTAGATAGCACATGCGCGAGGAATATGCAAAGCTAGCTAAGCAAACGCCATGCGAACGCTCCAAAAGAAATATGGATGCCATTTTTGCCCGCGGAACCATCGGCGGCCATTTTCTTGAGAATTTTTCATACTTTACGACTATTAGGTGTCAGCTGCGAGTGGAATTTCAAATGACGCGTACAGTGTGGTTATCCGATGCTCTCGTACGAGGTCAGGGTTGCCTCTGCCCTATGACCTATGAAACGGCTCCCCCGAGCTACAATGAAGAAGGGCAGAGGCAGGTTTTTCGTTGAAATTTTTAGAAATTCTTTCATATCCACACACACACGCGCGCGTACACAGAGACTCTACGGTTCCTCTTAAAATTTTCCTGGTTCTCTCTTTATACCGCTAAAACCCTTGTATCCGGAACTTTCAAAAACTTTCCACCCTCCCTGGTTCGATTAAATCTCTGTTGCTTAAATTTCACCGAACTTGACCGAAAGGAACTATAATTCCACCTTGCTCCACTTATTTCTTCGTAACATTGTTTTCCAATTTACGTTCCTTGACCTGCTTGTATTGGCTTCCACTTTTCCCCTGATTATTGTCTGGCGTTTGCAAATACAGCAAATGCGTCTCTCTCTCTCTCTCTTTTTGTCAATCCCCAAAGTTCTCGCGATTATTCGCAGTTATTTGCCCACGCGTTACAACACTTCCTGCTTCTTGCCAATCATTCACGAATCAAGATCTTTCACAATCTGAGGAAATCCGTAGAAAACTGAAAGTCAGCGCTAAAGTTTGTTGGTCCGCCACAGTGAGATTTTTCTTATGAAATTTAGCCCGCGATTTGCTCAAATACCAATATTTTTTGATACGGTTTCCCAAAGTCCCACTTCCGTTTCCGGCAAGCGGGGTAGCAGAGATCACCGCACAATAATCGTGCGTTGGAAATTATTCCCCTACTTATCGTTCATCGTTAAAAAGTCACTTACGCTAGGAACAAACGACGTCGAAGAAATAGAAAAATCTCTCGTTGCGAAATTTAATGTCTTCCGTATCTTTATCTGTTCAAGGTCACCGAGGAGGGCGACAGCGACAGTACTCGTACGAGTTAAAAATGAGTTCTTGAACGGAAAAAGAAGGATGTTGCAAATTTGTGATGTTTCCACTATCATCGGTAGCTTAAGCAATAAAGTTTAATCTCTCGAGCAAAAGGTAAGTCCTTATTACTCCATTAGCCTTCCTTTATGACTCTCTTTATTGTTTTATCGCACAATAAGATCTGACACGAGGATCTTGATAAAACACTCGAATTCGCCACTCGACAATTAGCCATTCTATTTTTCTATGAATCAGATAACGAGCAACATTTATCGTCTCGCTCGAAAGGAACTTCCCCGGTTTTCAAAAGCTCTGGGCAATATCGGTAAATAAATTTATTTTCCCCCTGTTTACCACACGACTTTTTTCGTACTTTTCGAAATCTGTTTGCACGATGGGATTTCATATCTCGACGATGGAGGAGAAAATACGCGATATCAAGTTTATGAATTGATGGCTTGTTTGTTTTCTTCGCTGGTGGTAATTCGCGCGGGCAATCGCGTGCTTGTAATCAGCCTGGATTGCGACACAATGCGGCCCATTATAAAAAAAAGAGGAGAGGAGAGGAGATAAACCGAAAATAAGCGTGAAGAAATTGTCTCGTACCAGAGGCTATATTTGTCCGAGGAGACATAAATGTGTTCGAGTATCATCGGCTTGTGCGGAATTAATTGCCCCTGCATCCTACTCCGAAACGTTTCGGGGTATTTCTGTGTGCCAATAAGAAAATATTTTTACCTTTCGGTATTTCGACATTCTCCTCGATATCAGACAAACACGCGCACAATGTCGCATCGACAGAAATCAACCTTTCAATTTGGCAAGAAGTTAAAAATAACGAGCAACTCGCGAATTAATTTGTATCGTCCTTCCAGGAATTTCGCTCAAACGATTTCCTTATGATTGGAACGAAGTTTCT
This sequence comes from Sclerodermus sp. 'alternatusi', assembly GCA_037305995.1. Classification (NCBI taxonomy): domain Eukaryota; kingdom Metazoa; phylum Arthropoda; class Insecta; order Hymenoptera; family Bethylidae; genus Sclerodermus; species Sclerodermus sp. 'alternatusi'. The sequence goes on from CM074549.1 coordinate 4,538,469, forward strand.
CCCACGGAGAAAGGATATTAATTATAATGAGGGGCGCGGGGGGGGGGGATATCGGTGTTTCGGTACCAGAGGAACTAGTCGATGGGCATTTCGAGCGGAACAAAGAAAGCATTTGGTATTTTATTCCTGCAGTTTTTGCCGGTACCATTTACGTCAGGCAAGCTGCAGTGCGTTAGCTGTAAAATTCAGAGACTCCCGGCTGTTTATAAAATCATTTCGCAGCGGGCATCGCAAATATAGTCGGAGGTTAGACGAATTTCTCAGAAGTCTCGTTAACATTGTTCTCCGGCCGCGGGGAACGCGCGTGATAAAAAATGCCAGTTGAAACACAATGGACCTCCGGAGTCCGCCGATACCGCCGCATCCGGCGGAGGACACCCAATTTCTGATCCCAGCGGGCCAAACGGACTCATCGCCGCTGGAGATGAGTCCGTTGATCGATTTTCATCGATTCGATCGCGCGAGTTCTTCTCTTTGTCGTCGGAGATCTTGGCGGAGCTTAGATGGCGGCGATGGTGATGGTGGGATCCTCGGTGTCGGGAGGAGAGACCTCCTCCTACAAATTTGGTTCGGCACATTTCGTCACTGATATTGGCCAAGAACCCGACTGGTATTTGAGGAATCTTATGTAAAATTGTGGTAATCAGCAAAATCGGGGATTAAAAAAGCTTTCGCCTCGATTGCAATTTCTATTTTTAACGGAGAGCCTCCGTTGTTGGGTGTGTATCGCACAACAGCGTTAACGCGTTACGGGGGGCTGCTGGTGGACGATTTAGCAACCATCCAACGAAGATTGCTCAAGTACCTCCGGTGAAACGGACGGACCAGCGGGACCTGGAACGAAACCAATCGTTTTCGAGCAACGTGATTTCCAGCGTCCGTTCTTGGAGCCCGCGCGTCAATATCCAAAGGTCGATAATCGAAATGAACGGGCGTCGAAGGGAAATTCGTCTTCTCCTTTCGATTTTACGGTCTTCCCCTAACAGAATCACGTCCCGGCTAACAAGTTCCGTAACAACGTTACACCTGGACCATTTATCGGTACCAGTGACATCTGCTTTGGATCTGTTTTTCCCCTCGCTGGAGCTGCGATTGACCGAGGACCCTATTTTTAGCGCCACTCGCGAGTTACGCGCGAACAGTTGACATTATTCCAGATGTGTGTCCGCGCACATGTTGAAAAAATCAGGGTTCTTCTTTCCGGTGGAAATCTCCACTGGACGTTTGATCATCGGATCTTCATCGCGGGATCTTCCATCGACGGATGGTTGAAGGAAACCAGTTTGGATTGTCGGAACTGGGAAATATTAAGAGAGATCCTCCCCCTCCCCCCTCTCCCCCCTTGGGAAACACATTGGTTCCGGTGAATTTGATTCTCGGCCAGTTCCAAGACTAAGAAGGACTTATGATTTTCAACGATGCGAATCTCCTGTTGAATTATTAATGCTCTCTCCCTGGAAAAGTATAAGCCGCTAAATTAGATGGGAGGGCATAAACTATTTTTAGAGTTTGATTCGCAAACTATGCACAATAGTCGACATTGTCTCGACCCACATCGTCGCCGTATGCCGGACGTAGAAAAAAAATGCTGCTTTCGCCAGAGTGGAATTCTCCATGGACCAAAAGCTGGTCTAGACTTTGCCTCTCGCGAGTGGAACAATCGCGCGAGCTGTGGATACGCCCGTGGAGAAAGAATCGAGCGAAAAAAAATCTTTTCCCTCAATAGCGGCCAGGACGCCCCGTGACACCTAAAAACCTTCGCTGCCATTATTTCGTGACGTCACGACTTCTTCGAGAGTACAATAAAGCCTTATACGTATACACTCGGCACGTAACGGTATCTTTACACGGAGGAATAATAGCTAATCTCTCCTCCAACCGATATTAATATTCATCGGGACCTTCCGAGTGAGAAAAATTTCACCGTCCTTCCATTAGCCGAGTTCTTTTCTGAAAAACACTCCACCCCCCACCCCCCGAGTGGTAAGCCCTCTAATGATCGTTTGCCCTCACTCTCGCTGTTTAATATCAAATTCCCTCTTTTACTTGAGATTCGCCAACTGATATCGACGACTCCTTAACGGGTGAGAATCGTCGCGACAACCTCGTGCGGGAAAATCCTATTTCAAGCACCCACCAGCTCTTGGCGCGACCAAGGACATTTTTCGAATATCTGATCAAATAGGTCTCTCGGCGAGCAAATTGGCCTCGTAACATTGAAATCGAACGCAATACGCACCGGATTGTTCTCAAGGTTCGAGAAATTAGCTCGTCTCGTCATCAGTTATCGGACATTTGCGTTTTTCGCAAGCCCCGAAGACACCACCGCGAATTGGCCAATAGACGGACGGAGGATCGTTCGAGAGGTCCGTTAGTTTTGAAATTCATCGGGATACACCCACGAAGCGCGCACACATACAACTGGTGGACGGGCATGCGACTGAGCGCGATCGATCAAATGGGATGTCCGCTGACAGAAATAAAGACGTTACAGATGTGCCAGCAGAGATAAATTTGCCAAATACCTGTCTAAGAACAATGTATATCTCGTGAAATAATTATCTCGTCGTTATCCGCTATCAAAAACCTACGTGTTATCTTCCAGCTCTATCGGTGGGCTCATCGAGAGACACGCCAATAGGACCACCGATCTTATAGCTCTATCGGCCGTACACCATCCAGAAAAGAAAAGGAATGTCCTGGTCGACCTCCCATCGATTCAGCCAAGTGTCCTCGTGAGAACGCAACCGACCAACCGACCAAATGCCAAGCGTTACAAAAGTCCACTTTATTTGTTGGCCTCGTTGTACGTTTGCACAGGCTAATTACGCACGGTGCGTTGCAGAGGGAGGCAATTACCATCGTTGCGAGATAAACGGAATTAGGTATCTTACGAGACGCGCGCGCGCGCGCGCACATTGGATACACTCGAGGGAATCCAAGTCCGAGAATTTTGAAGGATGACGAAAACGCAATCTATCGTACGAAATATCGCGCATGGCGTTCGAGTATCATTCTCTGGAACGACTCCGGGGGTATTATCAGTTGTTTTGGCTCTTCGAGGTGAGACAAACAGCAGCGGATTCCGCAAAACTGCCACCTAGAGAACGAGGCCGGGCACCACGTGGCTTCCGGAAAATTGTGACGACGGCACTCTGGCGCGTGGGCACGAGCGAGCCCCTCGCAAGGTTCCAAGGCCCGATAGTTCCGGGGATCCATGAAAGGTGCTAATCGCGGATACCGCGCCCCACCCTGACGAGCCAACAAGGAGATATTTTTATGCAAACGATTTATTTACAAGTCGAGCCGTCGCTCCGCTCTCTTAACAGCGCCAAGACTTTAGAGCGCGGTAAACGCTCACACGCCTGTCACAATATTATCGAAAGAAGAAAATATGGCTCGGATTAGCTTGTGCTTCGACTTCTCCGATGATCAACGATTCCTCATTCCTTCCGTGTAGGCTCAACGTCGGCTTAACGGGCGCGATAAATCGGGCAAGATCGACAGCTCCGGTTGAAATTGATCAGCCGCCGCACCTCCGTCCGTCAATATCCAAGGATCGATCGACGAACGAACGATATGGCGGAAAGTTGTCAACGTCGCGCGGTCCACCGCGACAAGTGGTTGTTGCTCGGTCGCAACAACCCCTCGTGGTGCGGCCATTGCTCCATTTTTACTCGACTCTCGCAAGTTCGACGAATTAGCAAAATCTACGCGCGCGCGCGCGCGCGAGGAGTCGACGATTCAACAACGGTCTCTCGGTTTCCCCTCTCGTACGATGAAATCAGGCGAAAATACGATTAAGGTCGCGCGCTCGCCAAGGCGGTCCCGAGCGTGTTCACGTGCTTCGCGAAGCTCGGTAACCTCATTAAAATGGTCAGCCCGTTAGAGACGAGCAGCTAAAACGGGGTCGATTCCCGCGGGGACTTTTCCCGGTCGTCGATCATGCCGGAGGATGCGAATACTCCGCTGAACTTTGGACCGCTTCTCGCGGAGGCTCTTCCCGAGAGTCCGTTTCTGCAGGGATATCAGGGTGCTGCCCTTTACCCTCGAGGCTGAGGAAAATCGAGCCACTGGTCGAACGCCGTCGGCTGATCGGGGAAGTTCGCGTTTTGTCTCGACGCGATGATCGCGTGCTTTCCACAATTCGAGAAACGGAAATAAACGAGTGGTGGAGGAGTCCCCTCTCCGGGTCTCACCGACCGTGCGGTAGTTATTGGGTGCAGGGAGAGCACTGGTGTTCCTTCTGCGAGAGTTGGCTCGCCGCCAGAAGTCGTGGAGCAATCGGGCGCGAAGCAGAAGGCCGCTCGGAGGTGCACGAAAAATAATAGCCCACTTTTCGCTTCTCCATAGCGGAGAAAGTCGCTAAGGGCTGCTGCGTCCGTTTTAAACTCCGGGCAAGGTGGAAGGGAGAGAGAGAGAGAGAGAGAGAGAGAGAGAGAGAGAGACACCTTGCCATTATCGCGGCAACATCTCCAGTGCTTTTAACCCGGCCGAAACACACCCAAGGATACTCCTACGCCGACTCGGCTCATCTTCTTGTTGACGCTCCGCTGCCGCTGCAAGTGATTCTAAAAATTGACCTCAGCGATTTCCTTTTTATACCGTGTACACGTGGCAGGTGAATCATTAGTTCTTACTCTATTTATAGAAACCATTTCGCTCCGTTCCACGCCATCCCTTATCGCTCGTACGAGAGCTTCCCGCGTTAATCTCTCCCCCAATATTGCTGGAGCGCCGCGCTCGATCTCCCGCCATTTTTATTTTTACGGTGCTCTCAGTGTTTGTCCGAAAACTCCTCGACGTCGCGCTTACATTAAAATGTTATTATTGCTCTTGGATCCCGGGGAGGTTCCGTCGTTCGCTCGGTAGAAATCAAAGCGGACCGCGTTATCACTACTACTGCCTTCCTCTAGCCCCTTTCAGATAAAATTATCGTTTTCAACAATATTTGCAAATATGCGCTTGACAGTTAATTGGAGACTATTCGTATCGACCGATGAAAAAATATACATTGACGTCAATTGGCACAGTTGCCCGAGTAAAATGCCACTCTCTCTCCTCCTGCAATTTTATTCTCCTCTCTTCTCTCATCGTGGACACCCGCGAGAGATGTCACGCGTCGAACCGTGCGAATCCCCAAAGAAATGCCGGGCGAACGGCGATGGGGCCGGAGCGGGGGGGGGGCCCAAAGTCTCTGATTTCTAATCTAACCGGGAAGTCGTAACGCCGAGGCGTAATGTTCGCGTTCGAATTAATGGAACGACCAATGGGACATTCGATGTCGGAACTCGAACTAGAGATCGAGTGGAATCGAGAGAAGGAATTTATCGGAGAATTTCGCGAATCGGCTTATCATTTGGCGGCGGCGGCGGCGGGCGCGCGTGCCTCTGTGTTGCAGCAGCGGAAATGAAAAGTTTCGCATCGGAGAACCCGGAGAGCGAAAGAATCCGAGGGGATGACAAACTCACCGCGAGGTTTCTCGCGAGAGTCCCGCGAAAATCATTTAAATATTCAAATCAGCCGAGTTTCCCGCGAGCGTCGATGAGAGAGGGATTTTCCCCGAGAGAAAACCGGTCGAGGTAAAAACATGGGGGAATTTATAGACGCGGGAGGCTCTCGTTGCGCCAACATCGAGGTGTCTCGCATGGAAAATGGGCCACAGCACGTGTTCGGGCGCCATCGTTTTTTGCCGTTTGCCGTTGATCCGTTTAATCGTTCGGAATCATCGATAAGCACGAGACGAGACGAGACGAGCTAAGAAAAATACAGCGTTTGACGTCAATCGACGCTAGTTTGCCATTGTAGCACCGTGCTTTCCCTCTTTTTTTTTCCTTTTTTCACGCGACGCACCTTTGAAAGCCAGCCAGATCCGCGCGACAGTGTTTCGCGTTTCGTGTTTACGCGTAAGAGGAAAGTATGCTAATTCAAGTTCGCCTTATGCCACTGGATGGAAATTGAAATTCATCGGAATCCATTAGACCTCGCGGCGATTCCTCGGTCTTTTCCAGCGAAGAAGAACTTTGCGCGAACGGAGGAGAGGAGAGGAGAGGTGACAAGAGTATCCTCTTCTTGGTCGCCGTCATCGACCACCACCGCGAAACCATTCCCAAACCCTAAACAGTGATCGTGCGGTCGAACAAACTAATCTCACTCGAGTTTGCTCGTGGACGGACTCCGCTTCCGGTCTTCCGCCATTTTCCACCTACGATTATCGCAGTTGCGCAATTGTTTCCAAGGAAAGTCCTCGTACTGTCTATTTCGCGAGTCGAGCCCAATTACTTTCAACTCGAGGAAACTTATAAATATTCTTCTTGGAAGCTCGTATAAATTATCATTCCGAGCATTTCCCTTTCGACGATTACCTTACGTCGCCGTGAGAGAGAAAAACTTTCCGCCGCTCTTTTTCCTCGTTTTTTCCCCCTTTTATCTATGGCATCTCTCTAATAGGATTCCACCATATTCCGCGGCCAACTGTTTAATATTTTCCACCAAAGTCTCCCGGTAGCAGATGGGAGCAGCGCGGCGGGTATGCAAGTTTTAGCGGAGAGTTACCATAAAATACAAAAACCACCTTATCTCATTATACTTGGAAAACACGTGATCCACATATATCACGGTTATCAACAGGTAATGGAGTTTATTTATTACATTTGCCCTGCCTGTCGTCGTCTCGCGGTTAGTTTCGATGTGCCCGTCACGTGACTTTGCGGGGAAGTCCGATCGCTCGAAAAATAAAAGGGGGAGAGACGCGCCCTGGCTGCTCCGCCTGGTAATATCGAGGTCGCGTCATTTCCTCCGCTCCCTCTCTCTCTCTCTTCTCTCTTCTCTCTTCTCTCTTCTCTCTTCTATTCCCATGCAAATTGAGCGAACTTTAATCTCCGAAGGAACCGAGCCCCCATTAAAACTCGCGTTCCCGCCATATCCGTGAAAATCAAGCTTTTCCCTGCGACCCCTTCTACGCGACTCCTTACTCCCCCCACCCTCCCCCTCTCGACCTGGTCCAAATTCCCACAAACTTCATTTTGCCCCATCATCGTTACATCACCCCGTCGATTCTCCGATACGTAATAAGCGAAAACGTTATGTCACACTGTTTTCAGAAATTCACGCCTGTGCGGGATTCCCCTCCCTCCTGACATCCCAGTCGTTCTCTCGCACCTAACGTTTATATTCATAAGGATTCCTCGCTCTTTTGCAATTACCACATAAAACTCCGCTTTATAAATAATTAATTTATCGACAGCTTTGCCGGCCGACGAGTTTCTCAATGAATTCTTCAATTAAAACACACGCTCCAGTATCTTCCTTGTTGCGCAATCGATGTATATATATATATATATATATATATCTCTCCTTTGCGCTTCTTGTTTCGAACTCTTCCTCCCCCGCCACTCCATCGATCGGTTCTTTCAAGAATCAAAGCCCTGCGTAAATATTCGGCGGAGAGATGTAGTTTATTTACAAGTTTCGCGAATTTTAGGATCGCGAGGTGCTTTTCGTTGGTTGTTACTCGCAGCAGCTGTTGGGGTGTCGGTTTAGGCATTTACAGAGTTTACACGGTGCAATATATCAATTAGAGAATGGTATTCCACGAATTTGGCCGTTCATCAAAGCCACCAGTGGTTTTGAAGGATCCCCCCCCCCCCCCCCCCCCCGCTGAGATTTTACGAGTCTGCGGAATATCAGGGGAGTTTCGCGTGAATTACGTGGGAATTCGGAAGACGCCGTGGGCGTCGCAGGTTCGCCTTGCCACGAAAGAGTCGACTCGCGAACGTCTCTCGATTGCGTGGGCGTTCTCCACTCGAGCCAGCACGGCGCTCCTTGATTTTTACTCAATGTCTCTCGATAAATGATTCGGGGGGACTGTGCTCTCGGGGATGACTCGAGGAAACCGCGCGACGAATCATCTCTTCTCGGATTTCGAGACGCTGAATATCCCTCGTCTCCTCCTCCTCCCGGTCTCTTCCACCTCGAGGATGAATCCTCCTCGTCCTGGTGACGTCACGCTCGGTCACGGCGAGTCTCGCTTCCTCGCGAGCGTAAAATTTAGCGCGGAAGTCACGATCCCCGCGAACGCTCATCAGGACCAGCAAGAAAACACGATTAACGTCCCCATTACTATGCGGACCATCGTTTCCCCCCATCACCACCACCATCACCATCACCCCGACAAATCCGTCGACTTCACCCGACCGTCCGAGAGTCGCCGTTGGAAAATCGACTCGTTTCTTTTTTTTCTTTTCTTTTTCGATTTTCCCCCGATTGGGCAGGTGGAACGATCTCCCCTCGTCCGGACCGTCGAAAACGAACGCTCGACGTCCCCGTGCTCGCGCGTCCACGCGAAACGATAATCCGTGGTAATTTCTCGAGGCAAGATGGCGGCGTCTCTTCCGCGACCACGTGAGATCACGCGCGAGACCAGGCCTGAGTAATCGACGAAAAAGCGAGATCTGGTTTTACGTCGAAAATCATTATCCGGCCTGCCGTGCGTAATTAAAGACCTAACTTGCGTCTTCTCGTGCCCATGAATTATTCCTACCTGACTCGTAGGATCAGCGGAACTTGAACTATCCGCCGCCATTTTCGACAAAATGTTAACGGGATTCTCTCACGAATTCGCATAGTAATCATTTGCGTAAAGCTGGATCGTAATATCGCACGGTAGGACTTAAATAATTCACGATCGTTCCTCTCGCACATCCAAACTGATTAATTATCGCTCATTGGCTTCCTGCTTCTTTTTTTTCTCCCTTTTTTCTTTTTTTCTTTTTTTCTTCTTCTTCCTTCAACTTTTTTTTCCCCAATTTCTTCGAAGAAAGCAAATCCCCACCCCGGCGGATATTCCAGCCAAGGAAGGAGCTTTTTTCTTTTGCGGGAATATAAGAGTGGGTAACAGCGAAAATGTTGATTATTTGTTGCAGGACAGTTGTGAGACTGTATCATTTATGAATGGACGGAGATGCTGGGGGGCTCGCAGGCGGGGGTTTGGATCTCGGGGGCTTGGACGGATGGTGGAAGGAGCCGGGCATCGTTGTCTGGAGCCTCGTCCTCTTCGGCTCAGTCGCCCTCAATGCCATCCTCCTACTCGCCTTCTTATTTCGTCCTGGTCTTCGCACCATCTCCAACAGGTTAGTTCTCTCTCTCTTTTTTCCTGTTTTTTTTTTTTTGTTTTTTTTTTTTTTTTTTTTTTTTCACGGCTAATAGAAACGTCGCCCAACAGTCTGGGTGCAAATAGCGCGCGCGGGTGCATTTGTAGTACTCTCCTACTAGTAGGAGAGGAAGATGACTCTCTTCCTCGCGACAAAGCCGTCCATAAAGAGGCCTGAGGAAGTCGAGGGAGCTCGGACATATTTTCTGGAGACACAGTCGTTGCTCCGGCACGGGGCATTGTTCCGAGGAGCAAAACTTGAGGATTTTTGAAAAAAGCGCGAGTTATAGGCGCGAAACAAAGTTCAAGCACCATCGCACTTCGAGGCAGCGGATCAAGAAGCCTTGATGGTAGTGGTGGTGGTGGTGGGAGTGTGTGCGAGTGCGCTGCCTCATAATGGCGTTCGTTGACTTTGCTGACGTGTCCTTTGTTTCCTCAACGAGAGAGAACGCCTCGATTCGGCCATTACACGCATGCACGCGTGCATATCGAGCGGCCCACCTTGCCAAGGTCGCCATCGCTTCAACCGCCCGAAAAGGAAGCGACGTTAATCCACTATTTTTCCGATTTCTCTCTCTCTCTCTCTCTCTCTCTCTCTCTCTCTCTTGAATCGTTTACCTCGATCTCTTCGATAAAAGTTTCTCCGATTCTCCGCGCAATCTATATTTCCAGAAATTTCAATATTAATTATCGGATGGTAAGGGAGAAGGAGGAGGTGGAGGAGGAGCTGGTTTACCGAGAGAAAGGCCTACCTTCGTTGGAATCGCTCGAAAAATATCAATAAAGAAGCTCACTTATGGGTACTCGGTATTCGTAAAAATGCCCTGGTACTCGCTTCCTTATTAGCATAAAAAATAAAGTGATTATCTGAAAATTTAACGGTCCAGGATCCCGAAGGTCAACGCGGGACCTGGCATTTGCTCGCTTTGTCGCGTGGTTCAGGAAGAACAGTAAATAATGCACGGAAAAAATCTCCGCGACTTTACGTAGAATCGCGGCGTGAAAACTGGTAAAAATTTCCGATCTCCATGTCTTTTTTGCATTTTAAATTTATCCCAACAACCACGCGCGGCTTCCTTATTCGTTTCCGTGGAATGGATAACTGATAGAGTCGTCGAGCGCGGAATTCTCTTCTCGCTCTTATCTCTCTCTCTCTCTCTTTTTTCTCTTCCTTTCTTTTTTCATCGGCTCCGCTCGATTCCCGCTTTCATAAGCCTCTCGACCGACATAGATTTCAAGTGAATTTTGTTAATCGTATTTTAATCGCTGTTCACCGGGCCAATGGAGAACGGAAAATAAACAACTAATTGGATTATGTGCCTGGCACGTGACAGCGTTGGAAATGGCTGAGTATAAGATAAGGTTGGTTAGGCACACTAATCTTCCGTATATACGGGAACAGGTGGCCGTTTTGGCAGCGCCGTGCCATTTGCACGACAATAGTAAGAAAAATAAATAGCTGGGAAACAACTGAAAGATTTATGAGTAGCCGCCATTATACGTCGCCTCTGGGCCTTTTACACAATTCGCTGGTTGGACGTTGCACGGCCATGCTGGGAGCATGAAAAATACACGCGTTTCGAGTCTTCGAACGATTTCCGTCTTCCAATATTATATCGGGATTCCGCTGTAGCGCGCGCGCGATCGTCGTCTATTCGATATCTTAAAACGTGTTTAAATATCATCGCGGTGGGCGTCAATCGGTTATTCCGAAAGCATACGCGCGAACGTTTTTTTCCCCACGTAAGCTTCCGTCATTCTGTAAAATAGAAATTTATCCTTTTACCGGGACAAATAATGCTCGTTCTTCTCAGAGCAGGCGCGTCCGAGCAAAAATTCTTCCCGATGTATCTCTTTTTATTTCCATGTACCTGCGACTTTTTGCAGGTGGGAATAAAAATGGCGCCCGCGATTCTCCGGCAATCACTCCAAGACAGAGTCGCCGCCGCCGCCGCCGCCGCGCGACCTTATCGCGATTTAACCGTTAATTTTTCTGCGAATGAATCATGAACTTTTTGCCAGGCTCACGTGCCGAGATTTAGAAATAAAAGGGGAATTTTTAAAAGTCGCAAAATGTCCCTGACGATGAAAATAATCTTTGGGTCGTTTCGCGAGCTTTCTTGGAGTGGTCGATCGGTTCTCGGAGGTTCGAAAAATTGCATCTACGGAGGTGGAGGAGGAGAAGGAGGAGGAGGTGGAGGTGGAGGATGATCCCGGTATCCGCGGGGATCTCTCCAATGGGAAATCGTCGATCGTCGCTGCGAAATGTCCCCGGTTAAAAATAAAAAAAACCTCTCGGCTTTTTCGCAAGCTCGCGCGTACGCGCCAATCATTTAGAGGTTGTGTTTGGACGTTTTGCGTGCAACGTCTCTTTGATCTGCCCACTCCCGCGGCAGAAAAACCATGAATGAAGTCACCGTTTGCCGAGTTCGCTTCGCAACTGAACGGAAGTGACGGATGTCGAGAGATTCAATTTTGCCTGCAACGAGCGACGGGACACCGACGGCAACAGCGATGATCGCACGCGCCTCGTAAAATTGGAGGAAAATTAAATTCACGCAAAATTCCTTGGACTTTCTCCGTCACTCGGCAACTCCTCGCTGATTTTCTTGTCATTAGCCACGGAAGTTCCGCCGCGACGGTAGAAAAATCATGAGCGAAGAGTCACCGTTTACCGAAATCGTTCCGTAATTGTCGTTGGCCGGAAGCTGGGAATAGCGAGGAACTCGATTTTCGAGCCAGCGACGAGTGGACCAGGAACGTGCGAGAACACCAGGACCTTAAGTGCTCCAACGTTACGCTTCGCGTCCATCGGAAATGACGCGACGTTCTTCCATACCCCGAGAACTTGCTGGAAACCGAATGCTACACGCCTCATAAAAACTAATGAATTAGCTCGTCGACACAATTCTGGCAATTATAATTAGTGGTGCTCGCTCGCGTTAAGCTGGCGGCGATGCCACACCATCAATCTTCCAATGAAAAACTCTCCTCCGGATTATTTAGTATCGCAGTTAGTTACAGCGGGTCAGGGGAATTAATAAGCAAGTTTGAGCTTATAAATCTTCGGGCGGCAAAAAGTTCCAATGACAAATCGCGCGAGGAACCTTCGCGAACTTTATATTGGGATTTACCAAGAAGCTAATGCCTGTTATGCTAATTGAACGATAATGGTCGTTGCGATTTGTTACAATTAAATGAAATCCCTCTCCTTTTTAAACTGTTGCTGCGGCTGTTGCTGTTGCTGCTGCTGCTGCTGCTGCTGCTGCTCTCGTATTAATAGTTCGAGAAAACAATATGGCGACGAGTCCAGGGAAAAAACTTCAATGATAAATCGAGGGAGCCTTCGCGAAATGTACTTGTAACAGATTAGAATTAACCTACGATCTCTAAAAATATAGTCAGGATTAAGAAATAGGATAGATCGTTTGTTCGGACAAATTAGCATTTTATATCTCTGGCGGCTGGATTATTTAGACATCATCGTTGCGATTTATACCTGTCCAGCCTCAATATTTCACTTTTACGAGCATTTCGTCGTTGAACGCTTTCGTATTGCATTTCGTAATTCGAATTCGCGATATTTCATAAAAGCCATCATTCTCGTAATTTCACTCGCAATGATCCCTCCTCCTCCTCCTCCTCCTCCTCCTCCTCCTCTCTCGGCAAACAAATTATGCGAGAAACTAAAATGCTCGAAAAGACATATTGGAACGACGGGGCCTTTTAAAGGAAGGAGAATCGATCGGAGCGGGGAAAAGCGTAGCGATAAAATTCTGATAAACGGAGGTGGCGGAGAAGGAGGAGGAGGAGGGAATGTTTCATCCGAATGAAGTAACGTCGGAATATTCCCACCCCCTGCGTTTTATCGGTTGCACGACTGACTAAAGTGGACAGCTGATCATAACAAAGTCATAACGAATTTTATTCGCCTCGTTACACTTTTTATTCTCGTATCCTCGTCTTTTATTTTGCGGAAAAAAGGAAAAAGTTCTCCGTCGCCGCCGCCGTCGCTCCATCTTGAGAATTTCCAAAAGTGAACTTTTGCCTCTCGCGGAGGCTGAATGAAATTTAGCGAAAGGCCCGAAGCGCGTCGCTCGCTAGAAATTTATTGAACGGAAATATTTCTCAGCAACGAGAAATATAAGCGTTCGCTCGAGTAATGGAGAGAGAGTGCGACGTTAAAAGTCGGCATAAAACGTGGAAAATACATTTCGGGGAAAATAGGGAAAATGAAGTCGCTCGCCCGCTGAATCGAAAGGGACAATTTTGCAGATCTGCCCGATCGTGAATGTCGCATAATCAACCGTACTAATTGCAAATACAGAAATTGCGCGCAGACTCGCTCCGACTCTCACCGACTCTCACCGATGCGAACCAACACCCCACGCGTGTATTCGCTCTACCACGCGCGCGCGTACATACACAAGCGCTCACACCAGTAACGCACTATTATTAAACTCTCATTAACATTTATAGAGCGTCGACTTAAAACTCACCAGACGCGACTTATCCAACCAACCAACCAAACGAGACCTAGCGAACGAAACTGAATTACCAAATAAAGAGAGAGAGAGAGAGAGAGAGAGAGAGCGTTTTACGGAAGCCGGACGAAAGTGTTCCGCCGCAAGCTTCTTCGCGGGCAAAAGCTCGAGTTCTCCTCTCGAGAACGCGAATCTTGTCGCGATGGTCGACGAGAGGAGGAGGGTGGTGTCTCGGAGTTTTGCTTCGTTAAATTTATTGAGCGTAGGTGGAAACGGCAGGCGAGCGTCACCGGGGACTCTTCAATGTTTATTAATGAAAACACTGGCGGCATGCACTATTATTAACCCGGCCGTTAATATTTATATGCTGATCGCGAGTGGGCCAAGATGGACAGCTAGACAATACGCAAACCGAACGACGAAATATTCCTCCTCGTGACGAAGGATTAAATATAATAATCGCGATGGCAGCTCCGCGCGATACGGAAGAAACCGCCGCCGCCGTCGCCGTCGCTACTCTCAAATGAGAATCCTCGGCAGCCATTTTTAATGGCGATTGACCCAACGCGAAACCCCTCTCGTGTTAATTCCAGATGAATCCATTTAGCGCCAACTAACTGGACTTCCATCGCCGTCCAAGGAATTGCGAAATTGGTCTAAAGCGCTCTCCTGTGTGTGCCATGCTTTAATAATAGCGCGAAATTGCGTGGAAAAAGAGAGAGACGGAGAGAGAGAGAGAGAGAGAGAGAGAAAAGCGGTAAATGGGACACCCCCGAGTGACGCTCGTTCGCTCGCTGATATTTATTAGCGAAAATCCAAAGTTCGCGCGATGAAAGTCTGACGCTGAACTACCTGAACTACTGGATCCTCCGCCGCTGCTCCGTTCAAAGTCCAAAGTACGAGAATGGAGAGAATGGAGAACGGAGAGCGGAGAACGGGGACTGCTTGCTCTGTTCTCAAATCCTTAAGCCGGCGAATGAGCCGGGCAAATATTTGGCCGGGCCTCGTCGAACGAATCATTCATACTTGGATCGCGCCGCCACTCGACCCAATGACAGTTCTCGAGTGCGCGTACCTTTGCGGCGATTCGCTCGCGGAAACTTTTCGCGCGAGTCTCCTCGAGCCATCGCTACTATCTCGAAGGTGCGCTTGTCACGGAGTTTCGAGCCCCTACATTAGGAAGTAGCCGCTGGTCTAACAGACCATGCTGTCGTACGTTTGCCCGTACAACATTTGAAAGTCAATTACGCGCAGATACGCACTTGCGGACCTGGACGGATAATGAGAGTACTTTATAATCGGCTGGCTGAGAACAGCGGCAAATGCGGGCCGATACCCATAACAGCGACGCTAAATTTATTATTCGAGTGGCACATCGCAAAAACAATTTGTGACATACCGCTCCAGCGGAAAAGTTTTCAGCCTGATGTCACCGGGTATTTATAATTTCTCCCACCGCGCTCTCCTCGAGTTTTATCAAGGATCAAAACTCCCTCGTCTCCCTCCCCCCCTCCCCCCGCCCCTTTCTTCGCGGGGGGATGGATCGCGATCGATCGATCATCGAGCCGCCGTAGATGATCCCGAAGCGCCCGGAGTTTCCCCGGACTGGACGCGGCTCCTCCTCGTATTGCCAAAACTGCCAAAATCGAGCTCCTTCCTTAATTTGGCACTCTCGACTCGTTACACGTGCTACGCGTTGACGTTGATCGGACATTTCCGTCCGCGACTAAAAAGATGTCTGCTCGAGAGCACCTGCGTCAAACTCCGACTATTTGCAGGTCAATTAAAGGATCAGTCTCTCGTGAAACTCGTCTCTAGCAAAAATAGAACGTTTTCTCCTCCGAGACGTTGAACGGGGCAGACGCGAGAGGCATTATGATAATCTCGACGTCTCCGAGGCGGGAGGGGGCGGGGGGACGCTTTGAAATCGTTAAGAATCTCTCCGACCGATATTACTCTCCGGTAATTTCAAACCCCGTGCCGAAATCTCGACGGAGAGAACTTCCATCCGGCAGGGAAAATCAATTTTAACGATCGATCGTTTCATTTGGAAATAATATCTCCAAGTGCGTATCGAGACACGCGCGCGCACGCACACACTTCCGGTCTGTTTTCTAAACTTCCTGGCAATTCCTGCGAGAATTCCTCGAGGCTGATTTCGACTCTGAAATAGATTTCCACGAGAGTTTACATAGAGAGGCTATCAGCAAAGAGAGAGAGAGAGAGAGAGAGAACCATAGAGAAGTGGCAAAGTATCTTTTCGTTGGAGAACTTTGGGGAATATTCTCGGGGCATTGGAAGCTCGATAGTGAGCGAGGAGAGAAGATACGAATAAAGTAGATTGGTCCAGTGAAACCGCTTTGGGGCGACGGGGGGTGGGGGGGAGGAAGAAGCCTCGTTTCATCCACAGACACCAACAACTAAATTAAACCGAAAAGTTTTCCTGGAAAAAAGTCTTCTAGGGGAGAGCCACGGTACGGCGGAGCTTCGGGCAAGAACTCTGGGATAGCTCTCGCTTTTGTATACGTAGAGGAAAAAACAGCTGAGATCGACGCGCGCGTCGAGGAATCCGTGAGAATTTTTCGAAAAATTTCACAGCGATAGCCGGAGCTGAGCAACCTCCCGCTACCCATGATGGACGTTCGAAAAAAAGAGCGAACCGCGACGAGGGATCGTCGTCGTCGTCGTCGTCGTCGTCGACGCTTCGGATCCTTCGCGCTGACCTCTCCACTCTCCACCTTCCCGGATGCGAACCCGCTAATGGCGTCGACGCATCCTCAAAAGGATGCGATAATTCCATGAAATTCCCGACGCCTTCGGAGGTATCAGGTTCGTCACCCGTGAATCGTCAAACTAATCGGGTATCCGCCACTAAAGGTACTCCTCTCCACCACGGTACCGGCAGCCTGTGTGGCTGAGCCCTCCTAACCCTTTTCTACTTGACAAAGGATTATTGCAGTTAGCACTTTATAGCCTCTGCCGGGGTTTCTATTTTATCACCGGTGACGAAGCACTTTTCGAAGGTACTATCAAGCTTCGTGGTTCTCGTACTTGGGACTGGAACAGGGTAATCCTTTAAGGGTTGATAAGTCGAGGAGTGGAGGAACAAGCGGCGGTGAGATAAATTAGGCCCCGGAGGAACTTTGTCGCGAGTGAAGTTACTGCATGAAATTCGCTTTCTGCCAAGCGAGGGGGAGGAGGGACCGGTGTTTCCGAGAATTTAAGATCCATCGGACCAGACGACACGGACTACTTGTCGCTGCTGCTTCTACCGCTTCCACCGCTCTGCCGTCTCTTCGACCAATAACGTCGTTTGGTTTGACCGCGGTCGGAAGTCGACGGTGTCGTCCGATTGAAAATATTTCGACTCTTCCGGCTATCGGGGTCTGTTTCCCTCAAAGTGCAGATCCTAATTCTTCCGTCGCTCGTGTCGCAAACTCGAAACGCCGCAACCCCTCGGGATAGATCGGTTTTTTAGGAAAGAAAAATAAAGCTCTCGCGTGGAAGTGCAAGTGGAAGTGGACGAGGAGAAGATCCTTCGACAACCCACCCTGGTACCCTTGTCCCAGCCGGACAAGATGACGTTTGGACGACGCGAAATAACGAAGGAAGAAACTTCTTTGAAATTGTCCTTATCGTTCCTGAAGGAAATCTTTCCTTAACGAGACCCCGTTCCGGGTGTATTCCAGTTTGACGAGGTGGAATTTGACGGAATTAAAATAAACGTCCTTGCACTTTTCTTTCTTTCGTGCTCTCTCGACGGATTAATATTCGCACGCTGACGCGAGAAACTTCGGTAAACAGGACCGAATCGTTGACGAGCCTCTCCTTTTAATAATTCCGAGGTGCGCGTACCGTATAAGGTGTGGCGCGGCTGATAAACCTCCCTCCCCCCCTCCAAGTCCGGCCAAAGTCCGCTTAGGTGGTTTCCGTTAGAAATCCACCGATTCCACGCGGTACCGCGGACAAATTTCACTTACGCGACAAACGATGCGAGGAGCCTCGCGCGCTTGCCAAAATTCTATCAAGGTCAGTGGGACACGAGGGTCCCCAACACAGGGGGTGGTGGTTCCGCCAAAATGCAGAAGAATCCGACGAATTTTTTTGGACACCCCCCCCCCCCCCCCCATCGTTTCTGAAAAGAATTTTGTTTTTTCCCGAACAACGTGTCATCCCAACGGTTAAGCGCTCCGGAAACGTTCAAGGTTTGGCAGGAAGTGACGTAGGCCATCC
This sequence comes from Sclerodermus sp. 'alternatusi', assembly GCA_037305995.1. NCBI lineage: Eukaryota > Metazoa > Arthropoda > Insecta > Hymenoptera > Bethylidae > Sclerodermus > Sclerodermus sp. 'alternatusi'. The sequence goes on from CM074549.1 coordinate 4,556,337, forward strand.
ACGTCGAAGCAGAGGCTCGAAATGAATTGCCCGAGGATGTCTCGACGTTGGATCTCCGAAGGGATAGAGCTCACGCGCACGGCGGACAAGGAAGTCCCTTTATTTTTCTTTTACGAGACTATCGAGAGAGAGAGAGAGAGAGAGGATCGAGTGACTCGACTGGCCACAGTGTTTTCTTTTCAATCCTTATCAGCGGAATGGAGACGGTTCGGTTGCGCCGGACTATTCCAACGTTACGATTCCAAGACGATAATGGTGCGCAGTCATAATAATCGCGCGCGGTGGCAAGGATAAGGAACTCAAGGCTCTGTGAAAACAATACTTGCTTTTTATACGACCACTTACGCAAAGACACCGCTACTACCAGCGACCTTGACTAAGCTTCCTCCTCCGAGAGGTTTTTTCGTTAATCTCCTTTTTTCAGGAATCCGTGCGCGCGCGCGCGCACGCTCTTTTCCGTGGCTTCTCGGGGGGAAAAAACTCGAGGATTTCGCCTCGGTGGATTTGATCGAGCACCCGTATCGCGGAAAAAGAATGTGACATTGAGGATCCCGATAATCTTGACGAAACGGACGGGGCGGGACCGGCAGGAATGCCATGTCTCTTTCCTCCATTCCCTCGCACCTGAGCCGACCTCGTTAATCTTTTTTTTAATCGTCATCCACGTCCCCTCCAAATGTAACCTGTCGCTGTTACTTATCTCTCCTATCGACCGCCATTTTGAACGAATCGACGTCCTCCACACCACCCTCCGTCGCCGCTCCTACTGGGCTTCTTCGTTCTCGATGGAAACAATTGGATTCTCTCAGGGTCGCGAGAAATTTCGAATTGACGTGGTAGAAAAAAGGAGAGAAAAAAAAGCGATCGTTTGGTTCACGAGGGACCAAACGATTATTGGACTCGCGGAGAAGCTCCAAGACACACCGGCTTCCGTGGAAATGGAAATGGACTCGCGATCCACTTCGGGAAAGGAACGACCGGCGACGGCGGCGATGTTATGCAAAGTCGTGGTATTACGGTCCCACTTTGCTCCGGGGCAAGCTGCTCCGGGGTACCCTTGTTTTTCTGGCAAAACGCAAACGGTCGTTGTGCTATAACCGGATATCTTTTTGCCGTCCGCTTTTTATAGCCGCTCCGACGAAGAAAAAAGCAGCGACCGCTTCTGCAAGTGAAAACACCCACACACGCGCGCGCGCAGGCGGCCATTTCTAATTCCGTACCAAACTGCATCGCGATAAGTCACTCCCGAGAAAAAATCATTCCGTATGCCGTAACCCCGGGAACGACGACGACGGTCCTCCATTCACATTGAAAAATCCCTAAAAATGGCTCCTCCGACGCTTCGTCTCCGGCATAGCCACAATGGAATTAGGCCTCGATGTCATTCAATGAAATTATTCTTGGCCCGCCAGCGTGCGCGACCGTAAGAAAATCTTACGGTCGTCCAACGGAGATGACGAGACTCCGATTCGTTAAAAGTTTTCTCATATTCGCCCCGATCTCTCGCAGCGGATTCTATAGAGACCCCCGGAAGGCTCCCGACACCCCAACACCCTGGTTGCTGGTGGTATTAGCTCCTTGAGAACTCACCGGTTTTTCCGGAGCGCTCTCCTCTCTCTCTCTCTCTCTCTCTCTCTCTCTCTTTCTCTGGCATTGTTCCTCTCTTCGTCGTTGGTCTCGACGAGATTACTCGAGAAAGAGCGAGCGAAGGCAAAACTCTGGCTCTCCCCGGAGCGTCATCAGGCGCGAAAACAAGCTGTACCGAGGTCCAAATTTAAACTTAGCGCATTACGGAACCATCGGGCGCTAACACCGGATTACTTAGCTACAAAAGAAATAGCGTGTCTCGCGACAAACCTCGCAAAGCTCCCGCGGACCCGAGGCGAAAGCTCCTCGGAAGATCTTCGTGGCTACCCCAAACAGCAGGGGTAGGGGCAGGGGGTCGGATTGGCCTCTGGTCGTTATAAGAAGAAAAAGATAACGAGAGAGAGAGAGAGAGAAAACATCGTTAAAGCAATTACGCATTTCCACGGAGATTAGATATCGCGGAAATTCATTGGCAGGTGTTTCACTGGTTATTACGCATTTTGCCGTTATCGCGCTAACGAAACAGCTATTAACCATAACGAGCGTCAATGGTGCAACCTAATACCGTCCTTATCTTTCAGATTCGTGATGAACTTGGCCATTTCGAACCTGCTAACGTGCGCAATACTCAGCCCACTGCTGATGATCGACGTCCCGGCGTCAGCGCCATCGCCGTCGGGTTCCACCGGAAGCATCTGCACAGTATCGGAAGGCCTGACAGCGTTGGTGATGACATCGTCGGTGCTGTCGGTGCTGCTCATAGCCATCGACCAGTACTTTGCAGTCGTGGACCCATTGCGCTATCGATCTCGGATAGACAAGCTTAAGACTGGCATCCTCATCTTCGGCGTGTGGTTCGTTTCAGCCGCGTTCGCTCTGGTGGCCGCTCTCAATCCGTCTCCTCGCAGCTTCTGGCTCTCCTGCAGCGCTCCCAATCAAGCCCGAGCGATCAAGTCGAACACCAACCTGACACTCGCCTCGAATTCGGAACGGACGTCAGAGTCCATTGAACTGACCGGACCCATTGGCTTCCCTCCTGTCAATAGGAGCCTGGCGCGACTGGAGGACTCCGCCAGCTGGAAGATTCCGGAGAACGTGATGAACGTGCTGGCGGCTCTCATAGAAAATGATTTTGTCGAGAACCAGTCGAGCCCTAGCGATATCCCTCCGATAATAGGGGTGGACGGTCTGGGTATCACTTATGGTCTGGTCTATGCGATAATTTACAGCCTACTCGCGTTTCTCGTGCCATTCTGCGGAGTCTGCTGGATCTACATTAGCATTTACTCGGCTGCTCATAAAAATTCCGAACGGACCAGGCGAACCGGTTCGAGGCCCATACTTTCCTCCGGTAGCTTTTGTTACGAGGAACAGCAGCTGCAGTGTCCTGGCAAGCAGCAAGAAGCCACCACGGAAGATTTCCGGAGGATACCAAAGATCTCCAGTCTGTCGTCGATAGACGAGACCAGCGAGACCACGCAAACTGCCCAGTCGCCTCGGGTACGTTCCGTGTCGTCGGCTTCCGACGCGGGACTCTCCGGCAAATTCGAGGAGGACAGGTCGACGAGCACCCCCGCCGCGGGGGTGGTCTTCACCGTGGGATCCCACCGACTCGACGTCTCTCCGCAGAAGCCCACGGGCATGGACAAGGTCACTCCGCAGCAGCAGGAGGAGGAGGAGGAGGAGGAGGAGGAGGATGAGGAGCACGGGCAGAGTCCGAGGGTGCCGGTGGCTCTTCTGAAGGCCGAGTTCCTGGAGAAACAGCGAACCGAGGTCGTCGGCTACGAGGAACTCGTCAGGAGCAAATTCAACGACGGGGAGCCCGATCAGAGAAGAAAATCCTCCCACGACCTCATGTACGAGGAGTTACTGGCGAAGAACGGCGAGAAGAATCGCTGGGTCTGCGGCGGACACTCGAGTACCAGCAGCAGTGACAGTAGCGACGATGAAACCCAACGGAGAAACTTCGACACCTTGGAAGTACCGGATATCGGGCATGGACGTCGCGCCAGTGCTCCGCGGTTCCTTTCACCGTTCGACGGTTATCAATCTACGCTCTCCGGTTCGTCGAGGATCCCGAGGAACGAGCAGAAGCCGACGTGTACCAGATCCGACGAAATTATCACCTACACGGAGGACGACAGCTTGTACACCTCTTCCGACGTATTGCACGAGAGACCCGCGATTCCGCTGCGGGAGGAGGTTCGAACCAACGCGAACCTCGAGCTGGAAGACAAGTCGAGGATTCAGCAGAGAAGCTGCTCGTTCGACGGAAGGTCCACCTCGATGGAAGCCTCGACCTCGCTACTGGCGCCTATAGTGACCATTACGCCAGTTCCGAACAAACCGGGACTGCAGCGGACCGCGAGCATCAAAAGCACTTCCAGCTACATCAATTCCTTGAAGCACAGGATCAGCAATGGATCCCTCTTCAAGTACAGGGAGGAAACTAGGGCGGCCAGAGTCAGCGCTCTGGTCATTGTAATGGGTCTGATCTGTTGGTCTCCTTACATAATCCTTTTGATCGTAAAAAACGTGCCTGAAAATACCAATAGGAACCTGCCACACGTTTTCGATGTATTGGCCTTGGGCTTTCATATACTCGCCACTTACGTGAGCCCGTTGCTCTTTGGCTATCGTTCCAAGCGAGTCAAGAGAGAACTGAGGAAGTTCTTCTGCTTCAGGAGGGAGCTCTCCTACAAGAACAATCGAAGTCTGATGGCGAAAAAAGTACTGAAACGTAGACACAGCAGTACCCTCAGTCACGTGGAAATGGATAACAGGTACAATATCTTTAACTGTGTTTACGGCAGAAGTAGATGGCCCAAAGAGAAGGTTCAATTTGTTCAGGTGCCCGATACAGCTTTGGGCGTTGAAACTTGTCGGAGCAGCTTTTCCAGTGGTGCAAGCACGCAGATCTCAAGTACCTCCACGGAGGAGTGCTGAGAGCTTCTCGGTATACGCGGAATTCATCAACAATTTTCAAGTTTTTAGAATGTTGACCCTCTTCTTGATGGATTCGGCGTATACGCCGTCTCCTCTACCGATCCTAGAACTAAAGAAAGCAAGAAGAGACTCCACGGGGTTGAGAGAGGGAAGCGAAGGATGTGTAAACGGAAGCTCTCGATTGGCGGGATAAACCCCTCGAACACTGTGGAACTGTTGGAACTTTTGCGAGTTTTGTAACTTTTGGAAATAAGCGGAGTGACTTTGCCGAGGTTTTGCACCGAGAGAGACAAGATAGGCTGCTGTCGCGCCTATCTCATGGCAATCATTTGTAATTGGTCCTTTTCCAGAGAACTTTAAGGGCTCGATACAGACTGATACTTATGCAGCACGAAGTACTTCATTCTATGCGTTAGCCACGTTCTAAGGCAAAAATAGTATTAAGATGTAAATACTGCTAAAGGGAACACAATGCGTTGACTAATTCTTAGAAGTAATAGACATTTCTCAGTTTGTATTATTAATGTTTAATTTTTGATATCTCGAGGACACTCTCTCTCTCTCTCTCTATCTCTATCTTGTACACTGAGAGAATTCACGAATCACTGCTAGTCGATGCGATCTATTTTCTTGTATGCAAACAATAGAAACGAGATAGTATTCTGTTATATATGCGAAGAAAAATCTATGGTTCTTCGGAATTTTCTCAGTAGCGATACATTTTCAAGTGGCAGTACCAAAAGCACAGTCGATCTACCCTATACATACGTTTAGCGTACATTGCGAATACACACTAATGTTCTTCCACTTTACTTCGTATAAACAAAGAGACTCGTTGATCGAGCAAAGTCGAGAAACGAGTTAAACGGAAACTGGAGCGCTCAGTACGAAGATGACGATCACTGTTCAAACGGTTTCGTGGTTCCTATATCGTTATATGTAAATCGTTCTTAGATCTTACGGCCACGTCCATCTCATGATTTATTGTACATTTCGAAAAAGTAATTCCTAGAAACAAGACACGAGACAACACACGGATCCAACAACTTTTTCTACTCTTGCGCTCGATTCCTCCTCTTCTCACTTTTCTCTAGGAATTATTTCTAGTTATTATTCACCATCCCCCCCAGACACACCAGTGGGATCTCATTCGTATGATAAATCTTCACTGTACACACCAAAATATATGTATATCATCAACCTCGATATCTAAATTATTCATTCTCTTATATTAAATTTGCATGACATTCGACAACTCTCTCATTTAGCAGTTCCAGACAATTCTGATTCTAGTGGCATTAAACTTGTTTTAATTTATGAAATACTCGCAGAGACTGTACAGGAACCTAGATTTTACTCCGAGCTACGAGGCTTTTAGTATTTATATCTACTTATGCAGCGCATCGACGTTCTCGGCAAGAGCATTTGGTACTGTATGATAAATGCTACTCATTTTAAATTAAGTTTGGCGAAACGTGCGCGCAATGTCGGATGCGCGTTCGTCGTGACATATCTATATGGTAGATAGATATTTATTCACACGGAATATCTTTACGAATATTTTTATGAATATGGTTCTGTAAATATGTATACAGCAACTCATGACAAGTCTTAATTGAGGCCTTGAACCGAGGGACAATTCCTAATGATTTTTTGTACATTACAAATAGATCTTTTTATTTATATTAAATAATTTGTACATAAATATACGAAAGGAATCTCCGAAATAACGCTAAAATTTATATGTATACCTCTTTATATAAAAATCCTTTTCAACGTCATTACTTCACAAACACACACACGCACGCGCGCCCATATATATATATATATATACATATATATGTATGTACATTGTCTATTTTGTATACCCGCGTGCGAAAGCGAGTGAAACAGGCTGTTTCTAACATGTGATAACACTAATATCGCACTTAATTTTAATTAATTTATGTCGACTATTCATCGTAAATTAAACGTTTTTAAAAAGTTGAAAATGTATCTCTTTATTCGCCTCTCCTTTCACAGGTAAAGTGATTTCTCTGGGAATAGGAAAGGTAGAGTAGCATTCGTGCATCTATCATCAGTCCCAATTATCATCGCGGTAACTTCACAAGTTCTTTCTAATCCAAGATCCAAATATATCAGTTGAGATGCATAATTAGCTCACCGTCCATAATTAGCGTGGAACAATCGTTGAATCTTGTTTCGTGAATGAAACGCGGTCCAATTATACAAATATTTGTCTCATTGGAGCAGAGTGTACAGAGAGTGTTCCACAACACCAATTGCAATATCAAATACATGTATGTACACAAATTTGTGAAAAATCTTGCAGTTTAACCGCAGCATTGCGTTAAATAGAGATACGTTCATCGCATTATCGTTAAAGGATAGATTCGCTACTTGAATTATACCGTAAGAGGTAAAACCGAAAGCTGGGAATCGTTGTCGTAAGAATGCAATGAAAAATTTTCCACGCGGGAAGGATATTATAAAATACATATGTATGTACAAAAAAAGCTATGGATCTACAGCAGCGATTAGGTACTATAAGTTGGAGTTCTCATAATTTGACGTGTACGAAGGAGGTAATCTGGGTAGTTCCAACGTGGCCGTTCGCCCGTCGTCATTCGTAAATGTCCTGTTGTCGTATCCTGGTCCCGTCTCGATAGCCTTTTGCTTGTCAACCGGGCCATCCATCAGGAACATGGTTAGCAGGAACATTATGGAGCCTAAAAATACGGAGATGCGTTACACTATTTTCGTCCATTGCAGGATCCAATTGACGCGTTCGATGTACTTGTTGCAAAAGTTTAGATGCGAAAATTGAATTTTCTCGATTACTCACTGATTCCATAGAATCCAGCGTAGTAGATGTACAAAGATTCTCGGAAACCGATGGCCTGCCTCGTTGGCTCCACGAGGATTGGCAAATTTCCTCCGATATTATTCATGACAAAGAGGAAGAAACCGACGGTGGTCGATCTCATATTTAAAGGGACTATTTCCACCACTATGGCGAATACTATTCCAAACCACATCTCAGCTGTAAGAGAAACGATAATATACCTTAGTCTATTTAAAGCCCTCGGACGGATCACGCTTCTCTTCTTATGAATTACAGCGTGGATATATTTTTGTGCCAAGAATCGGCGAAAAGTTTAAGTCGAGTGTATTTCCACCGTACCACGCCCAAACCACAAAACGATAGCCGTCCTGTCTCAATGGAGGGGGCAGCGGTGAAATTATGGATCGGGGCTTTGGTAAAGAGAAAGGAGAGAGAGAGAGAGAGAGAGAAAAAAGCGTGAGCTGACCGAAGAAATATGAAATTCCTAGGGTGATCATCGCCCATAGCGGGTCGAAATAGACGGAGCCGAAGGCAAATGGTGTGGCGATAAGCTGGCTGATCGCCAGGCAAGCAACCCGAGACCTGATTCCCATCTTCGCGACGAATTTGTCGCTTACGACACCACCCACGACGACTCCGATGCTGCCAATGACGATCGTCACCGCGAACAGCCACCAGCCCAGGTCGTAGTCCGGGAAATAATCTCTGTAGTACAAGTCGCAGTTGTACGCGAAGCACATTCCACCTGTGAAGGGAGAGCAAGGCAGATTCGTCAGACTCCTCGCAAACAACCTCCGGTCCGCGGATTTTCAGTGGAATTACCGCAATGGCGGATACTGGCGGCCAGGCACAGCAGTACGATGCGCGGTTGAAGAATGACCTTCCAGAGAGGGACCCTCTTCGCGTCCTTGCTGCTCTCCTCGCCGATGGTTTTCCTCTCTGGTTCGGTGAGCGTGAAGGCGGTCAAAATTGCTATGATCACTCCGATTATGCCAGCTCCGTAATAGCACACCCTCCAACCCTGCGAGAACGAAAAAGTCTCCATGGAAATTGTCCATCGGATTAGCACCCCGTTATAGGAGGGAGGGCCCTCCCTCCATCCACCCTGTCGAACACACTCACCAAGTCCCAGGCATTTATTTCTGGCACGTATCGTCCAACCGGAAACGCAATGCCGTATCCGCCGTAGATGCCCCAATTGAAAATCGACATGACAAGACCGCGCTGCTCTTCCGGGAACCAGTCTGAGAGGAGTCCAGTTGCCAGGGGATTGCATCCAGCCTCCCTGTCAATTATATATATATATCTTTTATCGACATTCCGCGGTAATCCAATTTTACCATTAAACTCTCACGATTGTTTTTCTTAAACTCTCCCTCTCTCTCTCTCTCTCTCTCTCTCTCTTTCTAACGGCGTTGCGCTCCAATCGTGCGAAACGCGCGATTCGACGAATGTGAAAATGAAAAGTACGCGTATAAGGTAACCCGATAAGGCTCACCCAGCAGCCAGCACCATTCGAAGGATGACCAGCTGCCAGTACTTCTTCACGGCACCCATCAAGATGATGGCCACGCTGAAGAGCAGGGTGCAGCCGGCCAGCATCCTTACTCTGGAAAATGAACGACGTCAAAAGACTGCTCCGCTGAAAACGCTACGAAATGCGAGAAGGAGCAGAGAAGGTTTGCTGAAGAAGGAGAGAGAAAAGATCCTTCTCCCTCTCCCTCTCCCTCTTCCTCTTCCTCCACCGTTAGGCTTCTCGGATAATTCCTCCGCGTGTGTACCTGTTGTATCTGTCCGCGGCGAAACCGAGAAAAACGCCGACCACCGTGAAAACTGCTATGAAACTCGGACCGGCCAAGATTTGATAGTCCAAGCCAAGGCCATTGTAGTTCCACTCGCAGTAATTAGATCCGTTGAGTTCCAGGGACCTGCAACTATGAAACGAAATACCATGTGTGCGTATGAACGTCATTCTCACAAAGAGACCAAGGTGTCGCCCTGTCTCTCCCTCTCTCTCTCTCTCTCTCTCTCTCTCTCTCTCGCTAAAATGCACGCTCGTCCGTGTGTCGATGAGAATGCGCGCGCGCGCGCGCGTGTTTTACTCCAGTCCAGAGGAGTGAATCACTCGTGTCAAAATAGCCGTAAACTCTCCGGAGCTTTTTCAACTTTGATCGACAGTCCGCTCGGACATTTACTTTCGATCGAACTGTCACCCCGTCAGTCCGCGGTGACGTCGTCATCGATGGATTCTCATTGGAACGCGCAAAAGTGGACGATGAGAAGTTCGCGAGCCGAGAGTCTCGCCGTCGAGAACACTGCAAGTTTCAGGCAGAAATGGAGCGAGCGAGCTTTGTAGCGAGGATTTCGAGCTTTTCAATAATTTCAGCGTGGCACGAGTTATTTACTAGTCGGAGTTGTTCGCTGCCTCGCACTGGACCGGAAGGTCGACCAGTGAAAACGTCGTTGTATTCAGCTGGCAGGAAATATCGCCGTAGTGCAGGTCCGTCGCAGTTGCCTTGCTCGTTACACCTGCAAAATGTGTAAATGTAAAGCATAAGTACGCGCGATACACCTCCAAAAGTTTCAACGATCCGTCGATGGAGATCGCCTACCGATCAGGTAGTGGCCCAATTCGCCCAACACGTATCCCACGGAAACCACCGCCAACGCGTACGGTTTGTACAGGAAACGCAACTTCTGCAGCACCGTGGAAAACATGACGAAAGATCAGCTGAAAGAGAGAGAAAAAGAACATAAAAAACACAGGAGAGAATGAAAAATTATCCGATAGTCCGCGAGTACCGTACGAAACAGAACGGAACGTAACGAGACGACGTCGACGAGAAAGAAAAAGAGAGAGAGAAAAAAAAAGAGGAGAAAAAACGTCAAATGTGATAAGCGATACGGTTGTAGGAGGAAGCTCGCGTATCATTTAGAATCTATAAAGATGAAAAGCTCTGGATAAAAGCGCGCGCGCGCGCACCGTTTATTCTCTCTCATGGCGAGTCTTCGCGTTCTTCTCGGTATTTCCTGCATAAAAGGCAAAATTAAATGAGCGAGGATACACAGAGTGGAATGGAATAATGGGAGGAAAATTTTTCAAAGAAAGGTATTACAGCCCACGTTCCTCCCCTCTCTCTCCCAAGTCTCATCGTAGATCATAGCGGGAAGCTCTCTATGATCCATTAGAAAAATATTTACGTTTCGTGGAAAGGAAGGAAGGAAGGAAGGAAGGAAGACAAGAAAGAAAAAATGCCAAGGAGTGAAGCGAAATCCCTTGAAAAATGGATTTCGCTGCTTGGATCCGTCTCGTATCTATTTTCCAGTGCGTCTCTCCTGCGTTTGCAGCAACATCGCGCATAATGGGATTATACCCGAGCCCATTGTCTTGGATTTATACTCTCCTCCTACTTAACGACTTATTTCGCCTTTCCTCCTCCACCCCCCCCCCCCCCTCTTCCCCAGTTTTCGTTCGCCGCTTCGGCTTTCGCGGTCGGCTCAAAACTTGGCGAGATGATGAAAATTCTCACCGAAGAGCTTTTCGAGGCAAAGTTTGCGCGAAAACTTGAAATACGAGGAAAACGGACGATGAACGCGAGTCGGCACGCGTAATGAAAAGATCCTGTGATTTATTCTTTTCCTATTACATGACTTAATTATGCCGATGGGAGAGATTCATCGATTTTAACTCCAACTACCTCGTCGTATCACACGCGTGGAGTGTGCTCGAGCAACGAGGAGATGGCTATCGTTCCTTGAAATATGCTCCTAATTAAAACGAGCCACGATTACACGGGGCTCTCTCTTAACATAATGCTAAACACCTTCGGATTCTATGCTACGCGATTCACGTCTTATTCCGTGTCCAAAAGATAAAAATACATCTTGCGCTCGTACAAATCAATGCTGCTTGAATGCGGTGTGATTAAAAGTGAAAGGATTCCGACGATTATTGCTAAATTGCATCAGATTCTTCGTAATCGATAAAATAAGTAATGGCCGCCGCCGGTGCATTTTTTAAAAATCGATTAATCGCGAAAACTTGCGAAATGATCGTCGTCTTTAATATTCATGAACGGAGGAGATACATCGAGCGGAGGGAGACCAGCCTGATTATTTATTTATCCGACTGGCCGTCGTCGTAGCTCCCACGGAAAATATGTCTATTATTCGTTATTCAGCTCATTTCGAAAAAGAGGAAACAACAATCCTCCTCCTCCTCCTCCTCCTCCTCCTCCGCGTATGGAGGATTTAATAGGGTACATCGATTAACGCTAATTAAAAATGAGTAATTTTGGATTTGTCGGAGTATCTTTGCACGAATGTTAATCCTAATTGCTGATACAAGCGATAAAAGGCCGCGACTGTTAGTGTACAGACATCATTTACAGTGGTACGAGCAATTATTGTTATTATCCGTTCGTAATGCCATTGTAGCGCCATTCACGGACTTTGTTAAATAAACAAGACGCATCGTCTGGAACCGCGAAAACTGATTTTCTCATTAAATAACTCTCCCGCGTCGTTTATAGAAAAAAAAAAAAACAGTGGATTTTACTCAAAATCAAAGCGACGTTTATTGATTTCTCGTTGAATCTTTCTCTGATTTAACCAATGGTGATTAAAATTGACGAGAGAGATGGAGAAAAGAATCATCATCGTCCATTTGGAGTAACGCGATACAAGAAATCTCGTGGACTCTCGTAGGACAATAAAAGAGGGGGAGAGGGGAGAGTTCTAGGTTCCATTAGCGTGGACTATAATAAGCGGCACTCGACTGACAGAAGCGAACATGCAATTCGATGTGAGAGAACTTTAAGGCACTGCATATCTCGTGTATGGCTCGGTCACCTTGAACCAAAATCATTGAGATGGAACGGGAAATATCATTAGAGACCAACATTAAATCTCCGCGTCACTTGTCCCGCATTAGCGAGTCATTTATCCTGCCATTAACCGAGAAAGAAACACACAGAACCGAACAGATCCCGTGAATTTCTCGCGAAAATCATTATCCGGATCTGCCATGCGCTGCTGTATCGAGGCACTATTTTTACCGAGTTGACTGCAGAGAGAGAGAGAGAGAGAGGTTTTCAGATCGTTGTCATGAATTACCACTGTCAACGCGAAGGATCCGAATGTGATTCGGTCCCGTTGGATGACGGCGATTACCATCACCAGGAAAATCCGGCCTCCTTTCGCGGATCGCCGTCTTGCAAGAGCTACGCGATGCAAGAAAAAAAAAAAAAAAAGGCGAAGAGCACGAAGATCGGAGAGAAAAGTATCTGTCACCGCGAGACGCCGGTCATCCCGCGCGTTAATTGATTTCTCCTACCATCTCCAGCGCTGCTGTACTCTTATCCCATTAGAATTATCCGGACAGGATTCGTCGAAATTGCGCCGTTGCTGCGACAAGAGGAGCATCGTTGATATTTATGTACTCGATGTACCAGGGAGTTTTTTCCGCGGCCAAAGGAGGAGCACCGGAGTGCTGAATATTAAAATGGCGAGTTCGACGCGAACTCGAAGAAGTCTATTTTTCACGTTGAGACACCGCTGTTTTGCGCATAGCATAGACCTTTCACCGGCGTTTCTTGCCAAACTTCTCTTCTCTTCGCGTGAATCATACTTTTATGCCAAAGCCGGAAGTGCTATGGCAAAGGAAGGCCGTTCCACATGATATGGCGAGTAGCAGGAAACGATGCTCGCTGCCATCTTGCTTTTGGCAAAAAGACACCGACATTGAACCGTGTCATTTGGACGAACTTCCGGTTCCAGTATCACGAGGAAAAAACGCGTGGTCACGGTCGATCGGTCAGAAAACCGATTGTATCTGCGCGCTCCGGTCGGAGATCCAGCGGCTACCGGGACCTCGGAATTTTCAGGATAATTTCGAGACCTTGGCATTGGCGCTCCTCGAGGCGCGCCACGATGGAGGGCTCGAGGCTCTGGAAAAAAACCGGAGGAAAATTGTGACTCCTACGCTCATGATCGATGCACAAAGTACTTCCAAGCGGACGTTCGCGAAGTTCTTCCGAGAAAACTGGTAGAGCAACGCGTGGAAGTAAATGTCGGGAAGGACGCGGCGATGATTTGCGGCAGACACCGGTGTGACCTTGGGCTCACCAGGAAGACACCGGATAAAATAATAAGCAAGGTCCGAGAGACCGCTACGAGCGGCAGTGGCAATTGCCATTGTGCGTACGCGCGTGTAATTCTGCTCCCTTTTAGTTCGAGAGATGCCAAGAAGGAGAAGAGGAAGAAGAGTCCCCCGCAAAGGAAGACGTTTGAATTATTTCCTTATTCGGGAATAATTGGACCGCACGCTGTGCGATACCACACACCGGATGCTAATGGAAGTTTCCTTCGTTCTTTCGCTCCTCCATCCGGGGATTGACGAAATCATCGAATTGGAATCGAACAAGTCCAAAGTGAGAAAATACCTTCGAAACTGTCCTCGGCGAGGGAGAGACCGCTCTTTGCGAGCGAGGCAAATTTCAGGGGAAATTTAGGCGAGTTTAGGGCGTACCACAGGAAAAAGTGGAGACGCCCGTTAGAAACAGACGTAACAGGGAAGTTTTGTAGAGGAGACGAACGAGGTTCGGCGAATTGGTCGATGATAGCGGCGACGGCTTATCTTGGCCAAATGATAGCCAGAGTTTGCGTCAGCACGTGGTACTTCTGACAAACACGTGGTACCGGATTCCTCCGCTTGGTACGGGCATCGCGGGGGCGTATAGTTTACATGCCTGCATCACGCGCTTCGTTACTCCCTTCCCCTCTTCCCTCCCTCTCTTCAAGTTCCCCTTCCTCCCTTTTGCCTTTCATCAACTGCGTAGGTCGCACGGGTCATTGACAGCGCAATTTCAACCTCGAGTCCCTCGCTAATTGCGCGCTCATCGCCAGACACTTCCGGTCTTCCCAATTTATCCCTCTCGATCTTTTGCCGATCGATCTGCCGACACGGTCCCACCCTCGCACATTCCCCCCAACCTTCACCGACAGTGGAAACCCGTAAATCCTTTATCCCCGCGAACTACGTCGAGTTCCCTTGCTCTCGCGCACATTCGATTAATTAAGTTCGAGGAAACGACGAGCGTTAAATAGGAAGAAAAAGAGATACAGCGACGCGATAAGAAACTTTATACGAACAACAAGGACTTCTTCATTGCTCATGACTGCGGACGGCGGGAGCTTCTGAAAAAAGAGCATTACACGTTCTTTTAACGATGCTCCCAACTACGGCGCCGGTTTCTTTAATTAGAATTTGCCAGGAGTCACTTGACACGGGGCGGTTAACAATCATGACAATGATAGCGATAATGACGATGACGATGATGATGATGATGACAATAGTTGTGGCAACGACCCTAGCAATGGCAATGGCGCGATAGCGATGGCAACGGTACCCGACGGCGAGGACACGATCCTGCTCGCGAAGAAGGGTGAAAACGACGCGTGAGAAGATACGAGACATCAAGCGACGGACTTGTTTGACATAAAAGTTATGCGATCTTTTATTTGCGCCGCGCACAAATACACAAAAAATCACGTGTATCCAATAGCGTGACGGTTAGACTGAAATTGCCTTTGCCGTTAGCCACGGTGACCTGGCCACCGCAAAATAACAGATCGCATTCAATCGACTCGCCTTACCATTATGTAAAAATTCCCGACTAAATTACGCGCGGAATATAATTAGCGGGGAAACAAACAAATATCGTGTACCGGTGTTCTTTTCCACCGAGAGATTCCCAACGGGTAAACGGGAATTGATTTTAATCGTCGAGATCTCGATTGATTGCACGCGCGCGCGAGAGTCTCGTCGATGTAAAAAGAGTCGACGCAATTACGAATGGACGCGCGCGTCGATATCTCCGGATTTCACCAGGTCTCGATGGGTGAGATGGGCTCTTTAAAAAAGCTAATTGAGATGCGCGTCGATGGTGATACGTGCGCGCGCGCGCGAGAGAGAGAGCGCCGACTCACACTCGGAGAACGCAGAGATATAGTTTATTTCATCAATTGAATTTTCCCGGAATAATTGAACGCTCGCGAAAAATGATAATCACGCGACCGTGATTATGTAGACGGTACATGACAGGTTTACCAGAATTATACTTGATTATTGATCATCGTTGGATTGTCAAGGTAAAATATCGCCGCGCATCCGGTTTCCATCCACGCCCTCGTAAAGTCATGCAAAAACCAGATCGAATAAAAATCTGCGATAATTTTGCTAAATCAAGCCGCGCGAGATCTCCGCTTATTATCCTCCGTATAATCCGCGTTTCGTTTTAACTGAATATTCAAATCTTCGCGAAGAAGGAGGAGAGACGAGAAGATAAGAGAAGATAAGAGAAGAGGAAGAAGAAGAAGAAGAAGCGCCGGGACAATTTATTCTTTTAATCAGGGACCTGTGCGGAGTCGTCGGAGCGACGAAAATTCGCACTGGCAGAAAAATCATGAATAAATCATCGCGCTGGGCGTCGTCGGTCAAATGGCGTAATTAGAGGAGCATCGGTCACCCTTAAACCAGGAGACATCGAAGAAACGCTGGAAAACTAGGGGGAGGGGGGGGGGGGTGTCGAAAAAAGAGACGAGGATCAAGGGCCCGTATTTTTCGGGAATGAAGTCGAGCGTGTAATTTTTTCTCGACGAGGAGCGAGAGCAAATTCGCGAGGAGCAAAATTTTATCAGAATAATCAATTCGTCATTGCGCGCGTTGTTCGCCGACAGAAAAAGCACCGGCGGCGCGCGCGCGTTTCGAGCGGTGCATTATTTATGCAAATCTCGGAGTAACTCGGGGGGAAAAAAAAAGCGATCCTGTTATCCGTCGTCCTCCGCGTATGATCTGGACCGCCGCTGTCGCCGCCGTCGCCGCCTGCTTATCGTGCGTCGACGGAAATATATCGAAACGTTTTCACGACCGCACCCACGCACACGCATAGCAGGTACCACCAGCCTGGCGCGATGGTGGAACGCTTCGGGAGGAGGAAACTGGATCTCGCGGTTGCTCCATTTTTTGCGGCGATTCCTTGCGACGTGGACGGATCGGCATAAATAGCGCGCGTAATGGCGAACGATGATTTATCGATTCGTCGGTTATTTATCAGATTAGTCCGGACGTTAGCGGGCAATTATTGCGCCGTGGTCTATACTTACAAGTACCGCGGCCAAAGGAAAAGAAAAAAAAAACAAAAAACCAGAAACTCATCGAGACCGACGAGAATGTTGAGGAGGAGGAGATTGAAGCGGAGACTCCGCCGAATACCGGATGGACCGACGTCCATCCAAACTGTCCAATATGGCGGACGGATAACGTGCTCCGTTTTGGACCGTATGGTACCACCAGCCCCTCGACACTCTGATCGACCGATGCACTTCGATGTTTCTCCGGGACCAGATACACGCGCTGATCGCTAAATTTCAATGGAACTTTCTCAAGTTGGCGGTAATTGATGGTTCCCCTGGATTTATGAATACGTTAGGGATGATCGATGGTCGGATACATCGGTTTCATGATAATCAAGAGCTAAATCATCGAGAACACTCTCGCGTGGAGTATGAAAGCAAGAGATAGTCCAAGTTGGCGTCTGTCCAAACGGACTCTGTACACAATTTACGTCTATTCCAGCTCTTGTAAGTATTCATTCTGCTCTCGGTTATCTCAGCATCCCGCGCTCTCTCCATGTTCGATCCGTGCGCTATGGAACAACCGAGCACTCGCACACACGCGCGCATACCCTCGTGGATATCACGCGCGACTCACACACACGCGCGCGCGCACCAAGGGCGCAAAACACACGGGCGTTCGCCATTACCCCGATAATCCACCAACTCTCTGACACGTGAAACGTCTGTATACGCGCGTGTGTGTGTGTCCGTGTGTACTGTGTGAAAGGTTCGCGCGCACACGCACACAGTCGAGGATAGCGTTTCGCACGTACGGAGAGGAAGTGCGCTTACTCGGTATGTACTCTTGTAACGAGACGACGTTCTACCGTGAGCGAAACACCTACACACGCGCGCGCGTAGATGCGCGAAAGCAACATTACGCGCGTACAATCGAGGACTCCTCAAATATATCTCGCATATTTCAGTGGTGATCAAACAAACGGCAACACAACACGCAAGGCGAACACACGTGCTCTCCGCTATTAACCGGTAGCAGGTGCCCCGAGAGAGAAAACGGATGTTGTTGCCATTTCAGCTATTTCAGCTATTTCTGCTATTTTAGCTGGGAAACAATCGATCCGCTCCCTAACGAAGTTGGCCAACCGGCCCATAGTCGCGCACGCAAAACAAACCCATAGTTATCGCCATACCGTGAATCAACGCGTGCACGTGTCGAAGCAAAAAGGAAAATTTTGCCGCTTTTTCATCCATCGATCGCTCCCTCCGTGAACGCGCGGTACCGGAAACCGCGATAATCGTCACGCTCTTCTTTCTACGGTCAATCGTCGACGCGTTTTACAAGAGTCAAAAGTGGGAGAGGTGCTCGCTGCTTCTGTTTGGACGACTCCGAGTTCCAGTTTTTATCCAGAATCGAAGAATTTGCTGAAATGTCGCGAGAGGAGGCTGAAAAGCAAGATGGCGGGCGAGCGAGCAACCGAACGTGCCTTATCTCTAGGACGATCGACCCAGCTTCTCGTTCCCCTTACTCGCACTTTTCTCCGAACTTTCTTTTTCCAGCAATCTTGGAGCAATTATTTTCGCGTACTTTGCATGGATTCTATGTCGCGGGTCAACCGCGTCGGGTACGAGCGAAAACTTGGCGTTCTCCATCCCTCGAGAGAAGAAGGAGAAGGAGGGGGCGCTCTAAGACATGAATTATTGGCCGTTGCGGAAGGTCACGGAGGTCACGGAGAGACGAAAAGGCTTTCTCCTTATTGCGGAAAATCCAATCTTGGTCGTAAAGAGTTTTTACCGCAAGTTCGACCATCGCGCAAAATGTAACACGTCGGACACGAACCGGACTTTTCTACTGTTTTTACTAGGACAGGTAGTAAGGCTCTCTCTCTCTCTCTCTCTCTCTCTCTCTCTTTCTCTTCTCCGCTCGTTTTCTTTCTCTCCCAAGATCAAGATGCGGAGCGTGGGCGGCTGCAGGCGGAAGGGGGTGGGGGTTTAATTAAAATCTTACATTAAGTCGAAGGTTGGGTATTACGAACAACACACTTTGCTCTTTCGACGTACCATTGGTTAGCTACGGCAAGCCCCCTGCCGTTTTCCCTTGCATTCTAATAAACTTTTACACATGCGGCGAGTTCTTGCCGTTTATACGAATGACGCTCGCGGATTTCCACGCTGACCCTGTATCGGCGAGCAAAACGTCACTTCGGATCTCATTCTCTTCTTTTGTTATTGCTATTATTGTTTTTATCATTGTCGCGCTATCGTTGCTTCGGTGGAATTTCAGAATTCCATTCTAATAAAATTGATCGCTCCAGTTTCTCTCTCTCTCTCTCTCCATCGCTGCTCGTCGGCGCCGCCGCCTATTTCTGCCAAAGTATCAGACTTTTTTTTCTAATCTCCGTTCTGATAAATTTCCCGCTCCCGCCGTTGTTGCAGCTATAATGGAAACTGATGTTATCAAAAACACAGAAGAAGGCTATCGAGATTCAATGAAAGAGATCACGGGCCCCGATGGTATTTCATGAAGCTTTTGTGGATTATTTGCCCCTTTTTCATTTTTTGCATCGCGAATTCCGACGTCGAATCAAAGAGTCGAGAATTGGAACGCACTTCTTTGAGCTCCCTCCCCCATATCCACAGCTTTAGCTCGCAACGAGAAACTCTTTGCAGTTTCCTCTGGATTTTAATAAAATTCGACAGGACAAAAACCCCCAGCCATTCACAGAAGTAAGCTCTACTACCAGAGAGATAGAGAGAGAGAGAGAGAGAGAGAGAGAGAGTGCCAGATATCTGTGCTAGAGAACCAAACAATGGAGAGGAATATGCCGTGTGGCGATAGCGTCTGCGCAAATACCTAACGTTACCTTAACGCGCAAACCTGTCGCGAATGATTGCGCGTTATTGTTTAGAAATGTAAATTCTGCTCCGCCTGACATTATTATAAAGTTTAATAACGGTTCAATGAATGTTGCGCGAAACGGAGAATTTGCTCTCCCTCTCTCTCTTCCTCCCTGGATAGTTTACATTCGCAAATATAATTTACAGCACGCACACACACACGCGCGCGCGCGCGCTCGCACGCTATATAGGTATTCGCATGTAAATTCCAACGAAATTATTCATGAGTCTCGCCACGGCGATAAATCAAAGTTTTTGGAAAATGCTAGATGCCGGGGGGGATGTACGCTCCCTCTCCTTCCGTCGAGTGTCCGAGAAAAATATTGATTTTCGCGCGCGCGCGCGTTTTTGTAGATTCCGATCGAGATTTGCGATCCGAGTGGCGTTCGCTCGATCTTTCGGTTCCTCGATCGTTTCTTCGGGGTTTCTCGGGGTTTTGCGGTGTATCGACATCAAAATCATACGAGTGATTATAATGCATCGGAGTAAAGCAAAGCAAAACCGATAAAGAGCTGTCGGTGACAAGAGAAGGAGGTGGAGGAGGAGGAGGGGAAAATGGAGGCTGAGGCACAGCCAGGTAGAACGAGCCAGGCAGGCGAGTGTGTTTACAGGCGGCTCTCCTCGATAAAATATTTTCCCGGCGTCGAACTATCGATTTGACGGGCTCGTCGATGCACTGCGGATGCAGATATTCTTTTATGCATAACCCACTGCACACTTATGGAATCTCCATCCAAGACGCCATGCAATACACGCGTCAACTTTTCTCGCGAATGCACACGGTAACAATAGCGAGGAATATTTCAGACTGCTCTTGTATACACACACGCGCGCACGCACGCACACACAGCGTATGCGCGTTTGTTCGTTTGCTTCTCTCGTTGAAAATAAAATCGCGGGGCTCTTCCACACGGCGAGGCTGAGGAAAGTCAGGAGAGAATCTAGAGGAAACTCGAAAACTCTCCTCGCCGATGATCTTACGCTAGATTAACGCTCCTGGCTCCCCTAATCTCTTTCTCACTACTGCTCGCAATTTGTCTTTAATCGCGAAAATCATCGGCGGCGATCGTTTCCACGCTATTTGCGTTGCTCTCGCTTTATACGGCGGCGCGCATAAAATATCGAAATTGCCGATTGTAACGCGGAATCTCAAGCGGCTGTGATTGCAGGACAGATGCACCGTGAAAGTGCATGCCTATGTTCGATAGGTTTGATAGGAACATTGTTTATTTTTCTATGAACAAAGCATTCGTCGTTCGTTCGTTCGTATTCGAGAGGTAAGCGAAAACATTGTGGCACTCGCCGAAGCAGAAATTCAGCAATTTTTACTCACCGATAAATCTTAGTCCGGGTTTCCCTCGGGAAAAGCTAGGCAAGCCGGGCACACACAATCAAAGTCTTCGAAAGAAGAGGATGGAAGGGAAAAGAAAAGAAAGCGAACGAGACGCGGAAGAGTAAGAAGAAAGCGGTTGCAATAAGAAAGTGCTCCTCTTCCTTCTCTCTCTCTTGCTCTTTCTCCTTCTCTTTCTTTTTCTTTTTCGGACCGAAACGGAAGAAAGCGAAAGAAAACGGAAGGAATCGGGCTTTTCGCGTTTCCGGCTCGTTTCCCGCGCAGCAAAACGTGCCGATCCCTGCGGGATCGAGGGATGTTGAACGAAATGAGACGCGGCCCCGTGGCGAACCTTCATTTATAAGAAAGTTGCCAAGGATCATACCCGCCGTGCTCTCCAGCAACGTGGTGGGGCACACTACTGGATACTCTCGATCTTCGATCTTCAAGGACCTCCGCAACTTTAGTCGGCGGTCGCTCGGAAAAGTCGCTCGGACGAATCTCCTCCAGTTCTCCCGGCGATTCATCAATGAATCAGTATCACTCGCAACACCTATCGCTCCGGATAGTTCGACCGTTCCTTTCGGAATATTTCAGTTTCCCCCAAGGTCGTCGGGAGCGTTTTTGCCGATCTTTTTTCCATCGGAACTTTGCCAGCGGATCGTCTGTCACTGGCAAATGGATCTATCGGATTCTTTCCGCTCTATCGATACATCGGCATCGTCCTGCAAACGTTACGTAAGGACGATTCAATGTTCAAGGCCAAGTTCAATATCGAGGATCGGTATTGCCGCGCGCCGGAAGATCGTTAGCGGCGTCGCAGATTCGATCGCCGATCGTTCGCGCTCTCGATGCCTCTCGAGTGGACGCTCGACTTTTGAAAACTGTAAAGCAGAGAGAAAAAAAAATACAGAAGCGGAGAAGAAGAGAGGAGAGGAGAGGAGAATGGAAGCGAAGGAGAAACAATGGAGAGGCAGTACAGTAATGACTTTCATAATCCGCAATAAAAGTTGCACACGATTGTTATAAAACGATCTATAACGGGGAGAGACCATATGGAACGTCCTTCGCTCTATTTGACCCAGTAAGATGCCGCACACGAGAGTTCACGTGATCGCAATAAGTAAGACGCGGCAAGAGAGTACAACACGAGTATTGGACGATTTTCACAATTTAGCGAAGCGCGGGATTCGTGAAAATTCCACTCGGGAGTTTTTACCTCGAGAAAATGGCTACCTATTTATTAAAGTGGCATAACTGTTTCACTCATTTGCACCGCACAATAGCGGTATTTCAAAGCATATAATATATATAAATATACATATATATATATATATAAGTACGTGTCTCTGTATGTACCTCTATATAAGTAACGTTCTCATTATACAATAATTAAACTGACCTCGCATAACAAATATGCCGCACGATAAACTTATGAATTATATACAATTTGCTACTGTCCACCGAGGATATCGTCGTATCCCATCATAAGCAAAATTAAGCGCAAAACTTTATTCTCCGGGCATAATTTGAAAATGTGCAAATTGATCTTTCTTCTTATTGCTTTATCATTATTATTATTATTATTATTATTATTATTATTTCATTGCGAAAGAATCTTCAAGGTTTCCGTCGAACTGTTCGGTAAGTTTATTTAGGCGAAATAAATTTGCACGTAATAATGCTACCGTTTAACGTGGCTATCATCGATCGTGGATTAACCTTAGCGTGAAACGGACACCGAGTCTGCGAAATCCTTGGTGCGCGATAATTGCTTTCCTACATGAGAAAAGTGGTCGAGTATAACGTCGCCGCTGCCACCGCCGTCGTCGTTGCTGCCGCTGCTGCTGTTGGATAGCCGATGAGCAGCTGCGAAAGGCGATTAACCCGCACGTTAACGTCGCATCGCATTGTTTAGCTAAGAAAAACAGGCAGAGCACTCCGTTCTTGTCTTCCGCTAGAAAAGATACCTGGACTCGTGTTAAATGGAAAAAAATTGACGCGAAGCGGAAACAAAGATCTCTCTCTCTCTCTCTGCAAGAAGAAGAAGAAGAAGAAGAAGAAGTTGCAGCAGAGAAGTCCGTGGAAATTTGGTACCGGAAAGTGCAGAAGCGGATGAGAACAGGCAACGGTGGTGGTGGTAGTAGGGGTTGAGGATCCTCTCGAGGAAGAGCCACTTCCCGGGGATTATTAAAAGGAAAGAGGGCAAGCAGGAGAATGGAAAGATGAGCAACGCCAGTTTCTTAATCGCGTGCGTGAAATTGGCTCTGCGGAACGCGGGAAATTCACCTAGTGCAGAATTCACCCTCGAATATCAAAGTACTTCGCAACAGTCGTAGTGCGGTGTCCGTTAAGGAGCGAAGTTTGCCGCTCGACACACGCGCAAAACCGAGAAGTATGCGTTGGAGAATTCGGTAGACCAAATTCCGGCAATGTCCTCGGGGTCTCCATCCTTCCATGCTTCTTTGTCCGCGGCACGTTCAACTTCGATGGCTGCTGCTGCTGCTGCTCCTCCTCCTCCGCTGCTTCCACCTTCGGGGACAAACGAAACGTGACCGAGACATCATCTTCCGGGTTGGATCGAGTCACGGCTAGCATCTCCCGATAGTCGGTTCTAGCCATCCACTTGAGAAATATAGCTTCGCTATAAAAGTATAGCTTCGCTGTATCTCCGTGTCTCTCCCCCTCCCCCACCCGCAACCACACCCGCGCTATAGGAGGGACTGCTACCCCTGATAAGAAACCGACGTAGGATAAATGGTCCGAGTCGGAGCTCTATCAAATTTTCACTCGCCACATTTAAGAACGTAATCCACGATGAATATTACTCCCCACACCCCCTTGGACTCGGTGGAAACGTCAAAGAGAAGGAAGAACCGAGCGCAGAGAGAGAGAGAGAAGAAACGCGATCGATAGATTCCGCAATCTGCAATTTTCATCGGCTTCGCGTGGATCAGTTTCTCTCCTTTTATTATTTACCACTCGTTTTCCTGGACCATTATGCAAATTGGAATATTAATTGAAATTAGTAGCCGAGCACACCGGGTGGTGTGCAGCACCGCGATGACATTTTTTATTCAGGGGGGCGCAATACGAGGTACGCGCCACCCCTCGCGAGAGAGTCGATCGATCGATCGATCGATCTCGATGTCGATCGAGAGATCGTCGAAGATCACGTCTATCCTTTCACGATTTATCTTATTTTCATGTTTTTTATTTTCTTCGCGAAGGACGGGGGGGGGGGGCGAGTACGCGATTCCCGCCTCGGAATCAATTATTCGTTTTTAGGGGAGACTTTTCACGGGTTTCCGTGCAATTTTGAATATTTATCCTTTTGGGGAAGACACTCTCCGGCTAGACGATTTAGCGTCGAGCAGTCGGTGCTTCCCCTCGAAGGCAGATTCTGGCATGCTCGTATCGAAAAGTTATCTATGCGCAAAATCTTGGAAAATGGCTGCTGCAGTTTCGATACCTTAAAGGAATCGCTCGAAGGAAACCGAGTAGTTCCGTCTCTCCAATTTTTCTCCCCCCCCCCCCTTCCCCCCTCCATCGTTTTCCATACGCAGATAAAAGAACCGCGGACTGAAATTGTCGTAATGGCAAGGATACTTAAAAGTCCCGTGCGCTCTCTCGATGCTTCAATATTTAGAAAAGCTACCTATCTTATCTCCTATCTCACCGGGGGAAATCCCCTTGGAAATATTTCATGGGAATTTCCGTGCAATTGAATATTTATTCTTGCGATGGAGGATGATGGGTATTTCTCAAGGAAGGGTTTTGCTCGACTGATTTTATGCGGAGCATCCAGCGTTTCCTTTCGTCCATTCGAAACGAAACGAAACGATTGCCGATCGATCGATCCGAGTCCTCGACTTCGCCGTGTGTGCGCGCGTGTGCGTGCGTCGCACGGACGCACATTCGTCCGGCGTCAATGACGGAACGGCCATTTTCCCCCAGATACGCGCACGGATCCGGATTTGCCATCAATCGCGCGCGATATCTCTCCCGCGAGTTATGATCCAGCAAATTCGATTGGCTTCGTTTTTCAAAATCGCGCGTAAAAGCGTCGTTGATGACGAGCGACGATGACGATCACCGTGACTGGTCTCGTTATCAAACTCCAGGAAGACGCTCCAGCCGGAGCTTTGTCACGAGTCGGAGAGACCGCGTCGTCGATCGTTAGCCCTGGAAATTTTAATTGGTCCAATATTCCTGGCGCAAAGCGCGTGCAAAAGCAAGGGCGCGTTATCGAGCGGAACCTTCGTGGTGTTAAAGCGCGGCTAATTAATCGCTTAGAAACACGGCTTGCGCGTACAGCATCGTTTCGCGTTCGGTGGCCTTGAACTGATTTTTAATAGACGAGTGCGACGAGTGCAGAAGCAGCGCTCGCCTGTCTCACAAGGGCGAGGGGGGGGGGGGGTGTCCCAATAAGGTAAAAAAGCGACGAGGGAGATTTCCATGAGACTCCCATTCCCATTCCCGCATTTCCCGAACGACGGGCTATACTTTTCACGGGAGAGCGATACGACGATTTCCGCGTCGTTGGGACCAACGGAGAGAAGAATGTGTCGGGAGGGAGACCTTGCGCGCGGTACCCGGAAGTTCGTGGTCGATTACCGGAAATCTGCCGTTTGCCAAGTTTCCAGGGTCCGCGTACGGGCCGCCGCGCCATATCGGGGCTTCTCCACTAGTTGCCTCGCTTCTCTCGTGGAACGGAACACCAGGAGGACTGCGGCGGCGGCCGTCCAATGCAAATTGCGGCTAATTCCGCTGAGTGAATTAGGGAACTCGGGGAACCGGGGGGGGGGGGGGAGAGACTGGTAGGGGACCCACTCCATCGGTCCGGACGCGAGAGGACGTCGAGGCAACTTGTTGACTGCTCCATCATCGTAAACAACCTATTGAAGCGCCACGTGCTCCTGTCCTGGGAAAAATAAGGAAAATCAACCACGCGAATCCTGGCGACCGCCTCTGTCTACTTCCCTTCTCGTTCGTTCCATCCTGAGCGAGCAGCGCGTCAATGAAGGTTTTCACGGGCCGCCGACATCTTCCACTCGTTGCATTCCCAAGGTTAATCGCCCAGGCAGCGAAGCGACCGACCAACCGACCAATCGACTCCCCGCGGCAGGCGACGTCGATCCTCCCGCTCTGGGAATCCATGCGCGATCGTTCCCCTCTGCGAAAGACACCCCCTCGACCCCCGTGCTATCGCCGGAACAAGTTCCTCGGGGGGCGGAAACGGCTGGGGGAGCAGGGAGAGACGCGGAGAGATCTCGGGGTTTCCGCGATCATCCGGACCGGTCTGGAATGCTGGGGATTCTGGAAGGAGATCGAAAAGACGAGAGACGCTCGCTAAAGACGGGGGGAGGGAGGGAGGGAGGAAAAGGACGGACGATCGTACGGATACGTCGAAGAGGGCGGCAATTGCCCGATGGCGCGGGAGTCGCGCGATTCTCGAGGGTGGTTGGGAGGTTGGTGGAGGTCGGCGGTCGGCGGCGGTCGGAGGCGGTCGGAGGCGGTCGACAGGGTCGCGCGCGCACTCTCGTCGTTATCGAGCGATAGTCGATCGTGGCCGACGTTTCCCGAAGGGGAGTCGCGGGGGTGGCCTCGGCTACCCTCGGGCCGAGTCGGCCCTCGCCTCGGCTCCCGGTCGGACACGGATCTTACGGCTGAAGAGACTCCCGAAACTCCCGAGTCCCGAGTCCCGAGTTCCCTAGCTGCGTTCCAGCTGGTCAGCCAGCGCGCGGTTCATCGTCTCTACTATCCACTTTTCTCTTCTCGTCTATTCTCCACTTTTCTACTCTATTCTATACTCTGTTCTATTCCATTCTCTTCTTTTCTCTTCTCTTTTTTTCTCTCTTCTCCTCTCCTCTCTTCTATCCGTTCCTCTCGAGCGGCGTCTTCGCTCCACCGGAAGGAGCGACAACTACCACCGGCGAGTGCTCCTCCTCCTCCTCCTCCTCCTCCTCCTCCTCATCCTCTTCCGCAACTATCCACGTTCCCACAACCCTCCCCTCCCTTTTCCCTATCCGCGGCGATGTCCAATTGTAAACAACGTCGATACGTATCCCGAAGGATGCCGCCGTCGCCGACACCGCCACCGTTGCCGCTGCCGCTGCCGCTCCTCACTTGATGATATTTCTTGGCCACTCGACGTCAACCTGAGCCAGCGGTCGCCTGCTGCTCGTCTACTCCTCGTCTGCTGTTCGTTTACTCATCTGCCACTTGCTCTTCCTTCCTCCTTCGAGGTGGTGGTGGCGGTGGTGGTGGTGGTCGTGGTGGTCGTGGTGGTGGTGGTGGTGGTGGTGGTCGTGGTCGTGGTGGTGGTGGTGGTGCTGGTCATCGTCGTCGTCGTCGTCGTCGTGGTCCTTCTCCGAAGTCAACTCCGCGGATCATCCGCGATCGTCGTCGACGTCAACGACTACTCGGTACGACCCGGTGTTACGAACGTGCGACGGAGGTTCATGGAACAAGTGATCAAGATCGACCACGCGCCGTCCGCACCCTTACTTGCTCGCTCCTTCCTCGAGTTTCCACAATCCCACGGAATTTCACTCGCTGACCACAACAGACCCTTCCGAACCCGAGGGTCCCCCCGTGTACCTTCCAGACCCTACTGAGACCTACGCATCGCAAACCTTTCCTCGAAAACCTCGCGGCCCTTTTCACCCTTGTCCAAACTCGAGGATTTCTTCCTCTTCCTCCTCCATCGCTTCTACTTCCGTCTCTTTCTTCTCTAGATTCTGTTTTTCTGTCTCCTGTTTTTTTTTTTGTTTTTTAGCAAACCACCCCAACCCCTTTCACTTTCCTCCATGGCGACACGTATGATTTACCCTGAGTTTGCGTTTCAATAAAGATCTGGCCGAATCCCCACTTTGTCTCTTTTATGGGCGTCTGAGGGATTTGCTCCATCGCGGTGGGAAATATGTTGATGAGGATAATTATGTAGTTACGGTTAGGAGGAGGGAGGGGGTGGTGGTGGGTTGTGCGCGCTGCTTTTCCTCGGTTCGCTCTACCTGTTGTATTTGTTGCTCTCGCGTTGCTTGGCTCGAAAGGGTTGGACTCTCGTTCCGCCGGCACTCCGAGGGTTTCGACGGGAGATATCGGGGGTGGTGGTCGTACCGGATTATAAAACGCGCGGTTTTCTTAAGATCGTGGGAATTTTGAGAGATTATCTTCTCCTCGGTACATATTCCGCTGTTCTTCGGGGAATTCCTCGGATGGAAAAATGCAGACTGCGAGAGATTTTAGTACGGTCGATGACACGGCAAGATATTCCGTCTAGGAACATGTAATCTTCGATAATGGCCACTTTGTTAGAAAGTTTTCAGTAAAGTTTCTCACGCTTGATTCGTAGAATTATAGGGTCTTGCGAGAAAAAAGGAAAAGAGAAAAAAGAAGTGTCGTTACGGAAGCATTCGGCTATTACCTCATTCCAGTATTTTAGCTGGGTTTAATCTCTAATTTAGCTTCTCTTATAATTTAATCAAGTTAAGGGAGAGAAATACCCGCAGACTTCATTTAAAAGATTATCCGCCATGTTTAACTTTACTTATGCATGTCGTATAATTTAGTTATGTAATAAAGATCAACATCCCACGATATAAAAGTCTCTTCCCCTGGTGGCTTTCCCTCGTCAATTTATCTTCCTCTATCTTTTTAGAAGAAAAAATGGCGTGCTTTCGTCGCGCACGGCCAAAGCTTGATAATTAAAGCAAGAAGAGGAACATTGTGAGAAAGAGTGAGGAAAAACTCAAGCGAAAACGTGATTCTTGAACGGACGGACCGACCGACGTTTTTGCCAGACACATTCGTAATTTTTATACGAGAAGCACCTACTCGCGTCTTCAAATATTTACCATGAAAATTGCGCCAAGGTTATAACGTGGAGGTAGAAAAATATTCAGCCAGCCCCTTCTTCGATCGAGGAGGAAGATCTGCCGCACCCGAAAATATGAGAAAGTAAGCCTCTTTTTACTCTTACATTCTTCTTAAATATTACAATCCCACGGGGAATATCTAAATTCCGCGAATAAATACAATCCAATCGAGCTTCGTCAGGAATTTACAGTTCAATTTTAACTGAAAAACCAATTACGCTCCTTTCAAAGCTACTAGATAATTTATGAAATTAAGGAAATTTACGTTTCACATTGGTTGAAGGAAGTTGAAGGAGTTGAGGGAATGATGAAAATTTGCAAAATTTCTCTTTCTCCTCCGATCCTCCTCGTTAAGGGGTGAAAGAATTAAAGAGAGAGAGAAAGAAAGAGGGAATTAAATAATAAAGAGTAGGGGCGGAGAGAGGGGGGAGGGGAAAGTCGGAAAACTGATATAATACGAAAGTAGCTAATTTTCCAGTTAAAATTTCAATGAATTTCGATTATATCACCAATAAAGCGTAAGAAATATTATTACGTCGATTAAATTATGTGTAATGGCAGCTGCTGCATGGAAATTTCATTGTATTTTAATTGTAATGCTTCAATTCGTGCAAAGGAGCAATTACACAGAGATTATATAAGATTTCGTTCCATCGAATCGTATTAATTTCAAAGAACAATAATCAGTGTAAGAGCCTCGATATCTATAAACGATACATAAATAGAAACGATACGCGCGTTTACAATAATAAAATATCTCTCGAGTCCTTCCGCATAATTTATTTCGTAATACCACCGCTTTACGCACGGGGGGGGGGGGGGTCCCTCTCTCACGAAGCTTTTATCACAAAACGGCGCGTGTATCATTTGCGAAAAAGCAAGTATCCAGCTCGCTTTTAATCAATCGATCAATTATGATAATTCGCCGGCGAATTCCCCGGAAGCGGGGCGAGAGATCCCTATCGTAAAATTTGCAGAATTAATTAAAAGCTAAAACTTGAGGAAATTTACGCGGTTGGGTATAATTAACCAACGTACCTCGGCGTGGCGTGGCGTGGCGTGGCATGGCCAGTCTCTCCCCCCGCCCCCCCTCACGGGAACCGTAAAATATTGAAATTTCTCCGAACATAAAGAAAAAACTTTTCCCGCGTAAAAATAATAATTTCCCCGTTAAGTTCCGCGAGTCTGTTCTTAATGGACAAAACTTTTCGTTCGCTGGAATTCGATTAGTTTTCTCTCGCCGGTTGATATTTTTCCAAAAGCTACAATTCCCGGACGGAGTATGGTAATTCGTTTCGTGAGAGAAGCTTCGCCACGAGGAAGCTTTCCTAGGTGGGCCAAAAAAAAAAAGACTTTAATTTAGTCGGGTAAATTCGATTAAGAGGAGGTGGGGTGGATGCGCCGGAAGCTCGTGGACATTTTTCAGAAGACACGCGTCGTTCGTAGCGTCGTGGCCCGTTGTAATTTTGTAAACGTGGGAGAGAAGCTCGTCGCGACGCTGGCGAAAGAAAAATTCGTAGATTTCCAAGAAAACGAGGCACAAACCGGGGTAGGTTCGTGTACACGACGGGACATTTTATCAAGCGGAGTCGCGCGTCACCCTTTTCCCCATCGGCTCTCCTCTCTCTCTCTCTCTCTCTCTCGCTCTCTTTTACGTTTCTACCGCGCGACACATTTGTTTTTTCCGCTGGCAGACAGCAATGCACCTTACGACACCCACGCCCCTCACGGCCCATTTTAATTCACCGCGAACATTCATTTATCCCCGTGGTAACGATGCGACGTACGTTCCGTGTTTGCAATAATTTCCCCGTCTGAAAAAAAAAAATGGCTCTCCCTCCAACGCGCGGGAACCCTTCGTCTCAATCTTCGACTACTACACCCACATCCATCGATACGTTTCCATATTTCGGCTCTCTTTCGACAGTCTCGGGGAATCTCTTACGAAACTTTGCCGAACTCGCTAAATCGATGCGATGGATTCGCATCGTTTCCAGGAGGTTCCTCCTCCCCCTCCCCTCTCCTCCCCGCATCGCTTTATAATCTTCTTTTGATATTTTCCGAGTTTTCTTCATCGGAGATAGGAGAAGATGGGAATAGCGATGCAGAGAGAGAGAGAGAGAGAGAGAGAGAGAGAGTTTCGCGGGAATTTTATCTCCGGCGAT
Organism: Sclerodermus sp. 'alternatusi'; assembly: GCA_037305995.1. Lineage (NCBI taxonomy): Eukaryota > Metazoa > Arthropoda > Insecta > Hymenoptera > Bethylidae > Sclerodermus > Sclerodermus sp. 'alternatusi'. The sequence continues at coordinate 4,587,123 of CM074549.1, forward strand.
TGTCGGGGATTGCTTTGATGATGGGAAATGAATGAAAGCACTGAGAGAAATGGCAAGTTTTCTTAAACTGCTTACTCCGCCGAATGATAAAAGCATTAAGAAAATTAAAATTAGAAAAGTGCTCTCTGCTACGTTGCAAGGGAGCGTCGTCGTTGTCGGGTCGGAATGCGCTTCGACCAAGAATAAAAATACTTGTTTCGCCCGTGGATGACGATGACGATGACGATGATGATGATGATGATGATGATGATGATGATGATGATGATGATGATGATTCCCTCCCTCTCTCTCCTCCGGCGTGTACGGCGTCGTAGGGGAAAAAATGGCGCCGCGGGACTCCGCGCACCTTTTCTATTCGTATTTTCGTTTATGGATGACGTAATAAAGCGCTGAAAAGACCGTCATCAGAGAACGTGGAATCGCGCGAAGATAAAGTCGAGAGAGAAATAAACAAGACGGGGGGTGGGTGGGGGTTGTAAAATAGTCGCGGGGATGCCATTCGAGTGTCCTTTTGAGAAAATCTACCATCCAAGCCCATTCTTCGCTGAAATACTCCGGTTCTCTCCGTGTGCCACGCTACGATGTTACTTTTTCACTAACAACGCTCTCCCACACGGAAATTCCTCTGAAATTGCTCTTAGATACGATCGCGTCACGTGACCCCCCTCGAAACACGCGTCTAGAGCAAACGAAACTTTGCAAAACATGATTTGGCGATTCGTCCGATTCGCGAGAGAATTTTCAAGGATTTTCGCGTGGAACCTCCTCGGTGGGGCGAGTCTCGGCCCAATGTCTCAAGGACGTATTTTCGCGGCAGCTCCTTCTTAGCCCGAGGAGGAAGAAGCGCTTTTATCAGGTTTTCACGAAACGCGATAAATTATTATGTTAGAGGCATCTCTCGGTACAGACGCAATTCGATAAGTTACGACGTAACTCCCCCCCCCCCCCCTCACGGCTCTGTCTCTCCCGCTAAAGAAGAAACCTGGGAAACTTGCGTCTCTCGGGTGTCAAAAGTCCCGGAGATATTTTTCCTAAAATATGCAAAGCCACCACCAGTGTTCGCGGCGGTTGTACCTTTAATTGCCGTCATCGTTCTACCTCTACTCTCTTAATTTCGAAGGGTGCATATATCTCGGCGAGAGAGGAAATGGGAGGGAGAGAGAGTAGCTAATCCGTTCCGAAGGATTTCGGAAGAAATCGGTTCATTTCCCGTAGGCTCTCCCTCGCTTTTTAATTCAGAGTAATCGACTTCCCCTCTCGCGATTCTTGCAATTACCCATAATTGACTTTATCCGCGTTCAAGTGTTAAGCTAATTGATAATCGATTGCCTAATGTCGCGTAATTTTTCTTCGTAATTTCCCACAAAATGGAAACATTAAATAACTCTAATTAGATTAGTATCTCGGAGAGAGAGAGGGGGGGGGAGAGGGAGAGAGAGAGCAACATTAAGAAACACTAGAAGAATTAAGCTCGAGAAATTTCCTCCCCGAGTAGCCGACGGAGTATAAGAAACTTTATCTTCCTAACGAAATTTCACCCTTTTCCAATAGCAACGCTGCACAATAACAGGATTGAAACTACCAACCTAGATAGATCCCGAGCTTAAAAATCGAAAGAAAGAAAATTTAAGAGACCTCGTCGTAGTCGTCGTCGTTTGATATAAATGTTAATCGCGGCGAACCTCGTAGTTTTTTTTTTTTTTTTTTCTCGGGCGCGCAGGAACGTTTAAAAATGGCGAAAAGTGTCTTCTGGCCCGAGAATGCAATTCGTCTCTTTAAAGCATTAAAATTTTCTTCCTCTCTCTCTCTCTCTCTCTCTCTCTCATTTCTTCCTTTTCTCCCTTTTCTCCTATTTCCGGAGGTGGAAGAAGGCAGGGCAGCAGCGGGCACCAGGCCATTCGAAAGGTATTAAAAGTAAGGTGAAAATTTAATCAGGTCATTTATCAGAGCGAGGAGATCAGGGAAATTGCTGACAACCCCTTTTGCGAAGGGTGCAATTCATCTTGAGGATTCGAGTGGTGTAAATGGCGAAGTGGCGATTTGAATCACAATTGCTAGGATTGCATAACGCGATAATGATCTTACGCTCGACTAGGCGGCTTTACGAGTAGTTTTTGTCGAGTTCTCGACTCGGGGGCTTGTCAGCAGCACGATGATTTGCATCGATCGAGCAAATCGATCCGCGAATCGTGCGATTCCATTGGTTGAAACGACCCGTCAGCGAGGGAGAACCCGAGGCCGCTCATCCACTCGTTCATTACGCTGGCGGCTCCCGCTGCAAGTTCTTGTTCAAGGTCACGGGTCCATAAGTGGGGACGCGATGTTATCTCTCTTTTCTTACCGCGCTTCGCATTGTCACGCGCACCTCGAGAATCGTTAATTAATTAACGAACGACGTCGAGCGGCCGCGAAACCAAACTCGTTCCACGAGAGAACACCACTCGCGATTACTCGATTCTCGACCGGAAGTGAGGGAGGGCGCGGTCGAAGGCGCTCCAAGGGCAGGGGCTTTTTCCAAAAAATCAACGAGAACGTCCGGCCATCTCGTCGCTCGCGTTGCAGCACCCGTTATTAAACCAATGGCCGCCGCCTTTTTGTCTCGGAAAATGCAACATCCGCTATCCAATTAATTATTTATAGCAGTAATTTCAAGTTCGACGGGTTTTTTTTTCACCGGCCGGCTTGACGCAATTTTCCATCGAAATTCGCAAGTTTTTCAGCTCGCTCGACGCATTCGTAAAAACTTATTTATACATTGATAATCCAGTCGGGAATAGAGCGTGGGAGATAGCTCATTGGTCCGTACCGTTCGAGTCTCGCGGTTCGATTAATAAATCACAGGCTAGCGCGGATTCGTTGAAATTAATTTCTGAGTTTCTTCAGCGGCGATCAAGCGGATTGAATTTGCGCGTAGAAATCGCTCGGTTTTTCATCTGGAATGACACAGCTGCGTCGAGAGTGGTAGGAGTCATTAATAAAATGACATCGGTACAGAGTCTCTCTCTCTCTCTCTCTCTCTCTCTCTCTCTCTCTATGCACGTGTACGTGCGGTAACGGCTCTTTTACCGCAAGTTCTCGTTCAAGGTCTCGCAATTCACCAAAGATGCCATATCTGTGTGTCTTAATGACTCTCGTCATCGCGTGATTTCACCAATCGTTCGCAGAATCCTCGTGAAACTCCGTTCGTCCGTCCATCCTATTTATATAAGAAAAGCTAGAAAGGCGCGAGACCTTTAGAGACCGATGGCAAAAACACGTAGATCCATTCATTAAACTGCAACTACCTTAATCGCTCTCGGATACTTTTCTGATTTCCGTGAGTAAATTCATTTATCATCGTGAAGGAGATTGGTCTCGATTATTCGACGGGGGTGAGAGGGTGGGATCTTCTCGAGAGAGGGGCGGTGGTTCATAAAGAATCGACACTGCAGCTACCACTCGACTCTACTCAACTACAACAAAGTTAGTTCCATCTTCAAAAGAGTTCTGGAAAGATTAAGTCCACTCTCGAGTCTCATCCACTCCGTCCGTCCCTCCCTCCCGCCCTCCGTGAAATAAGACGGCCAAAAGACAATAATCCCGCCGTACGCGTCATCGGGAATTAAGAGCCTCGAGAGATACAAGGACGAAGGAAGCAAAGTATCCATCTCGCCTGAAGCAAAAAAAAAAAAATCATTTTCCAAGACGACGAATCGCAGTTCTCCTCCCCAGCGGGAACATCATCCCCTAGGAGAAATTTTCATCCGACGGATCCTCGTCGGATGGTCCACGAGGTGTTTCGGCGATTACCGGGGAATCGCGTCGTAATGGGTGATTGTGGGAGGGGGGAGAGAGAGAGAGAGGGGGGGGGGGGGTAATTTACCCGAGCAAAATGGAATTCTCGCCGAATTCTTACAAGGGTGTCGATCGACTCGACGCGTTTAGCGTCTGCTTTCATTGAAGAGGTGACGGTACGTCGTCGTCGTCGCCGTCGCCGTCGCCGTCGCCGTCTCTACTCTATAGAAACTCGCAGGTGGTCGATAACAGAATACGCCCTTTCCCATGCGACGTGGATCGCGCCACAAGATTGACAGCCAATGGACGTTCATTGAATATTCCGGACCGTACGAGTCACGCGGCTCCTTTGTACGTCGTTTGTACGTCGTTTGCAAGATTAGTCTCTCGTTCTGTCATTTCTGGTCCACACAGCCAACTTATCGACGACAACAGCCAATCACGAAGAACCGCCGCCGTCGGGCTTTCATATACCTCTCGCGCACCCTCTCCCCAAGCACCTGCCGCTGCCGCTGATGCCGTTGGGGACGACTCGTCGACGCTTTTCCTCCATTTTCATAGCGACGGTCGCGAACCACTCGCCATTCCCTTTGCCAAAGACTATTCGGCAAGGTTCCCGTTGCTTCCCGGAGTCGGCAATCGCGAATGTAACGTTCCGTTCAACGGAGACCATAACGATTGCATAATCCTGGTCGATAAACAGGACGAGAGGATAAGCGACGGGCCACGCGGACAACGGAAGCTAATCTCCATCGTGGAATAGCTCGGTCGACTCGTGATTCGCGTGAAATCGGTTGTTCCACGCAAACATGGCGTTAACGGCATCGCGTCGCTGCCTCCGGCCCTGTGACATTCGATAGCGTTAAGGTCCACAGCGATGCGTTTCCCGCGCGAGAACTCGCAACGTCGAAGCGTCAACGCCAACGCGCGTTGCTTTTCTCTCAACGACCCTCCGATGGTTGTTGCTGCGACCATCTCGACTGGCCAGTCGAGAGAAAGGGAGAGAGAGAGAGAGAGAGAGAGAGAGAGAGAGCGAGAGAGTCGCGGCAGAATTCCGGACCAACGAGAATGATTTTGGCTTCCAGGTGGACTCCTGGTGACCTCGGTGACCTGGTGCTTCGAATGGGTTCGAGTGGTAGCGGTGGTCGCGGTGGTGCCGCTGCTGCTCGCTAGAGGAGAACCGGCAGGATGTGAACTTCGGTGCTTCCGGAAGTGAAAGAGAGGAAGAGAGAGGGGGCTAAGCCTAGGAAAGCAGAAAACGGATGGAAGCATGGGTTCCCTACCAAACCTACGCGACCTCACGAGGGACAAGCTGGAGAGCCCCGTGCACAGGCCAGCACCCATCGGAGGTTTTGGACCCGTCAGGTTACCCCCGCAGCCTCCGCTTCTCTCCCACACGCATCGCCGAGCACGCAGCAGCGGCCATCATCATGGCACGCAGTGGGAAGTCGACGCCGCGATGATGGAGGTAAGCCAGACCCCGAGCGGTACGAACCCTTCCAAGGACATTTGCATAATTGCCGTCGTCGGAAGCGACGAAGCTGCAGCTTTCGATGGCGTTTAAAGCGCGTTGCAACCTTGCCCCACCTTGCCCCACCACCTTGCCGCGCGTTCCGTCGTTCAACGCGAATACGCGGCGGTGCGAACGCTACGTCTCTCCCGGGGATAGGATGACACTGGAGCATCTTTTTACGTCGGGACTCTCTCTCTCCCTCTCTCTCGTTGGAGAAACTGCGACGCGACGAGGGGAGCTGAAAGCTTTAATCAGTTTTTAAGCATCGCTCGTCACAGCCGCGCACACCTATTGTTCCCGAAGCGAGCGACCACCACCTGCCAACCCGAAGCATCGATTACCTCGGCCACACGCGCCTTTCCAGCGAACGGAAGGCAGCGGGAGTGTGTGTGGAGCAACGCGCGTGCACGGATTCGACGCGATCATTAAATAAATTTTCATCCATCCCGGTGGTGGAAACTCTTAACGGAAAGAGAAGATTTACACCCGCGAATCGAATGCACGCGCGCGGTACCACTCGAGGATACTCCCGTACGCAACCCGTGAGATGCTATTTCCTCTCGCGATATCGTCACAACGCGCGTATTTATTTCCCCCGAGTAAAAGTCACACCTTCGACTCTGCTTATACTTGAAAATGAAGTCCCGATGAGTTATGGTTCGCGCGATGGAGCCACCGCGCGCGACGAGAACGCGATGGGAATTTCCCGAACAAAGTGCCGCTAATGGTCATTGAAAATTAATTATACCAAACTATGCGGAGCTTGACATCATCGCGGAGTTTGGAATGCCAGCGCGCGCGAGGTGTAGAGCTCGACCTTGATTCTTCCAGCACATGGCGACCTACTCGCCGATCTCGTATCGCTCGACACGAACATCGGCGTTATCCTGGCGACGGCGAGACTCGATGAACTCATCCGCGGGGGCATCCTCGGTCAGAAGGTTGATCGCGGCTGTGCGATCAACCCCATCCGGTACCAGGCCGGCGAAGCGGGCCCTCCTCAGGCACTGCGCCGCGCTCCTCCTGGGCCACGCGAGCTGCTCCGCGGCGACCTTGCCGATCTTCCCGCTGCAGGCAGGCCTGGGTGCCTTCACCCCGACCTTGGGCCCGATGCTGATGGCCCTCCTCTACGCCAGCGCGATGCTCACCTCGTGCTTCGCGCCGATCCTCCTGCAGAAGCTCGGCACGAACCTCGCCATCAGCGTCACCCACGTGGTCGTCACCATCTTCGTCGGTGTACATCTCTACCCCAAGTGGTAAGCCATGAGCTACGACGAGACCCCCAAGCGCGCCCTCGTCTCTCCCTCTTGGGAGACGGATTACCCCCTACCCCTCCTTCGGACTTATCCCAATTCCTCGGGGGCTCTCCACGGAGCACCGCACCATCCACCCATCCCAAATGTTTCTCGCATTAGTTTTCCCTTGGCACTCGCAGGTACGTGCTGTTACCTAGCTACGCGATGTTGGGGGTGTGCGTCAGCCCCAGTTTCCTCGCGCGGACGTCGCACGTGAACCTCTCCGCCACCAGTCTGGCGCTGGTCTCCGCCGACCCGGAGGACCCCGACGAGACCAGGAAGGAGTGCCTGCTCAGGAGGCTCAACAGGGGCATCAAGCTGGCCGAGGACCTTGGTCTCGCACTGGGTAAGCTTGCTCGACCTTTGTCGTTGATGAATTTTTAGCTTTTGGTCGGAAAGGTTTTGTCGACGGTTCGCTGTACAGAGAGATCTCGTCGTTGCCTTGTTGAGCAGGATGCTTGATCGCCGCGGTCCTCGTGAAGATGACCTCCTTGCCGGCCAGGGTCATCAACGTGGCAGAGGCCGAGGAGATTTGCGGCGCCGAGTATTGTCCGGAGGAGACGTACCTCTACAACGAAACGCTGTACGCGTCGACGATACCTCAAAGCACATCAAAAATCCTAGTCGGAATCTGGCTGGGCTTAGCTATTCTGGCCTTAATCATCTCCTTCGCGTTCCTGGACGCGAGGATGAAAGAACCTCAGAGCGCCAGCGACAAGCTCAGCAACCGCAACATCCTCAAGTCCGTCAAGTGCGCGTTTCAAGACCCAAAACTCCAGTTGGCTGCTCCTCTCACTCTATTTATCGGCCTTGAGCAGGGTTTTATCTACTCGGATTTCATGGAGGCAAGTTCTCTCTCTCTCTCTCTCTCTCTCTCTCTCTCTCTCTCTCCCTCTCTCAATTATTGAAATATTTTTCAAACGCATTTGCATCATTTATCGATTCTACCTTAAGCGACCTCGGGAAGCTTCCGACAATTTACATAGCGGAATACGAGCGGAGCATTAAGGGAGGTGCTAATTAAGTTCTTGATGAATTTCGAGTGAACGACGCTGTTTAAACTAGCCGGAGAGTCGCATCCATAATTAAGAACGTGCTTTGTCTCAACAGGCATACGTGGTGTGCGCCTTGGGTGGGGCTGGCACGGTGACTTTAAGCTTCCTGAGCTTGGCCTTGTTGCAAGCTCTGGCTGGCGTTACTCTGTCTATGCTACTCAGGCACATCAAGAGGTACTTTGTCGTTGGTGAGTATTTTCCCGTTGTTGGCGCAAAACCTTAGCCTCTCTCCTCCGTCTCTCCCCCTAAACCTTCGCCGCCGACCTACCCGCGAAAACCAACAGATCTCAACATCCAACATCCGCTTCTCGCAGTTGTAGGATTTACCTTTCACGCCTGTCTGCTGCTGGTCCTTTTCACATGGAGACCCGCGGGTGACGACCCCGCTCTCTTTCACGTCATATCAGCGGCTTGGGGAGTCTGCAACGCCATGTGGGAGACGCTGATATACAGTAAGTCCGAGTGTACACTCACCGGCGGATATGGAGTCTTTGTTTTTTTTCTCTCTCTTTTATTTTACCATTTGGTCGCACTCTCCCTCGAGAGGTCACGGTGTCCGTCCATGTCTGTCCGCGGTAAGAGCTCCTTGCCAATACGACGAAACCAATCGCGTTCTGTTTAGCCCTCGTCATGGGACTCCATCCAGGTTCCTGGCAGGGACCGTTGTCGACGTCTCTGTTCTGGCGCTGGCTGGGACTCTCGCTGGCCCTCGGCTTGCACGGATTGGTTTGCACGAAAATCCGCGTGCTGGGTCTGGCAATGACACTGGTGCTCTCGGTGGTACCTTACATGTGGCTGGAGATCAGGCTGTCGAAACGCGGCAAGAGCCTGGCACCCTTATGACCAGGAGACTCCAGCGCCAGCGAGCGCGGCTCGGGCTTCGAGCAGGATGCTCGGCATCGAGACTGAGGTAGGTTCGTTCCATCCAGCTTAAGGACAATGACGTCACGAGCGTCCAGGGTCACCGCAGGGGCCTCAAGGTCGCACAAGAGCAGGCGCAAGAGAAGCAACGCCATGGCGGACTACGCGCCGGCTCCGGTCCCGGTTCCACTTCCGGTCTCGGCTCCGGGGAAGGGCAAGGGCAAGGGGAAGGGGGTGCCGAGGAAGAGGGCGAGCAGCGTGGCCTTCGCCTATCCCACGCTGACCACCTTGGAGGACCGGTCGGGTTTGGGCAGCAGGAGGAACACGCTGCTGGATGCTGTCGCTGGCGGCAGCGGAAGCGGCGGCCTTCGCGCCACGGCCAACGGAGACGATTTCCACGGCAGCGGCACCAGGAGGTTCGTCGAGGAGGAGCTCCTGCGCGGAGGTGTCAGACGGTCGTCGAACGCCGAGGACTTCCGCGGGAGCAAGAGGGTCGTCGGTGTGGCAGCAGCCGCGAATGGCAGTCGCAGGAACTTGCTGGCTATTATTGAAAATGGGGCTGGGGCTGGGGGTGTTAGGAGGTCCTCCGACGTGGGATTTGGCCGCAGAGGCAATCTAGATACCGGTACACCTAGGAGACTGGATACTCTCAGTGTGATGAATATTGCCATTAGCAGGAGAAATACAATTGATGCCGGCATCCCCCGAAGGGACAACCTCGCGGTCCCCGGGACCACCGGCAGCCGCAGAAACACGATCGATGCCGGTGTTCAGAGCGGTCAGGGTACCTCCTCCTCCTCCGGTGGCGGAGGAGATTGCTCCGTTTTCGTCCTTGGGTAAAGCCCGTGGACGCCGGGGACTCCCCCGAGCGATCCCTGACGAACGAACGCCGTAGTTGACTCGAGATAAACTCCAGAGTTTTTCCAAATCTTAGAAACGCTCGTATTTTATTCACCCCCAAAATCAACCACTCGCTTCTACGCGTGATCATGCAGGGGGAGGGGGGAGGGGGGGATACATCGGAGAATTTTTTGAAGAGAAACTCGTCGACGGACGAAATTACCACGATCTGTCTTGAATGTTTCTGTGTCTGTGTGTGTGTGTGTGTGTGTGTGTGTGTGCGTGTGCGTGTGCGTGTGCGTGCATGTGTGCAAAGAGGGAGCATGCAACAAACGCGTGGACAACAGGCGATTATTTCGAACAACTATGGCGTCGGCTCGCTCTTGGGGTAGTCGCGAAGAGTCTCGATCGCGGTAAACTCCCGTCGAAGAGGAAAACGCATCGATTAGCGAAACATATTGAGGAGAGGAAAATAACGAGGTTCCTTAAGCTGGATGGAACGCAAAACTCGCAAAGACTATTGAATTCTTCGCAAGAAATTTGTTGGTTTTGATTTTGGTTTTTTTTTTTTTTCTTTTCTTTTTTTTTCTCTCCGCCTTTCTTCTTCTCTCAAGGAGTAGCAAAGAATCGTGGGAAATTATCAGCGGTTCACGCGCTTCCCTGTTGTATCGCGAATTTCTTCGTGCAACACCTAGTACAAGACTGAACAGCAGCAGGAAGAAAAGCACTTTTAGCACGTAGACTCAAAACATTTCGGAAGTTCGCAGAGCTCAAAGTTACGCGCGTATGCGCGCGCGAGCATATTCTCCGTTTTAAAGAGTACGCAAAGTGTCGTACGTGCGGCAATGTTTAAATATTTTAGCATTTACGTTGAGGAGAACTAAATGTTTATGACTTCCGGGCCTTTCCAGTTCGCCGACTAAAGTAGCTCGCATTCTACGCTACGTACGCGTACCGTACGTGTGGTGTAGGTAGATGCCTCCTTGAATACCCGAGTTGTCCGTAGTAGAATATTCAAGTACGAGTGTGTGCGGTGTGAATTTCTTCCAGACTCATGCGCGTATAATCAAATCTGATTTATTATATAGAGTGACACAAGGTCTGTCTCCGCGAAAATATTTATAACTAGAGATCCACAGTCCAGTCCATGGGAAGAGGGACTGGGGGGGGGGGGGAGGGACGAAGAGGTTAGCGAGATGCTTTTCTTTTTAGAGATCTTTAAACGCATTTTAACACCGATTAGGGTACACCTAGGATTAGAGAGCCTTGCATTGATCAGGGAGAAATTCATACGAGTGTCATCATATCCCTGATGTCTTGTATATTGATATACATAACATATACACATAGAAATATGTATAAACAATAAGTACACTCGATATATCTCGATTATTTTAGAGCTATATCCTTTATTTTCCACATCATAGCCGATAAGAGTTTAATAAAGATCAACTTATACTTTTCGTTCGTTGTGCAAGTACGGATCTTAAGCGTTTCTCATGTTGATTTTCATGTTTTATTGCGAATGTTAACACGAAAGAATCTTTTGTACAAAATATTAATGTTACTGAAATTTTTTAAGTAATGTTATTATTGGTTACTCATATTCTCTCTCTCTCTCTCTCTCTCTCTCTTTCTCTCTCTTCCTTCTTTCGTTCTGATTCTATATTATGTTATGAACATCGCTAAAAAAGATTTCAATGATTTTTATTCAACTATGTAAAAAATTCTTATATTCCTCAATAGTGGATTTCCTGTTAATCTCGTACAGTTTTTCCTTAAAAAAAAAAAAAAAAAAAAAATGAAAATAAAAAACAAAAAAATAAAGAAATAAAAAGTATATAAAATTGTTAAAGAAGAGAAATGGGGGTGGCGGGGGGAGGGGGAAGGGGGGATCTTCCATATCTCGTTCAGAAAAAGTGAACGCGGACTTCCTCGGCTTTGGCGAAGTCTTTGCTCGCATTTGTTCTTACCTGACATTTTGCACAATGGTGTCAGTATCTCCCTTACTCCAGAAAAGCAGTGAAGCGTACGTTGTAAAGCGATTATTATATAGCATGTGCGTAATATGTGCAAGAAAATGAATGTAAACGACGTCCTACTGCTTTCAACGGAACTTGACGGATATACGCGTAGATCAATTTAGAGAAAAGCTTCGATCGTTCGTTGGATTCTCACAGAGTTGGATAGTTGAGAAAAGTAAAAATTTGAGAGTTACATTGAAATTTGTGGTTTAAAATTAGTACATTTCGATCTGGTGTCTTAGGAAGAGAAAGTTAACGATTATTAATTTGCGAGAGCGCCATTTCGCGCCAATATGGCGCGCATTATTAAGAAAATAATTGTAGCCGAGCGAAAAGAAAAACAGAAGAAAAGTCCAAATCTTTTTCTAAACTATATTGTTTTTCTATGAATAAAAAAAAACCGCACACAGAAAACTCTGACAAATCCGCAATCACAACCGTGCCAAAATTTGTTAAAATGTACGTACGTATTTGGTAATAAGATTTTTCAATGTTGTAGCAGTACATCTTTTAATCGTAGATTATCGCCATTTTTAAATATCTCCTTTATATCGAGGGTCTCTCAGTTCGTAATAAGTAAAACTTATCGACTCGCGGATTGTTGTTCTGTCATTGATTTAAGATTTCCAGTTTTGTATTTTACTGCAGAGTGAAAGAGTTCACGAATTTGCAAAACAGATTCTGATTCAAGCGTAGTCCGAGATAGTTGCAGATAGTCGCTAGCGATAACGAGTGAATTCTAAAGAGTCCGTTTATCTCTATAGCAAATATGTTTTCGCATAAAAGAAAATGTTAAGTAGTATTATTTAAGGGAAATAGGCATAAGAGACTTTCTATAAACTCGTATTTCTTCCATCTATCCGTGATATACCATATCATAGGTGAGTGTTGTCCCGACATTTGTATAAATTCGAATTTGCATGGAGAACACGAGATAGCGGTAGTGGAACGAAAACGATAAAGTGATATAAATTACATGATCAAACATTGTTATTTAAGTAGAGTTCATCCTTGAAGTGATCTGCGATAGAGATACAGGTCAGTTGTGCGGGGGAATCGAGAAGAATCGGGTAAGGAGAACAGTGGCTTGACGATTAAGAGTATAAAAGTAAAAAGAAAAAAAAAAAAAGTTATAGCGATGTAATTTAAAAACGAGCGTTTTACGTGTTATCGCCCTAGCCGATGTTAGGAAATAAGTAATACCACCGGTAAAAATGGAGGTTTGATGCGCGAGAGTATAATATTGAGAAAATCATGAATTGTCGTTATAAAATTTTCAATGAAATAGCAGAGGGTCTCCCCTTCTTGTTCTTTTATACAAAAGATATTTCTGCGATTGAACGTTATATCAGAGTATTTTCAGCAAATGAAAATTTAACGCATTCACTGCGGTATTACGCGAGTCAGGGGTAAAATACTTCTTATATAAAAATATATTTAACGGAGGAACGTAATATTTCTAATTAAAGATAAAGAAACAAAATATATGTAGACGCATAAAGCGGAAGGAAGCGACTGGAGATGATTTAGCATGTCGGAGGGAGAGGTTGAACTTTAACTTCAAATGTTGTTATAAATAAGTGCCATAGAAACAAAATGTGTTAAGTGAAAAACGATAGCAAAATTTGTTCATGTAAAAGTTCTGGCTTCGAGCTGGAATTTGACACGCTTTTTTTCTGGAGATATGTACCGAACAGCAATAAATCTGCTCATTGTTCAGTTCAACGAGTACTTGTAATCCTCCTATTTGCGAATGCAGGTGGGAATGCAGAAATGACGATGTATAACCAGTTCTTTGTACCTTTGAAAAAAAGTTTCATACTCTGGCTTCGGAAAAGGAATATATTCATTGTATTTCATGAAATAATGAATATTATTATCTTATTTTATCGATTGACTTTTTAATTAACTTTCATTTGTTATCATCATCGCGCATTTTATCATCTGTATACTTATTTACCTATCTTCTCTAGTTCCGAGAAAAAGCAAACAATGGTAGACGTCCACTTAGATTTTCCTTCTCCATTTTCTTTTTTTCTTTAACCATTTACTACACACATATATATATATATATACACATACATATATATCTCTTATTTATATAAACGCACACAGATGTGCATATATATACACACATATATATATATATATATATATATGTGTGTGTGTGTGTGTTTGATAAAAATCAAAATCTCTTTCAGTTTTCATCCCTCAAAAATTTCTCATTCACGAAGAATAAGGTTTTTACGTTTGCTCATTCTCAGCAAATCTATTCTCTCTCAAATATATATCAGTCTCGTAATCTAAATCTTTGACTTTCAACGAGTTTTTGGTGTGCCCTTCGCGATATGACACAGAAATGCAGTATATTATTCATAAAACTTATATTCCATATATATGTATACGTTTGTAACATTTTCTAACTAGCTTATTGTCACCACATGTACAAGACTCGAGTGAAAGTCAATTTACTATTGACATTCTCTATTGACGATTAATAAATATTAACAAATAGAATTATATGTATATGTATATGTATGTGTGTGTGTGTGTGTGTGCGTGCGCGCGTGCATATATACATATATACACACATATTTGTGTATGTACGTGATGTGTGTATACTTTTATATATATATATTTATTTATATATGTATATATAAATCACACGCACATTCATCCATACTGCTAAACACATGAAAACACTTAGCTATAGCCTTTTATAACTTTAACAATGCCCCTTTATTTATTCCATCGATCAGATGTTTTCCATTTAGCATGATAGTTAACATGATTCACAGAGAGATTCGTTTCATTCAATCTCAATTATTAAGATTACATATGCATCGCAGAAAGTAATGTCTACGTTTATGTGTATGTATAACATTCTTCGTGAAACGCAATCCATAAGATTGAATACATGTATGCTTCAACCGCACTGATATAATGAATAGAGTAAAATTCGAGATCATAAAAAAACGATATTTCTCTAAATTATTAATATAGAGAGAGAATGCAAGAGGAACTCACTTGAAAACTTCGCTAAAAATCAATTACAAATTATTTACGAAAAACGGAGGTGCTGCGTGATTTTACCCTCCTTCGTTTTTCGTATCGTGAAAATACTATAAAGAAATATTGAATTCTCTAACAAGAAATCATGAATGTTTATTACGCAACAATTGAATCTCTTCGTTACACAGCAGTGACTATTGTTATATCTTTTAGAGCAATAAATAATATTAAGTAAAATACCGAATGTGTGTAAAGGGGCAACGATCCGTTTGCCTGTGATAATCGTTGTTCGTTTGTTTTTTTTGTTGTTTTTCAATTTCATAAATGCAAATTTTCGCAAAAAGTCTTGATAAATCCATTTAATTCTTATAAAAATTCGACTGATATTAAATTGATACATAGCTCGTGTAAACTCTTTCTGATGGGCCTGACAATGATCCTACGCTGAAAATTTTCCATATTTAATGTCGAAATTAAATACAGTGAAAGAGACGATGAGAATTTTGTAAAATTGTCGTAGAATGAAAAAGCATAGCTATTAAAATTGTTAACAAAAATGAAATTTCATCCAATTGACAATTAAAGCCCTACAGCTGCGATTTGTACGATCGCATGTGCCAAGAAAGTTGTCTTTGTTGAAGAAAAAGAAGAAGCGTTCATATTGATTAAATGTGATTTAACTGAGATTTTTCTTGAGATTTCAAATTTTTAAGTAATTTCACTCAATACGAATCTACTCCCACCCCACCCCCCAGCCTCTCTGTGCGTTTCCAAGTATCATAAGAAATCACTCTGTTACAGCAGCAGCAGCAGCAGCATCCTTATAGTATCTTGAATTTTCAATCTTAACTTTATTTATCTCTTTTATTAAGTTTGAAATCCAACTATAATAAAAACTAAGCTCAAGTAATATCAATCTTTAAAAGGACGTCTCTGAAAATCATGATTTGGGCATGCATGCGTACGTGCTTTTAAAGGAAGCACGAACAACTTCCCGTGCCCAATCTCTGGCATAAGCGTGAAATACTGCTTTCCGAGTTCAACCCGCCGCAATTGTTTAGGGCTGCTATCATTCGTGCTATATTTAAGCTGCATAAATATTAATAACCTAGTAATATCAATCAAAGTATACGAGACTTGATACAAACAGGACAGATAAATAATGCAAATATATAGAGTTCAATAAACAACGAGCAATGGAAACTTTGATCACGCGTATATTTCTTTCCCACACTGTTTTGGTATTAAACTGGTATTGCTTATTGTTAGAAATGGCGAGCAATTCAAGTTTACCCTTCGAACCTGGAAAGAAACACGAAAGCTGCTGTTGTAAACTTTCCACTGCTTATTATTCGACAAATAATTTCACTATTAACTTTGGACGTAGCCTACGCATTCCCTAGGGTCCTCTCATATCACAAAAAGTTTTTCAGATCAATCGTCAATAGGACACACGTTCCATCGGTTCTCCAGCCATTACTTTCTAAAATCTTATAGCACGGATGAAGCGGATTCAATTAAAACGGATAGAACGGGAAGAAATAAATAAATCTACCAAGTGGCGCGATGCCGAGCAATTGACACTCGATAAAACCAGACTTAGGCGTTTTTTGCATTATTGGATATTAAAGTGCGCGTACTCGAATATTCACGCATTCACGCATTATCACTCCGAATAGCGTAAGTAAGTCTATGTCGGAAATTATTTAATTACTTCGCTTCGAAGTGCTTTCGCAGAAGGTCTTAAAGTTTCAATAATTTACAATCACTACTTCAACATTGTAATTAAATTATGTCTGTGCAAATTAGGCTGATTGCTCAGACAGGAGTGTAATTGCCCTTGGGTTTGTAGAAAAGCTGGCCGCGCAGTAGGCGTCTTCTAATCTCAGCTAGCAAGAGCCGTTTCTCCTTCCTGATTTTCTTAAGTACACCCCTGTTTTCTTGCGCTCGTCGCGACAAGTACGGTAGAACTTCCTTCACAGGACCATACGGGATGTATTTGTACGCCGAGTAGCCGGATTGGCCTGTGGTAAATAACACATCGAATTAAGAACTTTAACCTACTTGGATAATTGACGGAAGAACCAACCGCGCAATCTAGCAAACAAACAAACAAAGTACCTAATGGGAAAGTGATGTAGTCACACATTCCGAACAATTGGCCAAAGCAGATAACTTTATCCTCCGGTGAGATTCCAATTTCTTTCATCCTGAGAAACGGCAAAAATAAATTAAATTGTATTTAACGCTGAGCGTTGACGAGAAGACGGGAGAAAAGAAAGGGAAACTTACTTCTCTATAGCGAAGCGAACCGTGTCTTCGTTATGGGAGGCGACCATAATTGCTAATTTTTTAGGATCTTCACCCTTATCCTTGTACTGCTTCATCCGCCTCAAGCACTCCATAAGAGTCTTGTGATAAGACTCGGTCGTTGCTTCGTACGTTGGATTCGTTGGATCTGGGTAACCCATAGCTGCTGCTCTTGCTCTTTCCTGAATTCATAGCGATACTTCGTGATTCATAATAAAGTCTTTTAAACGCATCTGTAATTTTTTTTTTGTTCTTGCGACACAGTAACTGAAAATGTGTAATGCTTAAACTACAACTCAGCGGACTACCCTACGAAGCTAACCCCTTGCCTTATAAATTGCGAATCTAGATATCGCTCTTTATCCTTATCCCCATGCACGCTAATGTGCGTGTGTACTCGCTCACTCACTCACTCAATCATACACATAAAAGATCGCATCATTATCAAACCTCGTTTCTAGCTTTGAGAGAGCAAAGTTTCTATCGTAACAATTGACGAACAGTTTAGGTGCGCAAGTAGTAAATAAAAAAAAAGTAAATTATAAAGCAAGGAGTTTACACGCGTTTACTGCTATCTCAACCTTCTTTCTTCAACCAACCTGTTCTATGTAGGCACCTCGTACTATTTTCGCTCCAAAATAGAAGTTTTGTCGCTCTGCTTGTTCCAGATCCGTTTTTACCTCGTTGTATGCCTCTTGCAAGTATGTCTGGTACGTATTAAACACCACGGCCTAAGAAGTAGACCATTTTTGGTAGTGAGAAATCATTCACTGAAAATTTGCCGAGTGATAACATCATATTTTTTAATAAAAACAGTCGTTACCTTATTTGTATTGTACTTGCGCATCATTTCCAGGGTCAGTCTAGATATAGCAGGTTGGAAGTAGGTTTGTTCAGCATCGATCATTATGCGAACATTTAACTTGTCCGCTATCTGGAAATTCAAGAGGAAAGTACCTATCAGTATCCGTGAGGAGAAGAAACATCCTCCTTCTGCTTATATTTATAGAGAAAACAGATTTAGACTGTTTCGAGAAACACGTGAAAACACCTACCGAGACAATATTGTTCAATCGCCGGATCATATTTCTGAACATTTCTTCTTCCTTAGACGTAAGCGTGGACATTAGCTTCACCATTTTCCCAGTCTTAATGTCTGGCACTTGGAAGGTGTCGCTTAGCTCATAATTTTCATCTAGAATTCCGCTCCATGGGAACAAGTGAATTACTCTGTAATAGAATACTCGGTTATTGAAACTTCAACCCTCGGCTAAACAGAAGATACATCCAGATTGTTCGGATTTCTGGATGCATCCTGGATTCCCATGGTATCCTTGGGACATCCTGGGCCTGTTCGTACAATGTACTAATATACAACTAGTATGTGCGAAGTAGTCATATTTGGAATGATCCAAATATACTTTTTAAGATCAAACTCATTTGGCGCAAACTGTGTTCTTTCGTCTTATTTTCTCAGAGACTCGAAGCGGTGGAATTTACAATTTTCAATTTGATTTGACGCTGGTCATTTGAAGATTTTTGATTTATTTTTTTTCACTTTTAACATCTTTCGCTCATTAATTAAAAAAGATCTTTAAAGAGATGCTCTGAATCTCATAAACGTTCTCAGCAGGTTCCACGAGATGTCCAATGGATATCGTTGGCTTTAATTTGAAAAACTTACAGGCTTCCTAAGGATATCCACAGGACATCTTGAAGGTTTACTCTGTTCACCGTTGACGTGTTCAAGAATGTCCTGGGATATCCTGAGCGCAACCTATCTGGGTAGTTGCTAGAACGTTCATGTGCTGTCTGGGTTGAGAGGAAAGCACGTGCTTCTTACCCTTCCTTATCAGACTGCATTTTTTGAAGGAACTTTTGTACTGGCTCAGCGTCCTTAATCTTTGCCTCCTCGAATTTCTTCCTAAAGTCATCTGGTTTCGCATGATGACCTAAAACCGCACCTTCCCCGCCGACGACATCAGTCACGTATTGTCGTGCTCGCATAATCACTTCGGACAGTTGAAGCTTAAGTAGAGTAAGAAAAAAAAAACATATATTCATTTATATATCTTTGTATGGTTTACGTACATACATATGATGCTTTTACATTTACTTGTGAAACATGCGTGATATATCAGTGTAAATGTTTCCGCGGTATTCCGATTATACTTATCAAGTAGTTTTTTATCGAATTTTGCCAGACTGTGAAAAAGCGAGGATTATCGATATAATTCAATTTATTGGGTGCTTTCATTTAGATTAGTTTCAATTTGTATATGGACTTTTAAGTAACTTTCCTCGCAAACGACTAGATAAGAAACAAGTTTCCATTCCGCTGGTGCAATTATTTCCGCAATATTTCTGATAGTTCTATCTAACGATTTTTTTCTCAACCTCGCCAGACATGAAAAAAAACGAGAATTATTCCACATTGAGTCACAATTTTTACCTTGACTTTGAACTCTGCATTGTGATAAATTAATTTGTGCTACGAGACGTCTCTCGTAACAAGAGACGCGATAGCTTATCAATAATTTCTGGTTAATTGGGAGTGAATTAGGGGATTTTCTGTAGACATTATCGGGTGAAATGTCTCGTGGAAATATCGTAAATTATTGCAAGTGGAAGTGGAAGCGCGAGTTTAAAGTCTGGACATTTCATGGTCGGTCGAGTCGACCACTGAATTTTCAATTTTGATTCCCAGGACGATTCTTATGGAAATTATTCTTACAAGGGAGAGAGAGAGAGAGAGGGGGGCGGGGAAAGAGAGAGAAAATAAGAGAGAGAGAGAGAGAGAATACCCACCAAAAGTTGCGGACGGCCAAGCGCTGTTAGTTTTACCGCAATAATTCCAACACCATAAGATGCTCCTATAAAAACGGGAATGCAAATTAATTTCCAGAAATCATCTCTCGACGAATCGGATTCGACCAAAAGTCTCTTTCCTCTCTTATCATCCGACATTTGCATAAGAATTCATTTCTACGCGACGCGTCTATTGTAAAAATAGAAAGAGAAACGCGCTAGTATAAGCAAATCGTTGAAAATTAAGGAAACGGAGGCAAGGACAAGCGGAGACAGGGATGACGTCTTACCTGCGAAAGAATCGAATTGGAGGGAACTGTGAGGTACTGGGAAACGCCTGTTCATCATATCTGTTTTGATATGATCAGCTGGGGGACGGTAAATAGAAGAAGACACATGTATAAGATTTTTCTAATAACCAAATTCAAAATTAATTAGCCATGTTTACCTTTCTCTGGTTTGCCCGTATATATTTTAATTAGCGAATGCGATTCGCAGCACGCGATCAGCGAATAACAAAACGAAATTAAGACTAGCGGGTGGTGGAAGCTATAGAGCGATTGTTTCGCGAGATTCTTGTCGAGGTTTCAGCCACGCGAGATGAGGGCATTGGCTGTAGCTAGCGGAGGACCGTTTGAGAAAAGCATATACGAAACGACAGTTATGTCACAGCGTTGGCTGGAAAGCAAAGAACAAGACCCAGTTGCCAATATTTATAGCCTCTTGCACTTTGGACTCGCAAAATTTCGAGAGATCGCTCACGTGCTTCACATCCGATCTACGTATCAGAAGATGAAAATATTATCGAATGCTTCGCACATTTGGCATAATCCCCTTTAGGCATTCGCTTTCGCTTCGCTATACGCAGTTCTGAGACAGCTGGGCACATGTCGGAAATCTAATTTAGAGCTCTGCCCCGTATTCTCGGTGCATAATTCTGGCCAAGCATTTCTTTGAAAATATTTTTTAATCTCTATCTCCAAATAACCGGTCTAAAATTATTTGAGAATGATGGGACACGGGGGAGGGAAAAAAGAGAGGGCGGGTCATCGGGACCAAGCGGTTAAGATCGTTCCGGATTGGATCCAAGTACCCCGTGTCTCAAATGTACAATCTGTTCAAGATTCTTGTGTCCCTCACCTGCAACAGCTTCCAGACACTTAATGAATATGTCCATGTTGCGCTCGCAAGAAGCCTCGTTCAGGTAAAAGTAAGTTCTCGCCGAGGATACCTTGTATCTTCTGTCGGCGAAGGACTTTTCCACATGGTACTTCTTCAGGGGGCCTTCTCGTTTTTCATCACCAGCTTCCGAGACGGAGGCTCTGAAATCATTGGCAAGTGGACGGTTGAGTTTTGCAAAATCTGGTATTGATGCGTCTTACGCGGAGTAGCCAGAGAGCACGTGGCCACCCGCGTTTAATACACTTTAGCATATTCTAAGCTAGCGCAAAAGTTGACTCGAGGCCAAGCAGGGACTTCCCTGCAAACCTTGCGCTCCTCGATAAGAAAGAATCAAGTTTAGAAGCTACGTAGTTCGATAAGTGGTTCGTAGTAAGAATCTCAATCGAGCAGTTCTAATTTTACGTAAGTAAGTTAATCCGATAAACGCGAACCAACCGATACACTAACGAGCAAATCGATTAGGCTAAACGAATGATATCGCTTTTCTGATTTGAAAATATTATCAAGCTGATCCGAGAGGAGGAAGCCGACGATCTCGATAAGAGGCAATAATGAGATTTCGTCCTTCGTTGGGTCTCTCGGCAAAATTCTCTAACTCGCCTATTTTAAGGATCTCTCCCGCTCGATCCTTCCCCACGGGAAGGATTGTTTTTCGGAATTGAAAGTAACGGAACTTACTCGACTTCACGTCGTTCAGCCTCCTCCTGTGAGATGTCTTCTTCTACGGAGTAGTCGAGGATTGGTTTGACTCCAAATTGTCGCAGCCTGTCCAGTACCGGTGTTATCTTTATTTCGTCTTCTCCAGCTACAAAGTGCCCGTAAAATGTTGCTTTCATCAACTTTGTAAACATCGTCTCTCCAAACACGGCCTTTGCCAGCTTCATGAACTGTAAAACAAAGCAAAACGATCATCCAAAACCACTCTCTCTCTCTCTCTCTCTTGCCTCTTGCACGATCGGTGATCGCGATGATGATCTATACAATCATCTACAATGATCCATAAGCATCATTGTACGCAATCGTACCAATGCGTCTCGAGAGTTCGCAATTTTCAATCGAGTTTCGATCGCCTCAATGAACCAGTTTCTCTCATTGTTGAATGTGTTTCTATGAGAGAAAATAAAAAAAAAAAACAATACGACGGGGCAATGAACTTACAAATTGTAATTCGATTCTATAGAAATCTGCGTATTAGCTGTAATAAGATCCTACTACTCGATAAGTTACCGGCAATATTGCGCCACGCACAATTGTTTTCCTTACAACTTGCGTTTGTCTATACAATGGAGGATGCTCTTAGAAGAGCGCGTTAAATCATAAACTATTCCAATAGCTTCCATCAGCGACTAAAACTAATTAGATCACGATTGGCTCGACAGTTCATTAACATCGTTATTATTGATTTCCCTCCTAGTTCGTTGTGCTCGGCGAGAAAATCATTTGAGCATTTGATTTGCTTTACTTTGCTTTGCTTTGATTGGCAAAAGTAAGTCGAATGGCATCGAGCGATGTCGAACGATTCAAAATTTATTCCGATACGAATAGATTGGAATGAAAATAGCGATCTATATGACTCAGAATTATAATGCAACGTAATATAACACCTGTGATATTAATGCTCGGCGATACCTAAGGTTTCATTAATAAGCATGACGTATCTGTTTTACAAAACGTATATCACTCAATTCGATCAGCGAATTTATCAAAAAGTAGTAATTTCATGCATCGAAAAAGAAATCGATAAGAAGGCATTTTTCTACAAATCTTTCCGGCTACCCACACGTTAATTGCGCCAGTCAATCATTTTGTATCGCCGGTGCCTCCGACTTATCAGATTCGACTGGCTCTAAACAGTCTGAGTTATTTCCTTATCAAAAATTCCACAAAGGTCAGATTAAAATTGGGTTAATGCCATTCGCATTCCGATTCGATCCTTTATCATTGTTAAATGAAAATTTCACGAAATCTCGCTGCGAGAGCAACGCGCGCGACTAATGAGAAATTATTAGCGAAATCCAAGATGGCGTCTATCTACTCCGGCAAGGGGGGACTCGCGAATTTCGCACGAGCCCGCGTATCGCGAGTTATGTTTTTATTTTTCAGGAAACAAACTGGAAGCAGACGGAGCTTATCGGATTTAATCTGCTCTCGGTAGTCCGCGGGCCACTTTTTCTTTCATCACTGTCAAAACAAAAGCACGAGAACATTTTAACAAATTGTAGTCTCTCGCAAATCGAAGTTCGACTTGACGAAACGCGGTATACAGGGTGTAACAAAACTACCGCACTTCCTTAAAGGGGGTGATTCCTGACGCTATTCTAAGAACTTTTTCCTCTTACGATTTTTTAATCTAAAGCTTAGTTTTCGAGATATTAAATAATATAAGTACTAATAGTTAGAAAAAGACAGATAGATAGTTGAAGTGAGACAGAGAAATGCTATCTCACTTCAACTATCGGAGTGTCTCCGTCTAACTAATGGCATCTTTACCATTGAATATCTGGAAAACTAAGCTTTAGATTAAAAAATGGCAAGAGGAAAAAGTTCTTAGAATAGCGTCAGGAATCACCCCCTTTAAGGAAGCGCGGTAGTTTTGTTACACCCTGTAGTTTCAACAGGGCGAACTTTAAACTTTAAACTTTCGTGCGCGTTAAAAAAATTATCTGAATTTATGGTAGAGGAGGAAAAAGACCGGGGGAGGGGGATATTACCGAAAAGTTTAATTAAACATTTAGCGCGGTATTTGTTAACGATAAGATTTCTATCGTCCCAGGCACGTGTCGGGGACCAGAAGAATTACGAGACGTATAATTTCACGGACGCGATTCGCGTGTATCTCATTTTTCATCGCTACACACATTCGGCGCTACATTTCCGCTTTTCCATGTAAACCAAAAAGGATTGGATCGCTGCCACTATTTGCACGAGGAGGACTCCGCGCGTGGTGCCTCTACGATTTTCCAGAGGGTCTCTCGACTGAGTCATCCGGGACGAAAACTCGTTAATCGGACATTAGTACGGGGGAATATGCGGCGCGATCGAAGTGTGGCAGATTTACAAAGTGAAATGTCTAGACAATAAGCGGAAGTAATAGGTCGAAGTTAATTTGATTGCGTGTCTGTCGGGATTGCGGCAGACTGCGATGCAGACGGTCTTTTGCCGATCGCGGTGCGATTAACGTCCGTTGGCATTGAAAAAAAAAAAAGAAGAAAAGAGGACGGCACACATCGCGGCGAGTAACGTCATTTTTGCCCACGTGCGATGCGGACGTCAACGATCCGCCACGACGTCAACGCCGACACCGACGCCGACACCGACGCCGTCCACGAGGCTTTCCTGATTTAGTGGTGCTCGCTTTAGTGCCTCATCACGAAACAATTATGTAAACCACCAGATCTCTCCTCTGCCACGCTCGATTTCTTACAAATCGCTGCTACAAAGAATTTTAATGATTATCCTGAAATAAAATTAACTCGAGGAATTTATCAAAGAGGAACGAGCAACAAACAAAACTTTTGGACGATAATTCTTTCGTTTCTCTCTCTCTCTCTCTCTCTCTCTCTCTCTCTGTTTCTTTCTCTTTTTCTCTCTGCATTTCTTCCCTACTTCCTCCAAAGTAGCTAAGAGTTTTAAAGAATTCCTCGATGGAATTTCTCGGGTTTCTTGTATTTGTACTACATACGTGGAACTCGAATTGTTCGGTACAGACACATTCCGCCGATGTGTGCCGATCATTTGCATGACAATGCGATCATTTTTTAACAGTGGAAATAGGAACAATCGTAATATCGTGTTTAGGGGAAGCATCCACACTCGGTTTGACCACGCGATTGTCGAAGAGCTCCAAAAATTTCCAGGAGCGAGTTCAAGAGAGTGATTGGAATATGTATTACTGAAAATCAAGCAGACGTTATGTAATGAGGTAGGCATGTCTGTTACGAGGAACATCGAAGGCGGTGGGGTCTCTCTAACCAGTGACGCCGACGCCCTCCACATAAAAATGAAGTTTATCCGGTTTAAGAGAGTTTTCTATACAACTCCCACCTCTATCGACACTACGAAATTCCGTGTCAAAAAATATTTGCGATCCCAAAAAGCTGCCGCTGCCGCTGCTGCTGCCGCTGCTGCAGCTGCACTCACGGATTGCAAATGAGAACCAAGGTCACAATTAAGAATAACGTTGTAACGAATACTATAACTAATTATTAAACAATAAGAGATTAGAGATAGGACTCGAGCAGCTGTTTCTTTTTCGCGCCAAATTCTTGTCTCCGAAGCTTAATACGTGAATCATGGCCTTGAAAATCTTTAGCACTTTGCATACCAGCTTAGATTCATACCACAGCGTACGTACCTTTTATATCACGAATGTGTATGTACGTGTATGAAACAGCCCTAAATCATTTGAATGGATCATTTCAACATTACATATATTTAATACAATATTTTTGTTGAACGCAGGCTCTGGTTGTATAATCTAATGCGTATCTGTCGGTGTCTTTTATTAGAAGAGTGGAATGTTCTGAGCGAGTCGACTTTCGCTTTTGAAGCATCAAAATGGAGACTTCTCATTGACAAATCGCTCGAGATTTTTGCAAATAATACGTCGGACGTCGATCCGTGTGCGTGTGTGCGTGTAGCATCGAACCTTCGAAGCACTCGAAGTTTAAACGATACGTCGAAGTTATTATAACATTTTGTTCTTGGCCTACACAAGGTAACAGAGGTTTATAAATGTATCTGCCATTATGTAATATAGCTAATGCGAGTTCACTTATGACAACTTTGTATATATCTACTACTTATATGTAAACTTCAATTGACTTCCTTTGTTAAAGCGTAATTCATGAATACAGCGAGCAATGACGTTACAAATATTGAAGTATTTTTTTCACAAATTGCAAGGAGAATTAAAAATACTCTGAAATTGCAATCATTGAAAATTTTCCGCACGCCATTCCAAGGAACTCCGTAAAAGTCATTGGTACTGGGAGGGATGCGTAACGCGTAATCGTAGATGTTTCTTTTTTCCCCCGAATAAACATATTTTACAAGATTCGCGACAGAGAGGAAAATCGCACGAGCAATTTATAGTCGGGTCGTGTGCCAGTGGAGGATCCTGTGATCTTGTTGCTCACCTGCGACAATCGCTACTGCTTGCACCGAGCAATCTACAGGTGTGATTTATCGGCTGATCAGTTGGAGAGAATCATCGGAAGAAACAAAAAACTAAAAATTATCAAGGCCTAGTCGGAAAATGTTTTCGGAAAAAGATGCAAGAAATTTGGAATTTTCGGAAAAATGGCTACTTTCGCGAAATGGGCGATCTTCCAAGTTTTTATGAAAAAAAAAAAAAAAAAATAAAAAAAATAAAAAAAAAGAAAGAGTTGAATAGGGAAGTTTTGGATAAAGAAAAAGAAAGGAATGGTCTGTGAGAATGCTTTGGTGGTGTATGTGCAAGTGTGGCGTGTGACGTATGAAAAGAAGGCAAACTCAACACAAACTCGAGTATCGATCCAACATCAACGAGCCGATCAGCTTACGGCAGACACCGGGGCATAGCGTTCCTAACTCCGGCAAAATCAATACTGTCTTATGGTTAGTGGATACTCGAATAACAGGTTCGTGTCTCTGGACAGGTCAACTGATATACCCGCGTTACATTGTTAATCCTACGCACCAACGATAATTACCAGCCATACTTAGACTACGTCGGAAATACTTTTGCTGGAACTTTTAAAACTCGCGCATTCCATCAGTCACGACGTTTCCTCGTCGTCTCTTCCTTCGATAATTTTCACCCCCCACAACGTGATACTGCGCGAAAATCAGTGCGAAACGAGTGGAACGCATTTGCGCGAGATTCGACTATTTTTACATTTGAAATTGTTAGATTCGAGAAGGAAGAGACGGAGAGAGAGAGAGAGAGAGATAAGTTCATGGCGTGCAATGGGAATTTAATTAGTCGTCGAGCCCGAAATAGAACGAGATCGATTGAATTGAGAATGAAAGGGATGCGTTCATTTCGACAGTCTTATTGATATATTTCGAGGGTTTCGCGCGAAGGAAGTCAAAAAGTTGTCTACACCCATTTCATTCTCCGGGGACACAAGTGCTTCCTGCAAATTGCCGCCACTGCTCCAAATAATACATTTCAATCTACTCTTTTCCATTTACCTTCCACTCGCCCATTGAGAAAAATTCTAGAAAAAATAATTGCCTCTTCTTCTCGGACTATCGGAGACGAATGGTCTCTTCTCGCTTTTCAATTCACGGCGGAAAATCTCCAAAAAGATTCGCGCATGTTCGACAATTTTCTCGTTTTGGACTGGACGGAGAGGGAGGGAGAGAGAGAGAGAGAGAGAGAGAGGACAGCAGCCGGGATTTGATCATTAACACCGGTGCTTCTCTTACTCGGATTTAAATTGCTCTCCCCGTAAAGAACGGGAGGGAAAAATCTCCATTAGATAAAATGCATGGTGTACTCCCTCCTCCTCTCCCTCGGCCAAAGCTGTACTTGAGAAATCGTTGAAGATTACGAGTTTTATCTACAAACGGGCCGACGTACAACCCGCTCGTGCTTTATATTTGTCCACAGATAAAACCGTAAACATTCCCACGCCTCCTTGGAACTTACACAAACCTTATATTTACCCATGCTTCTTACTGAGTATACATAACACAACCATATAACACACGGAAGCTCGTCGATCCACTCAAAAAATCTCATCCCTCTCGTATAATAATTTATCATTTACTTCCTGCATACGAATTTGTCGTCACCGCTCGTCTCACATCGGTGATTTCACGATGCTCGGGGACTTGAGTTTCGTTTGATCCGAGACTTTCCAGTGTGATTAGGCACTTTTTTGCGACTCCCGCGCGGTTTGCAGCGATCAGAATCATACTCGCGATTGACCATCTCGCGTCCGGTCAAGATTCTCCATTCAAAGGACAAGATGCGGACGAATGGCGCGAACTGTACATCCGGTGGGAGGATGTTTCAACTTTTTTTTTTGTTTTTTTTCTTTTATCGCGAAGATTACGTTGAAGCGCGCGAGGCAAAAGAAGGTAAGAACTGAATGACCGGCGTTACATAAATTGAATATTATCGCAGGTACGTCAAGGCAGAACTGAATTAATGGCAATAGAAAATTAGCATGAACCAGTGTCGATGGTAGTACACGTGTTAGCCGGAACGACTCGTGCGGGCAATTAAAAATTGTTGAACTTTATTTAAATCGATGAGAACTCGGAAAATCGCGAGACTCGACAAATCCTGGAAATTTCCGGTATCAATTAAAACATGCCAAGCCCACCGGCGCTGCTACACACTCTCGCGTACCGAGAGACAGTCGTGTGTACTTTTTCAGGCAGATCATTGAATTAGAAATTAAGTGGCGCTATTAGTGTGTGTGTGTGTGTGTGTGTGTGTGTGTGTGTGTGTGTGTGTGCAGCTTGAAACGCGACAATTATACCCGGGTAGAGATCCGTTGATTGAGAGAATCGTGGCGTTTCAAACTCCGCAATTGCGACGGTCAATTATCCCAACGATTTCTCTGCTTTACCGACATCCTATGCAGATTCGTTACATAAAAGTATCGAGGCGTAAATCTTGTTGAAATTAATCAACATTGTTTCATCAGTTTTATTCAGCAAAGGCAGAATAGTCTGCTCGAGATACTCGACGGCGACGACTGGTGGTTCATCGATGACTAGAGACAATTTTATCAATTTGGCCGATCAGCCTTTTTTTTCTCCTAAACTTCAACGTCGTTCCATTCGACGACGCTGTTGCAACCTTAGCTCGCGCATATATTCGTCGTTTCTAATAAATTAAATGCAGCCCGTTGTCGCAGAGTTATCGTAATGGTGCATTTTTAAGAGAGAGAGAGAGAGAGAGGCGTAAAATTATTGTCCAATAGACAACATTTTCTGACGCTACCGATGACTTTTTAAAGAATAAGCGACGTTGATAACGAGAAGCTCTCGAAATTCTTCATAAATCAAAATTAGCGATTAGCGAGAAACATTTCATGCATAGGATTCATTTCTATTCGCGATCTCTAGCGTACGAACGCTGTTGAAGACTCCGTCGAGGAACTTGCACCAGAAATGGGATTAGAATTTTTTGACATTTCATCCGTTGCACGGTTTTCTTTTGGCGAGAAGATGCGAATTTGACTAAATTCAATAGCGGTGGATAGGAGTAATGGGTGGGGAGAGAAGTCCCAGATTCCTAAGCAGGAATGGCATTTTTGAAAAATTTGTCCTTGGCAGCACGTAGTGAGGTTAGTGACGGAGGAACCGGATAACCTTCGAATTACTTATCACGTGCCGACGACAACTAATCTAATACTAATAAATATTATGCAAATAGCTTCGATTATATCATTCGACTTTAAGACTAATTATACCACGTGTTATTCTAGAAGAAAAGGTGATTGTATGATCTCATTGTAAATAGTACAATGACATAATGATTATCCCTTTTCTCATCTAATGATTTACACGTGTGCACTCTAGTGCATAACCGCATTAATCATTGACACCGAACATCTATTCTATTTTGGTAATGGACAAGCGAACGAGACTCTCGAGATACTCCTTGTCTACTTTCTTGCCTAAAAAAAAAAAGAAAGAAAAAGAAAATATCCGATTCCTCACCCGAAGACATAATGGTAAAAGGAAGAAGTAGCAGGGCTCCTAAATTATCCTCAAAATTCAATGTAAGATTGAACAGGCGCATGTCTATCCTACCACAAGTTTTGGACGCTTAAAACCGTATTTTCCTTTTTCACTGTTTGCACAGTTGTAGCTCCGAATGTGTGAAAGCAGGTAAAGAAAATTATTCACGTTTTTCTGAATGCTCCCTTCTTCCAAAATGATTCTCTGTCCAAATTGTTTCCGAACGTTCTTTTTCTTTTTTTTTCGTCGAGAATTGCAATCTCCGCTAAAACATACAAATTTCAACAGGCAAGTTTGACACATTGCACTACGAAAAATGATACAAGAGTGTGACTTGATTGAAGATAAAAGATATACTTTTTGTTTTTCATTTCGATTCTCCCGTTCGGTTCCTGCACATGGTCCAGGACACAAAGCAGGATAAGAATGGATCAGGTTTCCAGATAACTACCGCGACTAGAGGTTGGGAGCGAGCAGCCGATGAAAGATGGCGAAGCTACATTCGCCACGAAGGTACATCAAGGGTGGAATATTCGCGCGAAGGTAAGAGGAGAGAAGGGAAGGAGAAGAAAAATGAAGGAGGTCAGTGGACGAAAAGTGGTGGGAACTCATGGTGTTTAACGGGATAGGAGGTTTTCCCCCGCACGTGATCCCCGGTACAGGATGCCTGTGGCTGGTTGTTGGTTCATGGTAGAGAATCGAGAGAGGCAAGAGCCAACGTAAGAGAGAATGGCGCGTAATGCAATGGCGACGCGATGTTTATGGAAAACTCGATGCGCCGTATCACGTCTGGGAGCCGTCTGTGGGAAGTCTGGTTGCACACAGCCGAGGCTGACGGCCTTCTTCGGGTCAGCTTTTCAAGGCTAAGCGATATAACGCCGTTCTGCACATTCTCGACAACTCGATTACTCGATTACGCGTTTCGCTCTGCCTCGGACTCATCAGACCCATCCGTAAACTTCCACCACGACGACCCATGCGGGGTCAACGTTATCGTCGAGGTTCTTCCACGACGAACTTCCATCGACACGGGACAAATTTTTTCTATCGGGAGCCTCTGCTATACACTTTCGCGCAGAGCAAAGGTCCAGCAAATTTCGAAGCTCCGGCTTCTTGTTCTCTCTCTCTCTCTCTCTCTCTCTCTCTCTCTCTCTCTCTCTCTCTCTCTCTCTCTCGCTAGCTCGCTCGCTCTCATCATGGCGGCGAAACCTGGCGAAGCAAAATTTTAAATGGCCAGCGATTCGAATTTTGGAAATAATCAGTTTTTACGCACGCTCCCGCTGCACTTTTAGTCAGGTCGAGTTTAACACGTTGAATTGTTCCACGTTATTTATGTACGAAGCGTGGATTCTGCGCACCCCATGATTTTCGTTAAGCGTTTCTCGAGCTATTTTCGCACGCAGCACTCATTTCGTTCCCTCGGACCAAGCCATGACCGCTATCGACCCTGGGACTGACAATGAGTCACGTTCTTGATCTCTAATAGTAATTTTTTCTCCAGAAAATTCAGCTCTCGACCAAAAACACCATCGGCTATTCCGCAAGAAAGCGCTGTCCCGAGGATTATCATGAGTTTTACATCTACGATACTTTATCGAAAATTCGTAGCTTTACGACTGGAAAAAACACATTTGCGGTCGAAGAAAAACGTTTTGTCAGCAAGAATCGCAATTAGCTACTAAAAAAAGCCTTGCGTTAAAAACTATCGTAAATCATTTATGTGGTTCACTTATCTCTCAGAGGCTAGAAATTCACTCTTATTCCAGAAAATTCCAAGATGAGACCAGATTTAAAAAGTTAGAATTAATATCCATATTTCCCCGGTACGTCGCACTGCGTTGTTATATACCACGTGTCGTACGAAGACTTTTATGGAACTATAAAAGTATCTTTGGGCGATAAAACGTTCAGAAAATTTTCTCTACAATTCAATTATGGTACGTTGCGAAGAAAATTATATCGCAAAATAATTCTTTGGGATTGGTAGGTGGATGATCGTTTCTCGAGCGGTCGGAGTGACTTTTTGCGAAAAAGCTGGCAATTGCAGAAAATGTGAAAAAATGAAAATGGACCAAAACATCGGAAGACATTCTCGTTCATTCTATTGCACCGGGTGAATAGGTGGAGCTTTGGAGCTTATTCTTGTATTTTTCAGTTTTGAAGTAAAGGGAGGGTGGCGTTTGGTGGTGGTGGTGGTGGTGGTGTAAGGAAGTTACATCGGAACCTTATGGCAACGTTGCAACCGGTGAACCGTCATGTGCGAACGATCAATACAAGTGGGAAATAAAGTGGCTCGCTTCTACATAACAAACTTCAAGTTTAACCACTGCAGATCATAAGGTATGATCAACAAGATCTAAACGGCCTTTAATTCAATACCCACATGAGTTGTGTACGATGAGAATGAATTTATGATCAGATAAGCCCTTCGCGATTTGCCTCCTACTACCAGAATCTTGCGTTATAGACCACGATTCGCAATTACTCGTGTTTTGTCCTCGTTTCAATCCTTCCCCCATCCACACAGACGCAACAATACACACACATATCGGTACTATCTTTTGCGATTTTTACTATTACCGTTGGGTCTTGGAGAGCCAAAAGCTATAAAGTCATTTTATTTTCCGTCTTTGGCATTACCTTAAAACACTTAACATTTGTATATTTTCCATGTTTTGAGGAGGAAGAAAAAAATTAGCGAGGTTTTCTGAGAAGCGATGAATCAATCTCGATGGATCAGATCAGTTAAAACTGGTTCGAATTTTCAAGTTTGGTACTGCACATGGCATACTACGCGTGATGGCACATTAAATTACGTAATTGCTTAGTTGCCGACGGGTTTGCAGCTAAATTCCACTGTGGATCCGGCATATTCAACAACAGTACTAAAATCAATACACCCGCCTACGACGTCACGCTCATGAAAATTTCGTCCAAATCTCGTCTGATACCCTGGAGTTCTCCCTTTAATTGTGTCCAGAACACTTTGGATAATTCCAATAAAATAAACGTTAAATCGCATTGAACAATGTACCCATAGTTTTACTGGAATCGGCAGATCAATTGTAAAAACTCGCCAATTCGTACTTCACGATTGTATTTCGGTAATTGAGCAAAATCTTGAAACTCATTTACACGTTTAACCCAACATGATGCAGATGACGGTATTTTTTTTCCCCCTTTTTTCTTTGAAACGATGATTCCTGATACAAATTTAAAACGATCTTTCCCTCGCCATTTTTTGATTTGGAACTTAATTTTCAAGAATATTTAACGATAAAGCTAATCCAGAATTAAACTGAATGAATCATTGATGATTCCTATCAGAAATCCAGAATATTTTTAAGTGGCGTTATCGATCATCTACTACTTCCTCGTATTCAGATTATTAGCCGTAATTTCATAAAATTATTTTCTTTTTCTGATTGTACAGTTCTCGGGTATTCGTTAACACAGTGACTAGTGACGATTATTTGATAAGTAAGAGTGTTATGCAACATATTCTAGCGTCTCGCGAGTAATTTTCATAAATTATTAATGGCGCCATTTTTACCGATTCCG
This sequence comes from Sclerodermus sp. 'alternatusi', assembly GCA_037305995.1. Lineage (NCBI taxonomy): Eukaryota > Metazoa > Arthropoda > Insecta > Hymenoptera > Bethylidae > Sclerodermus > Sclerodermus sp. 'alternatusi'. The sequence continues at coordinate 4,620,046 of CM074549.1, forward strand.
GATATGGAAGTTCATTCAGTAAACTCCTTGAGAAGCAGAGAGATTTCATAAAAGTGAAACTTTTTAGTTAACCTTCCGCTTTTTCAAGCTTCAAAAAGTAAAATGAGAAAATCGATCTCTTATGCAACTTATGGCGTTGTAATAATCTAGCAATATCGAAGAAAAGAAGGCTCTATTTGTCAAGACCATTTTTCAATTCTCTCCTGTGCATGTCCACGGTTCTTTTCTCCAGACTGCAAAGAGACTCTCTTGGAGGAAATGAGGAGAAACGAGAGAGAAAAAAATAAGCAAGCAGAGGAACCGAGTGTCCAAGTCCTCCAGAAGATTAAATTATGAGAGTGACGAACGGGGATGGATTAACGGAAAGCAAGCAGAGAAATAGAGAGAATTCATAATTTCTAACAGGGTAAGGGGGACAAGAAGAAAAAGCAAACAAGCAAAATAGAAAAGTGTCGAAGGAAGTAGAGGGGAATGAAAAACAAGAAGAAAAAGGAAGGAAACGACCAAGGGTATAAAGAGTAAAGTGTAAAAGAGCAGAGCAAAATGGAGCAGAATAGAGTAAAACAGAAGAGAAGAGAAGAGAAAAATGTGTGAGTGAGAGAGAGAGAGAGAGAGAGAGAGAGAGAGAGAGAGAGAGAGAGAGAGAGAGAGAGAGAGAGAGAGAGAGAGAGAGAGAGAGAGAGGGAGGGAGGGAGAGAGAGAGAGAGAGAGAGAAAGAGAGAGAAAGAGAGAGAAAGAGAGAGAGAGAGAGAGAGAGACGTTTATAAAGGCAAAATGGAAAAGAGAAAAAAAAAAGAAGAGGACTTACCTTCATGTTGTTTTCGACAACGTACTCGAAGGAACATATTTGGTAGACTATGTAAGCTCGAATAAGTTCTGTGGTAGTTTTGCTCTTAAAGGAGGCGACTGGGTCGTTAAACTGGAGATCCAGAGGATCGATTTGTCGGGGTGCCGGCTTTAGGCCATCCGATGATGCACCAGTGGCATATCTACGATCTAGCACCTGCACGAGTTGTACCGAAGGTTTCGCTACGTTTTCGAAAATTCCAACGGGGAGTGGCACACGCTTCCCAAGCTTTTTACCGGCACAGCACCGCGGAACCGTTCTCAAAAACGCCATACCTCGTGGTCGCGCGTGTAGTATGATACTCGTATTGTCAGTAGAGGCGAACACTGGAGTTTCTCAAAAGCCGAGGTCTTAGGTGTCCGCTTTACCGCCGAGGCTTTCCTAGGGTCTTCACTGAAAAACGATGAAAGAAAGCTCCGTTAAGACCGCACTCTCTCGATGAAGCTCGCGCCTATCGTCCTCTGGCTATAAAAAAAAAGTTAAAAAATAGGGCGATTCCAACCTGCCGCAATCGAGTCTGGGACCCCAATACGAAGGAGAACAGAACGATCGGAGGTAACTCGTCAAAGCTTAAACCGAAGAGCGAGTGGTGGGGTAACCATGGACATTCACGGACTACCTACAAGTCAAGCGGCAGCCTTCTTCGGATCTTCCAACTTTCAAAAATGGTCCTTCTCTCGCTCCTCGCCTTTCTTTGGACAACCGTCAAAATTTATACCGATAATTTCTATCGATTCTCACCTTTCTTTGCCAAAATATACTGAATATATCGCTATTCAATGATTTTTCAATTGTAGCACGTTGCCCCAATTATCGTACTCTCGGAAAGAGCAGCGGAGCTCCGATTGGCCAATATGGAAGGTGTGTACGTCACTCTCGACGGCCATTGGCCCTCGAGAATTCGGGAAATGCCGATGGATGCGCTCTGGTTTATCGCGCACAGTACCGCAAACGTCAATGCTCCCCTTTTCCTTTCCTTCTCCTTTTCCTTTTTCTTCTCTTCTTTTCCTTTTCCTTTCCCTTTCCCTTTCCTTTTTCCTTCTCCTTCTCCTTCTCCCTCTTCCTTTTCCCTTCGGTTTGAATTTGAATTTTAATCCCAACTTCAATTTCGATTTCCACTTTGAGCTTTCGTCTCAATTACAATTTTCATCGATGCAACTGCAACGAAATTATCTCATTTCGCATCGTTATTGCCTATTATATCGAACAAATACAAGAATTTTACTACGCTTCTCTTTCAATGAAATCATTTACTTACGGTTTTCATACATTATCTCTCCTTTCCCTCCATATTGATTTTCTAGCCACCGTGATTTAGCGCGAGTTACAACGATCAACATCGAGAACAACAGGATTACTCGTTAATACGATACCCTTTTCTATTTTCCGCTTGTGGTGGATCCATGGAACGTGAAGGGAAAGCCCTTTTCCTTTTCCTTTCAGTCGAATTTCTTTGAATTTTCTTACGTTAAAAAATATACAAAGTATATTTACCTTTAAAAGCTTACGAAGTTATCATGAAGGTAACTATGAACTGTGCGTGGTAGGGAAAGAATTTCGCGCATAGATGGCAGCACTCTATGAAAAATTATTTATATATATATTTGGAAACTTCGGAGGATTGAGATACTTTTGTTATTAAATAAGAAATCTTTCGATCGATCTCTTGATTTTATAATTCTCTGGAGAATCGTAAATTATACGCATTTGCATCATCTGTAGAGGGAGATGTTACAAATTTTGATATTATTGATATATTGCATAGTGTGAGAGCGGTATATGTATGAGGTTTTTTTTTTTATTTAAAAAAGATTTAATGGAATAAGAAAAAATATTCAATTATTGAATGGAGAAATTTGACTTTTTTTTTTGTTTTCGTATGTAGTTGGTTTTTATGCTTATATAAATAAATTGATCTAGCATCTGTCACACTGAATGTTTAAGTCAATGTCTTGCGTGTATTGGTAGTTTGTAAAGTTCTTACGTTATTCATATAAATTGATTAATCAATCGAATAATATCATATCATTAATAATGGCTGTTAAAGAAAAACAAAGCGAAACTTCAACAGATGAGATGGAATGGAATGTTGAAAATGAAATACAACTTTTTTTTGCTATGAATGGTCATAAACCAGTAGGTGCGTAAAAAACAAAACTCAAATAAACAAATACGTAGTACGTTATAAATTTTAGTTATCTATTATATAAATTAGTTTTTAGTATATTTATTTGCATCAGAGCAATTAAAAGAGATTAGGTAGAGGTTAGGAAAACATTTTCACAATTTCTTAAACATTTTTAATGTTATTTTTTATTTTTTAAGTACTGTTTACACATTTTACATACATGCAACAAATTTTCACATACTTTTTCATTTACTTTGGTATTTAGGCGTCAATAAATATTTTCATATGGTTTGTATATGGGATAAGTTTCGTGCTGCTACCCATAAAGATGTTTCGTTAAAGTTCATATGGGATCATTTGGAATCTATGTATGATCTCTTAGCATTGGTAAATATTTGTCATTTATAATTATATTGTCCAATAATGCAAATAATATTATACTTTTTAATGCGTAGGATGATATGGAAGACTTGCCATTTCCTGGCAACGAAATAGAATTTTCCCTCCCTGAGCAAGATTTTTCTGAATCAGTAAAGTTACGAAAAAAGGAAGAAACCGAATTAAAGTTTAAAGATCATAGGGGAGAAAAATATAAAGAAATTAAGAAGGAAAAGGAGGTTAAAGAATCAATGAAAAAAGATATCTCTCTTCGCGATATTAAAAGTTCAAAAGAAGTTGATAAGAAGAAAGACGATTTAAAAAAATTATTGAAGGATGTAGATGTTAAAAAGGATAAAATCAAAGACATGAAAGATATGAAAAAAGATCACAAGTTCTCTAAAGGACGAGCCTCCAAAGGAAAAGATGAAGTTGAAGAACCTGGTAATTTTTATACAATTAAAATTTATATTTTATCATGTCTGTTATATCTTGTTTAATGTACCCAGCTTTTTCCATGAAAAAAGAGAGGAAGGATTCAGAATCTAGTCGAGAAGGAGTAAAACGAGGTCCGAAAAGGCCAACAAGACAAAGCATAGATAATTCGTCAAGAGCATCTACGAGTCCTAGAGACACCCCTCCATTAAAACGAAGGAGGATATAGCACTTTTTACCTCAGCAAATCACTGTTATTACTACATTAAATATTTATAATTTTAAATTAAAATAGACTGTTTAAGACTCTTAAATTTTTAAGTAAAATATTTAACTTTTTTTTATAAGACACACCATGCTATTTTTTCTATATAACAACCAATAAGATTTATAGTATACTAAATCATTCAATTATTTTTTATTTTTTCGTACAAATATATAAAACTGTACAAAACGTATTGCTTATGTTTATATTACCTACTTATTTTATGTCAAACTTGAACACCATAATGCTACATACAAGCAAATGACTCAGTAATGAAAAAGGTGATATTCAAATAAAGCCAAAAGTTGATTGATTACCAGCTTAAATTTATTGTAGGAGCCAAACAAATCTTATCGTAAATTTTACATTGTTTTTGGGTTTTAGCACGTTAACATCGTACAGTACAATCGTGTGTGGTGTTGTGTATCATGACGATACAAATTACAATCAATGATTGTTGATATAATCTTGAACTGTTGAGCAACGATGAATTCATGGGAAGTAAGCCAGTTATCATTTACAAATTTATATAAAGGCTATCCAATTTATCGCAATCTTCTTGCTTCTCTTTCAGATTCCAAGAGGGTTAGGATATCTCCTTCACGTACCGGCCCTTTTACATTTCTTATAATTTGCCGGTTCTGTTCGGTCATTATTTCAACTTTTACTTGAGTACACTGACCTTGTGAACCCGTTCTTCCCAAAACTTTAATTACTCGTGCTAAAACAGTTGGTTTTTCCATTTTTCACGTGGCTTTGATCTCTTCAACGTGAGATACTTTGCGGAAGTGGACGATGCAAAACCTAATCCTCCCGAATCAACACAGCAACATGGTATCTTCCGGTTACCACCGCTGACGCATTGGTTACTTAGCGACGGAATATTAGTCAAATTAGAGTTTAAATTATCAACTAAAATTTCTCTTAAAATTGTTACGCTTAAAAGAAATCAGTCTTAATATGCAACCGATATAAAGAATAATGATATATACATACATACCCTATGTATAATATATTCGCGAAAGAAAATAAACACACTGAATTATAAGAAAATTCCTTTTTACTAACTTTTCTTTATTTCATTTTAAATATAATTGTAATATGGGGGGCGTGGGTGGAGAGGGGACGATGCATGACTTCTTGTAAATTCATACACGTGTAAAAATATTTTCCATACACTTTGTTACAGAAACTACAAAGTTTGTATTGAGATTATTTAAGCAGAATAATAATGAATAATAGGGGTCGGCCATTCATATTTCTTTACGTTCGAGGGGAATTGATGTAATATTTGATTCAGTATCGTGCAACCTTTCATATATAATTCTATATAATTGTCATAGAATAAATTGGTTAATTTTCAAGCTCGATAATGTTTCTATCTATCTTTCTTTAGATAATTTCTGTAACTATGTTGTTTATTTCATCTAAATATAATTTATAAGACATCGCGTTTTTTTTATTATTAATTTCTGTACAATCTTCTTTATCATACTATTTTATTTTATATACTATTCGCGTTATCTCTATTATAAGTTTTTAATGATTTTAAATATTACGGTATAAATATATCATAAAAAATAAAAGTAATTATATAAATCAAATATATTTAAGTAATACATTATAATAGATACATCGATAAAAAACAAATAAAGGCACAGAAGGTACTTTTTGTTACAGGTAGGTGAATTATAATTTTTAGGAAATTCTGTTAATTAAAATATCTTCCACAGAGGGAGAAATAGAGAGAGAAAGAGAGAGAGAGAGAGAGAGAGAGAGAGAGAGAGAGAGAGAGAGAGAGAGAGAGAGAGAGAGAGAGAAAGAGAGAGACAATAATACATTTTATTATTTTTAATAAATTATTGATATACGTCGAACTTAAAAGGAACAGAATGTTACCAATTGCATTCGAATTATTGGGTCAAGTATTTATTTATTGTCAATTTGAATAAAAGTAGCTCAAATCTCAGTTTAGAATTTTGTAAACTTTTAAATTTTCGGAAGCTATAACGAAGTCAAGTATTTCCATGTTTAAATTAACGTTTTCATATAATAAATAAAACTTGATATCAGTCCTTTTTGAACACGATAATACGATGTACGATAATACTTATAGATTAAGTTTTATTCACAATTTTCTCATAAGTAACATGGACTTTTAGGCAACAAGTACTCTAGGCTTTGCTAAATTACATACGTAGAAAGATTGCATTCTAATACCTCATCAATCTACAACGAAATACATAAAAATCGGCAAACTTCATACACTTCACAAGATCAACGATAGTTTGGAATACTTCATTATTGAACTCTGTTCACGTTCACTAAAATTTCTTTAGTTCATAGCCAATCAATAGCACCATTCCAGGTTTTTAACAATACTTATTATAGAGATTTCGTATTGTTTTGCATTATACTAATTAAAAAAGAAATTTGCACTACCAGTACGATTTCTATACATTGTTATTTATATTCGATGTACGAGTACAAAAAATGAAATCAACTATTCTTAAGTTCTCTGTAATTGTGTTTTGCTATATTGCAAGATCTATATAAGTAAGATATTTGTAACCCAACGGATGGTTCGATCAGTTTGATTTTACGAGAAAGGCCACGTTCTTTCTCATGGAATAAAAAAAGAAAGAATAATTACACCTTACAATTCAATGGAACTGCAGTAACTTGTACTTATTATGCACATCATTATGTTGTCAATGGACCCTGGGGCATATACTAATTGCACAGCTACAGAAGCTCACTTTAAATATTTACTATATTAAACCATCAAATACATACAGTTCAAACATCGTGAAAGACGTTCCACTAATTCAATTTTATTCGTATATTTTCCATTCCTAATTGTAACAAGCGACGCTTCTGATAGTAAGCATCAGCGTCACAGGTGGGATACACATTACCCTTTGATAGGATTCGTGTGCACTTTTTATTTGCGTCTTATTATTGCCGATTTCCCATAGCATCTTTAAATAATGAGATTTTAATCGTGCCATGTACCGGACTACAGACACTTTGTAATGCGAAAATAGCTAACGTCCGCTTAACCTTTACTGCCATAAATTAGTTGAAAGAGTTTGTCCAGTAACCGCAGCTGCAGGTTTCCCTGACGTAGAGAAATTCATTCCACTAATGGACATTTGCGATATCTGTTGAGGCAACTGTAACATAAATTTTCTTATGTAATCAAAATAATCATCGAGGACATTATAGCAGGCGCTCCAACTATTTTTATATTTCACCTGAGTAGCAAAAGATGATATTTGCTGTTGTTGCTGTTGGTTAGGTAAATTTATAAACGGATTACTGCCAGGAGCTGGTTGAAGATTCTGCGCCCCCAACATCCCACTCCATCCATTACTGTTACTGGCATTAGCTTGTCCTAACTGAGTCATCTGTAATGAAAAAACACATTTATACCATTCATTAAAATCATTAATCTTCTTTTTTTCCTTATTACGCTTACCATTTGCGATTGCATAGCGATGCCAGCATTTGGTATTCCATTCATTTGATTAATCTGACCCATTTGCATGTTTATAGGACTTGACGCCACTGAGTTAGGATTCACTAACATTTGATTTTGATTAACAGACATTTGATTCGTCATTGTCATTTGTTGAGGGAAAGGATTTATTTGGCCTAAAGAATTTTGTTGATTGGTAAAGTTGTTTTGTTGGCCATAAACTAGCATATTTGATGGAACTTGCTGATTAAATTGATTGGCAGGTTGCTGGGCGAAAATTCCTCCTAGAATAAAATTATTTTTCAAAAGTTTATACTTTGTATACTTATTAAATATGTAATTTAAGAGAAATACACAAAAAATTACCAGAAACTCCGAATACGTTTGATTGTGGACTTGGAGTTCCATATAAGGCTAAAATACTATCTTTTGTCATTTTACTTTTCTCAGCAGGTGTGGGTGCAGGCTGATTAAAGAAGTTTTCTTCCTCAGTTTTTATCGAATCATTGCTGGCATTTTTAGTTTCACTTGACTTATCATTGTTTGATTGAGGTGACGATGCTGGTGGTGCTGATAAAAAGGAGGAGAAAATATCATCTCCGCTGCCATTTGTGTTTGACTGATTTGTTGTTGGAGTGTCTAGAAAAATTTGATTATTATATTTATATAAAGATAAAGTATTTCTTAATTATATCAACATACCAAGTCCTAAGAGATCTTGAGTTGCAGAACTCTGCGTTCGTCCTAATTTAGGACTAACGGAGCTATGTGGTTTAGGTAATTGAGGTACTATTTCTGGTTTTTTTACTGGTGGGAGGGCATTTTGTGTTACAGAAGTCTTTGAGCTCTCTTTCTTTCGCCTGCGTTGCCTCTCAGCTTCTTCGTCTAATTCCTTATCCCAATTTACCTTGAATTTACAAAAAAATAAGTATACGGAAAATCATTCTTCGATTGCTTCTCATTACAATACTATACCTTTGGTAAGGGTGGTGGCACCCATTCTCTAGCTATATATTTTTTATGTTCATATTTTGCTCGTATAAAATTTTCAAGACTACAGTCCGTTTGTGGCCTTCGAAAACTATCCGGTATATTTGCTTCGTATACTGCTCTAGCTCTAGAGTTTCCCATTTGTTGAAGACTCTGATAATGTTAAATCATAAAGCAAACGATAATTAAAATAATACACGATTCAAGTACGATAGATTTTAAGTAGAACAAAGAGACTCACTACAACTTGCTCTGGAGTCCAAGAATCCAAATTAACAGATTTCACTTTACTAATGTGAACTCCAAGATTTCTATGTATACCGGCACAGCGAATACAAAGAAAAACTCCTAAATTCCAACTTGCCCATCGTGGCCCTAGATTAATAATTCAAAATATTCAGAAATTTACCTACACATTAGACGGAGACATTATTTATAGCAGAAAATATACCAAGAACGTGGCATCGACAAAACTAATTAACTACCCCCATTAAAGATTAACGACCCAAGATAAGAACTATTACATTTGCACAATAGTACCAACGAGTAAATTAATTGAAAAAAGACAATAGTCGTAAGAGAATTAGTTTCAAGCTAATCATGTGATTAGAGGAATGCGATGACACGTCTTCAATACGAAATAAACGCAGATTGCCGATGACGATTCCGTGCAACTGCTGTTAATTGTACTTTGTCTCAGAAGACATTAGGGAAACCCACAGGAATTGACTGCAAATGGAGTTTGCTCGGGTAGTCATCGATGGTACTCTAAATCGCAAAAAGATTCCGAACGCTCGGACGTCGGAACGACAGAAGCGTAAGTGAAAATTGATGAGAAAAATATTAAATCATTGTTCGGAATAAAGGAGCAAACCTTTAGCATCACAGTCTACACAATACTTGTTGTCCTCATCGCGAAGCATCTGCGTTAAGAGATTTTGACATTTGTCCTGGATTTGTTTGGCACGTTCCTTCTCAAGTCTGGACGTCATCTTCAGCGTCCAAGCGTTATCACACACGAGCACAAAATCAATTTCACTTGATTCTGACGCTAATCAGCGCTAGAATTGTTTCGCCCCGAGCGTGTGCCTGTGTATAAGAATGATCAGAGAACGCCCCCCGGAGTGCTAGGGACTAATTTCACTCGTTCACCCCCGAACGTCACGAATTTAAAGCCATTTCATTGGTCTCTTCGACAAGGCCACGCTGGACACAAATGTGCCAAGATACAGTGCCATTCTATTCCCTCTGTCTCTACCAAATTGTCCAGTTTACTCCTCGCGACGTTCGCTCAAACTATTCGTCAGTGACGAAAACCTTCCGAGGCACGTCGATATGGTAGAGAAAACGCACACGCGTTTTTTATCGATCGAAAGTTAAGGGAATGTAATAAACCTGAACGAAAATCGTACTTTTCGGATTTCTCCCTTAAAAATGAACGGATTTGAAAACCATTTGACACGGATAATCAGGGAAGCCTAAGAATACTTTGTACAGAGCGTTTTTTCTCAAAATCGATAAAAAAATTAAAGTTGATAGATTTTCATCAACAATTTGTACTTTTGCAAAAAAATAAGGAATTTAATAGAAAAAGAAAGGACTCCGTACAAGAATTCTATTTTTTCAAAGAAATCATTACAGTCTATAATTTCAATCATATCTTCTAAGAAGTGAGAAAGAAATCCGAAAAGTACGATTTTGCAAAAAATATTCGACTGTTTTATCTCAAAATAGATAAAACAGAGAAAAAATTAGTTGAGTGAATCTCGTATAAATGGATAACACGATAATTCTTATAAGTATGACAAAGAAAGGAGATCTCTCTCTCTCTCTCTCTCTCTCTCTCTCTAACGTGAAAGGAAGGTATTTTTTGTGTTTGTAGTAGTGCATCAAAAGTTATAGTAATGCTTACGGATTGTATTGTATTGCTGTATATAGTTAAGCGCTTATTGCATGTCGTTTATTGTATTTTTATACATAATTTATCGATTTGTAACTTAAAAGTGTGTTATTTATTTAACTTATACAAAACTTATTATATATGGGGTTTTTCTTTTTTAATTGGTCGGGTAATAAACCTAATATTTGTAGAATCACGGGTCAAGTTTTTATGGAGCTTCCTAATCTCTTTAGAGATCAGGAAGTACAGCATAGTGGTAGAACCATCGGGTGAAGTAAGCCTTGCGGAGATACCATCCGGTGGTTCATAACATGCCTAGGTGAAGAGTTTAGTGGGTCGAATCCCACACTACCCTCGGACCAGCTGTCCACTGTAGATTACTCATCAGGATCGGCGGTCGAGGGTGTCTGGTTTCAGATTCTCCTCACCTGTTAAAAAAAAAAAAAAAAAAAACTTATGTAAACTGAATGGCAATTGAAATTCAAATGAATTTTCTGTCGTCATTTTTTTATTGTCAATGATTTAAGTTGTCAATTATTGATTCTGAGATACATCGATTTTTACGAAAATAGCAAGAGGTACCCCTCGCCGTTTTGTCAAAAATTTTTCGAGTTTTGAAGTGTCGCCATTTCCACAAAAATGAATATTTTTGGAAAAGACCTTCTGTGCTCCATTCTATCCATCGAATACCAAGTCCCTACGGAATTACAAGCGATTTTGAGGCACTTCGATTTTTACGAAAATGGCAAAGGAAATTCAATTGATTTTCAATTACCATTCAGTTGTCATCATATATATTTTTATTTTTTTTGACAGGTGAGGAGAATCTAAGACCAGACACCTTCAATCGCCGAACCCTGAAGAGTGAATTCTGGGGTCAGCTGACCGAGGGTAGTGTGGGGTTCGACCCACTAAACTCCTCACCCAGGTATTTTCTGAACCACCGAATGGAATCACCTCATGGGGGACTTGTTCCGATGGTTCTGCCCTTATCCTGTACTTTCTGATCTCTAAAGAGATTAGGAAGCGCTGTGAAAACATGTCCCGTTTTATTATTTTTGTAATTTAATAACATATTGTATACATGTGTTAGGACACTTAACGAATACCAGGAGTTCTAAGCACGTTCATCGGTACTGCTAGTAAGGTGAATGAGTGGTGAAAAAAATGAGTTAATTCACGGATCTCACACACGCAGAGTCATTTCATATACGTTTATTATTTATTTAATTGATGTTTCAGCCACTGAATGAGATGGCGTTAGGTACTGGACTTGGCGAAGACACGAACCCCGAAACCGACGTTATCTGTTGGGTATACATCCTCTTAAGCGATTTTTCACCAAGAGTTAAGACAGAGATCGACGGAAAGTACTCTCGGCAAATTTAAATCATTATTCAATCCCCTCTTTTAACGATACGATATAATATAATTAACAATACGAGCGACTTGGACTCTGTTTCGATGTAAAAGTTTGCGCGCGCCCGTGAATTTCTCTCATTAGACGCAGGCGGCGACAATTGATTTTTCCTTGTTTTTCCAATGGCGATTATAAATATGAATATCATGCGAGTTAATCGTATCTCTTCGCTGGAATTAATGACTCTCTGTACAAACAGCTCCGTTAATTAGTTGAATCAGCTGGAACTCGTCAAGGTTCCTTAAACAGAACTACCCCGCTTAATCGGATCCCTTCGATGATGGTGATAGAGGTGGTGGTGGTGGTGGTCACCCCTCCATTTCTTTATCTTGGTATCACAACCCTTATGTTAAATGACACGAGAATGTCCACAGGATTCGAATCAGCTATTAATTCTCCGAGTGTCGGATGCTTATCGCGCATTTCCTCATCGACGTCCTCATCTGTTTTACCACACGCTTCCTCCGGAAGTTCTTCCTTCACCTTCAGTCGTTACCGAAAGTCTCTCCTCGGTGGTGTTTCTTCGCGTCCAAATAGAATCGCGCCCGATAGTACCGAGAGGATTCCGCGGAAAAAAAAGAAAAAAGAAGAAAATAGCGAAGCACTGGAACAAAACGGAGCTTGTGGAAGGATCGATACTTTAAATGTCAGAGGAGAATTATAACGATCTTTCTTTTCCGCGCGGGGTCAATAATCCTGAAATAGCACATTTGCGAAGTGTTATCGCATTACGATTAGCGGGGGCGATAAAATAACATTCAAATGAATTTTGTTCCACCAACAACAATAAGTGGGCCGCTTTTATTATAACGAGCCAGCTGAATATAAAATACGCAATCATCAAGATTTAATAAACGTAGAGGCAATACCGGTTTAGTTCACTTATGCTGGAATAAACGATCCCTTTAAAAGATTATACGGCTTCATAAATCGTTGATTTTCCACAGTAATTACTGTCACACGTGGGACGATGTACGCTCGATTACGTTGCTCGCCTATTTATTTAGCGCGACTTCAGGATGACGCGTCGAACGGTTCTGGAGGGTCGGTGGAGCTCGTAAGAGTCCGCGTTTAGCGCTCGAAAGGAAAAAAGCTCGCTCTCAACGTTCTCAGCGTCTCCCGACGAACAGAAATCTTACACTCCAGGCACTTCCTCCTCTCGACAACCCCCCGCCTCTTCTTCCGCGCCTTGCTCGAAAACGCGAAATCTCAAGGTCGACCGAGCGACTCTTCGCACTCCTTCCTACCCCTCACCCCCGTTTTCCGCCAAATCGAGAGTGGGTTGGACAAGGTAAAAGGAGAGAAAAAAAAGTGTGTGCGTGCGTGGCTGCATAATAATCAGTCGGTGGTGATCCTCGGCGTCTCATGGATTCCTCCAGGTCGACGTTGCGGAAGGACTCGGGAGAGACGGGAGGTTCCCCGCGAGGACAGAAACTTCCTCCACCTTCCGTAACTTCTCTCCCTTATCAAATTCCCGAACACGTGACCGCCGGTAATAAATATTGCAGGCCCGGCCGGAGCTTTAATGTTACACCGGAAATTGCAGGATGTCAATTTGCGAATCGATTAATCTTGGCAGCGGCCACTTGTCATGTTTATTGCGTCGGTCTCGCTGTCCCATTCCAGCAATAATCATCCCCACTCGCCGGTGCAGAAACACCGGGGCGGCTTTCTCTTTTCGGCTTCTTACCGAACTACTTAGCGAGTTTTCCCCGATCGCGGCCGTCCATTAAAGCTTCTTAATCCCCTGCCCTCCCTCCTCCCCCGCAGCGCACCGCCGATCCCGTCCAGCAGCCACTTTCCGATTCCACCCCCATTCCAGCCCCGCTTTATACCTGACAGCTCGGATCCAGCTACGACGGATCAACGCTCCAGTCTTATTAGTTCTTTCATTGTCGTTGTTCCGATCATCCTCGAGGGACTCCATCCACCAAGAGGCGACGCGTCGTCACGCCAGAAAATTACACGTAAGCTTACGAACCTCACGGACATCACCGGCAGAGTTTCCTTATCCAATTAGGCGAACTTTTCCGGCAACACAGGGGTGGTGGTGGTGACGCAAGGCGAGGCACTCACGGAGGATGAGCAACCCCAGTGACTTGAGGCCGCTCTTCTACGTGGCCCGCTTCCTCGGGAATGGACCGCACGCCATCTCGGAGAACGACATCCTCGTGACGAAACGCGGACTCGTCTACAGCGGCTTCTGCGCCGTCGTTTTCCTGGCGGCGTTCATGCAGGGCATCTACCTGATCTCCATAGACGAGCAGCTGGAGCCCAGGCTGCTCCTGCTCACCATCATCAGGACCGTCCTCTTCTACATCTGCCTCTTCACCGACATGGGCCTGACTCTTCTCTGGAACCGGAAGCTGCGCCTCGTTCTCGCTCACCTCAGAAAGTTCGACGAGGCCACGAAGAACTCCTCGAAGGTCGGCAAACAGGTCTTCGTCAAGTGCACCCTCATCATCGTCGTCATCTTCCTCTTCTGGACCACCGTCGGCCTCGTCACCTTCTTGTGAGTCGAGGATGCGTCCTCCTCTGTCAGATTCATCTTCTTCCGGGGGTCGAGGGACCGTCAACGATTTCGCTTTCTTTCGCAGTTGCGAGTTCGAGACGCCCCTCTTCGATGCCGTGACCTACGCCGTTATCAATGCAACGGTGTCCTTCCAATTGATGAAGTTCGCCGGACTGGTGTACCTGATCTGCGAGAGATTTCAACGGCTCGGTGACATGTTGCTGGAACCGGATGGTACGTCCCAGCGTCAACTTTGCTCCAAATTGGCTAAACTTGCAGCGGAGTCGGGGGAGGGTATCTCTCATAGCCCCCCCCCCTCCCCCTCGCCCCATCGTACCATTGATTTTAGTCGTTAGCTCGGAACGATCTGGTGGACGGATGACGTCAACAGTGCGAAAAATAGGGTTCATCGTAGTTTCAACCGTGTCGCGATGTTGAAGATACCGCGATCGAGGGATACGCACACGAACGTAAACGAACCTACCGTCGCTCTCGTTACTCGATCGTTCCTCGTAATTACTCTCGGAGTGCGCGCGTACGCGCGCAATTAATTCGACTTCGCTCCTAAGTGACAAAGCGAGACCCAGAAGCGTTTTGCTCGCGTGACAGCGGAGGAAATTGGAGTGAGAGAATCAAACTTGCACGGGGTATCGGAGATACGTCAATGGCGAACTCCCGCTTTCCATTTGATTATTTTTCTTATTTCCACACACACGCACACACACACACACACACACACACGCTCCAGTTTGTAAGAACAAATCGCGTCTTCTGGCAGATTAACCAATTCGCCGGATTAGCCACAGTGTCAGAGTCAAGTAGCGCAAGTTTACAGAGGTGCGAGCGAGGCTATTTATTATTCGGCGGCGAGCGTTTTGCCGAGAAACGCGAGATCGCTGTACCTTGCCTGGAAAACCTACACGCACACACACACACACACACACATAGAATCAGCAGAAGGTTCTTGCATACCGTTGTTAAAAATTACAATCTATCCATACAGTCGGGTTTCCAATTCGAGTGTATGTTACAGCAGCGTGTGCGAACGGCGTTACCGATCGATAACTCGCTCGCGCTATCGGATCGAGCAAGATCCCCATAGCCCGGGGAATCCCAAGGTCGTAACCCCGAAAGACGTTTCTCGGACTCGTCCGATTGGTCCTTCGGATTTCAGGCTACAAGATCACCGTGATGGACCGTAGCGGCAAGCAGTTCCGGTTGCAGGAAGTCTGGTGGCTGCACAACACTTTGGCGACGGCTATGGAGACCATAAACTCGGTGTACGGGACGCAGCTGCTCTTCTGGATAGCGGCGATGTCCTTCAACACGCTCACGCGAATTTACACGATAAACGAGAACCCGAACGTTGCGGTAATCCTGAAGACCCGCGAGGCCCTCTTGGTCTCCGCCTGCGTGGCCAACCTCCTTATCATCGCCATCATTTGTCACGTCACGGCGGCAAAAGTAAGTCCGCACAATCTCGTTCCTAGTCCCTATCGCGCTAATATAGACAAATCACCCCGTGCGAAATACTCACCCCCCTACCCTCCCCCGACTGTATCGATCGACAACGGAACCTTTCTTTTTTTTGCTCCCTCGACCCCTCGCGTCATCAACGAACTTTCACCGGAACTTCCGGTCGTAAAATGACGTCATGATTCTCTCTCTCTCTCTCTCTCCCTGCCTCTATCCGGCTGTCCAGAAGTTCACGAATATTCCTCATTACGTTTAGGCAGAATTATGCCTATTTTAGGAGGAGGGAGAGGGAGGGGATATTTTCATGGTATCCATAGGATTTGCGCAGTGTCCTAAATTCCATTGAACGCGCGGATGCGCGAGAGTTCGCGCGTGTAGCTCGCGAAGGGCTTTTATTATTTACGAGTTTTCCGTCGGCGTTCCGGAGTTACTCGTCCGAAGAATTTCGGTGGGGGAGGTGGAAAATAACTACTTTGCAAAGTTAAAACTTGCCATTTATCGCATGTGGCTCGCGCGAAGCCCCTTTCCAGCCCAGTTCCTCTCGATTGCTGCTCGCATCGCGGCCTTACGTGCTTTTTTTTTCTCTGTCTCTCTCTTTCTCTTCGTCCATCCTCTTCAAGGCCAACAATATCGCGAAGGTCGCGTTCTCGCCCTTGTCACTCGTCACGGGAAGGCGCAGCTTTACCGAGGTGAGAACCCAAAAGAGGTCTTAAATTCATACATGCGGATTACCACACGTTTTCTCAGCAACACTCGCTACTTTCCAGCACGCTCTTCAAAATTTTCCTCTTCCACGAGACTTCGCTTCCGCGCTCCCGGAAAGAGAATCCAGCCGCTTCCATCGTTCGACATCCCCGTCGACGACGGAGAGGTCGACGGAGAAAAACGCTCCCTCGAGCAATCCTAATGGTCCAAACTGCTCCGAAGATCCGGAAAACTACGTCTCTCCCAACGGTGTCCTTTTTCCCGCCATTTTTGGCTACGCCATACTTTTCCACGTCCCCCGCTAAAATAAAGTCTCTCCTACTCTCCATTCCCATTTGCTTTTCTCTCCTTTCCTCTCCTCTGCTTCTTCCTTCTTTCTTCCTATTTTCCGAAACTGCCGAAAAACTCGAGTGGCTTACGTCGCCACTTTATTCCAGCAGCTTATCGCCCTCCCCGCTGGAGAAATATTTCCCGCTCGCACCAAAGTCTGTTTAGTTGCACGGCTTAGCCGCTTTGGCACTCTTCGTAGTTTCCGCAGGATTTGTCTCTCCTCCTCCTCCTCCTCGTTCCTCCTCCACATCGTCCTGCCGCTGTTCCGACTTTTACACGCCAGTGCACCCCGCTTTTCTCCGGTTCTCCTTTTCCACGTCCGCCGCCTCGACGATGATGAGGAGCATTGACGGCCATCATTCGATTGCAGGACAACCTGGAAGCTGCGACGTACTTTCAATTGAAGCAAATGCACTTTTTTGCCGGCGCGGGTCTGATACGTATCGATATTCCTTTGCTGCTCTCGGTGAGTCGCGATGGGAATTTTTCTCTTCCCACGAGCTCCCCCTCTTTCTTCTCAGTCCGTTTGAAGACGCAGTCCCTCTAAGAGGATCGATCGATGGATGTTCGCAGATTGCCTCCGGTATTACGACGTACCTCGTAATCCTCCACGCGGCCAACGCCAGCTAATCCTCCGACGAAGACCCAAAATCGATCTTGCTTAGGATCGATGGATCGATCGGCAGATCGGTCAACCACTTTATCGCGCTGATAGCTCGGGATGTCCGCAACCCCATCACCACCACCATCGCCATCACCGTGGCTCAACCGGACTTGATCCATCAACGAGACTCGAAGACTCCGCGAGACTCCGAGGAGGCAGGAAAACGCCGGAAACTTTATTTAATCGACGGGAAAACAGGAACGGGAACCGACACACGCCGAGGATCCTCCTCGTTTCGCAAACTTTCACTTTGCGGTGTGCGCGCGAGCGTGGTGTGCGACCAGAAATCGGACGGAAGTTCCGCCAACCCCTTTCGCCTTACCTCCCTCTGTCCCGGTGGTCCTTGTTCTCCCGTTAATTACCGTAATATGCGGGTCTGCGCTCCTCGGGATCCTCTTTCAGCTTTGGACGTAACGAAGCTGAGATTCCACGGAGCTCCGCGGAAACTCGACGTTTTCATTTGGCATTCAAGACCCGAAGCTCCCGCTCAACTTTTCGCAAAGAGTAAGTGGACCGGTTATGCCGAACACGCGGGGAACATTAATTTCTGCTTGCCTTTTTAATGTCGGAGGAGAGTACTCGCCGCCAAGTCGGTTAACCCTTCGCCCCCCGGGGATTCGGCCCTGTAAAACTTTACGAATGTGTCGGTCGAGGAGGAGTCCTCTACCTTCACCTTTTTATCCTTCGGGAGAAAATACGAGCGGGTCGGGGTACTAAAAAATTTGTCTCGCTTCGCTCCGGACCGAAATGCCACCCTACCTACCCTCCAGTTCGATCATCGCAACCTGGAGGCGAGTGTAGTAGCCCCGCTGCTCCCGCGCGCACCTCGAGGGACTCGAAAGTATGGAAAAAGTCCATGTCGAACTTTGACCCCGGCGGCAACGCGCCACGAGCGATCATCACTGGCAAAAGCACATTCGAGGAAATTCCTAAAACCTTAACGGGCAAAATGCTAACTCCGCAAAATGGGGGAATTACCGTGCAAATTGCGTGAAAAAAGAAAAAGAAAGAAAAAGATGCCAAGATTATTTCCTGCATTTTCCCAAGCTGACGTCAGCGTTTTAAAGCGCGGCGTATCGCGCGATAACGAATATAGAAATTATTTTTCTATTTATACACCCGCGGCGCGGAATACCTGATAATGTTTGCACCGCGTGCGTGGTGGGCACGAGTTCGCGAGTCAACTAATGATAATGAGAAACGTTAAATTACTGAAATTAGATACTGCACCATAATCAGATTTTACGCCATTACACGGGAGAGCTGCTGTCATGTCGGCTGGCCGTATCTTGAAATTGAGGCATTAAAGCCGCGAATGAGACGAAGAGTCCGGTCGAAGACCAAGAGATCGATCGGAGAGAGAAAATTCATCGCGTGCAGTGTCGTCGTCGTCGTCGTCGTCGTCGTCGTCGATAAAGGAGTCAGGGGTAAGGCCTAAAATCGATAGTCCACGAAATTGGAGTTTTGGTTTATCCTTAATCGAGTTTTATCCTCTAGGTCGGAGTCGGAAAGACGTCGCACATTTCGCTGGAGGATCGGCAGGATCGGCGTGACGTCACGCAAATATGGAAATTCTCCGCGAACTGTGGGGGTGGAAGCGGCAGGGTGGAAACGGCAGAGGTGCGGATGATTTCTCCGCTGTACGTGAGCTCGATTGACCTTTGACGTCGAATGAAAGCACCACCACCACCACCACCACCGTCAGGAACGCAGCATTTGTAATGATATATGCGTGAAATCTAGTCTCTCCTTTGTGAACGCGTTGCTCCTCCATGCGCGCGAACTCCTCGTGCACGAACCTCGCACACACCTACGCGCGCGTCATACTCCAACCGGAAGCGCGTCTGTCGCACTCGTTAAAATCATCAGGGGACCCAACGACGCAACATCCGACCCGACCCGACCCGATCCGATCCGATGCGATTCGATCCAAGAATTATTCCTCGCGATCGGCGAGCCTGAGACGATCGATCTATCGGAGGACCACACGGAAATCGAATTAGCCGGCGCACTTGGGTGAAAATTTCCATCTTCCGTCAAGAGGAAGGTCAACGCGTCCGCTTCTTGCACATCCTGAGACCGGTTCCACTCTACGATCGGTCCTTTCTCGATTCGACGCAACTCCGAGGTAAGCGAGTTCCTTTGATTTGATTTTTAACGAAGACGGGGGTGGGAGAGCGCGTTCCCGTAACGAGAAGCACGCGCAACCCCATCGTCGTGGATTCTCGTTGCTTCGATCGGGGGTGGCAAAGGGTGGGGGTGGAAGGACGTATGGGCAAGGGATAATTTTTTTCGAGCTTTCAATGGATCGACGTCACGGTGGAGTTTATCGCGGCTCGCGTATCGATGATCACAGTTAGTGAGTGTATGTGTGTGTGTGTGTGTGTGTGTGCAACGCGGGAGAGTTGCACGAGTTGGAGGGGAGGGAGATGTATCGAGAACAAAAGGATGCAAGACGCAGGCGCGGCTTGGATCTTCAGCGTGCGCGGGATCTTCGTCAGCGGCGACGATTCTTCCCTCCAGTTTGCCGGTGACACGCTCCCGTATCTTTTCGCGATTACAGTGTCCTGAAAAAGCTCGATTGATGGCCACTGTAATTACAAGTTCTTATCTTTTCAATTATCGTCGATAGAATCCTGCTCTCTTTCACCTCGCTTTTATTCTCACCTTTTTTCTTTCAATCCTTTCCATTTCGTTAGGAGAAAAAAACAATACGAAAAAAAAAAGAAACGGGAAACTTCCATGAGAAATTACCAACCGGAAGTGCTGGCCGCGTTTAGCAAATCAGCAAAATCCTTTTCGATCGAGATTACCATTACTCCGACAGGTACATAATAATAATAATAATAATAATAGTGTAGGCGCGGAAATAAAATTAACGCATGGGAAATCAATGATTTCCCTAGGAAAGTTTTCTTCTCGCATTTGCGCCGCCCTCCGATACCGGATACCGGAAACGGCACCTACCCTCTCTCTCTCTCTCTCTCTCATTATGGACGTCGTGCAATCGCTAAACTAATTTCGCGGTTTGTCCGGCAGTTCGAGAACGTAAAGGAAAATCCTCTCGCGATACTACAAATCTGATTGCGCAGGCTGCAAATTGCAAAAGGCTTCCACGTTTTGGCTATATTGTTTTGCTCTTCCACGTACTTCGAAAATTGGGTTTGCGCGTTGTTTTTCTACAATTGAATTCTCCTTTTGAAGTGGTTAGTTTTTATCGTCGGTATATAATTGCAGCGCTACGAGGAAAACGGGCGAATTACCAGTGCGTCGCGCCAGTGGAAAATTAAAGCTGTGCCAGCAGCTCGCGCGCGCGCGCGTGTACCAAAGAGGACGACGAAGAGGAGAGTGGAGGGAATGGAGGAGGAGAACGGGAATAAGTGAGAGAAAAAGTTGCAGAGATGGAGGAAAAGTAGTAGTGGTAGTAGTCAGAAGGAAAACGCGCGACAGTGCGAAAAGCTTTCGCGGTGGTGACGGTGGTGGTGGCGGCGGCGGCGGCGGCGGCGGCGGCGGCGGCGAGTCGTCAAGGGAATCCAGGATTTCTTTGGCGTATGGCGATGAATTATTATTAGTCTCGCCACTTGAATTTCTCCCGGTGAAAGAGAGGAATTTTCTCTGCCAACGAGTGCATAATGCTGAAATAGGTTTTTCCTATTCTCAGCATTTGCAAATTACGCCTTTTTATGCCGGACCCCCCACACACACACACACACGCGCGCACAGTCGCACACAGTCGTGGCAGGCGTCCCCGATAAATTCCCGTCGCACCCCTTTCTTCTCTTCGGCTTGCATCCAGGAACAGAAGTCGTCGCCTTTTTTCTCTCTCTCTCTCTCTCTCTCTCTCTCTCCATCTCTTCATCTCCTTTTCGTTTTTCCGACGCTCCGCCAACTCTCGGCGAGGATTTATGCGTTAACAAATGTACGAGCACTTGCCGCTAGTTGCAAATTTTCCTTACGCCGGGGAAACTAATTAATTTGTCGAAACACCGGGGTTGTGGTGGTATTGGGTGGAGTACGCCGAAGGGGAGGGGGTTGCAGCTGTTGCTGTGCGGACGTAACTTTCGATACAATTCGTGTTCTCTCTCTCTCTCTCTCTTCTTCCCTTCCTCTTTTCTTGCACGCGCGCGCTTTTCTTTACTTTCTCGAAATAATTTACGCTACTTTCGAGCTTCGACCTTGCGCGCGTCTAATTTCAACCATTAGGCGAGCTATTCTTAGCCCCTTTTCCGCATTGATTTTAATTACTCGCAAGATGTGGCCTATCGAGCCCCGTTCGATGACATAAATATTCATGATATGATGATGAGGACGACGGGGACTTTTTTCTCGAAATGTTAACGCTCAAAGAAACTTATTTGCCGTTACATTTATCACGAGTGTCGGATGGTGAATCGTTCGCTAAGTTTATGCGG
This sequence comes from Sclerodermus sp. 'alternatusi', assembly GCA_037305995.1. NCBI lineage: Eukaryota > Metazoa > Arthropoda > Insecta > Hymenoptera > Bethylidae > Sclerodermus > Sclerodermus sp. 'alternatusi'. Next base: position 4,641,989 of record CM074549.1, read on the forward strand.
CCTAGCCTGGCCTGGACTGGACTGGACTGGACTGGACTGGACTGTGGACACTCCAGGCTGGACTGGATCATTCCTATCGTTGGGAAACAGCTGTATCGCTCTCTCTCTCTCTCTCTCTGTCTCCCCTTTTCCGCTTTCCCGGTTCACTCGGTTCCTTAAATCTTCGTTGATTATACATACAATTCCCTTTCGGAAGTTCCCCGAGGGAATTGACTCGCTCCTCCCTTCCTCGCGCTCTCGGTGTTACTCTCCCGCGACATTGTTCCAACTTCATAAGCATTTCGAATACTCAAATCTCACATTATTGCGGTCGCAATATCCCGCAGGAGCAAACCCAAAACCGGATATTCGCTCGAATTGTTTTGAAAAACTTCCCTCCGAACGGACAAATCCAAGTTTGTTAATTTTCCCGGATTACAACTCGCTCGAGGAAACGTTTGCTTCTGCCGGAGGGCAGAATTCTTTTCCGACTTCTTTTGGTAAACTGGGAAGCCGCGCTGCTACTTCTCCTGACATAAAACAGATTCGTATCTCGTAAACAATACACAATTTTTTCGCCGCCCGTAACTTGTTCGGCGGGGATTTATAGAATGGGCTTGTGGGATTTATCACTGGCGTAATCTTAGAACTTGTTGATAGTTCCAAGTTTTCCTGCGGTACGTTTATTTTCCCGATTTGTTATGGCAGTGCCCCGGCCATTGTTATCGATTGCCATCGAAAACCTCAAATTCAATTCTCTTCCCGCTCGCTCGTCCTCCATCTTATTTTCATCTCTCGTTTGCACCTCCCCTCGTTTTCCACTAATTTCTCAGGGAATTTATGCCGCGTGGATGTCGGACCTCCACCATTCCTATGAAATTTTTCTCCTCAATTCCCTACGTGGAATATGGCGCCGTCGTATTTCATGGTGTGGTTCTTCATCATTTTTATGCCCTCGAATAAAATTTATGCTCGCGGGCCAAACTTATAATGCGCGTAAAATTTTATGAAAACGCTCCAATAATTAGACACCTGGACCAATGGTCGGATCAACCGGATAATTCGAGGGGATAAAGGGTTTCGCGCTAAAGCGCAGGGATGAATTCCTCCAATTATTTCTATGGAGTTATTTTGATTTTTATCATCGCGTCATCGCGTCGTCATTCTTCCGAAGCACGACTGAAACGGCGATAACATTTATCGTGGAAGGAGGTACGCACGCTGAATTCTTCGATCGTTATCAGTGCTAAAAGTGAAAAATATCGACGAGACATTTCCGGAAAACGACATTCTCGCAAAGGGTTCATCTCGTTTTACGGTTCTTCCGCGAGAGAAACCGAGAACCATCGAGAACGCGCTTGTTTATGCAAACGCCCAGATTCTATTGAGATATTCCACTCTCGAGTTCACTTAAAACGTCGAATTTTGCAAATTTATATAAAACACTTGGCGCGCGCGCGCGATCGCGCGATGGCCCATAGAAGTGCAATAAAAGGAACGTTAAATCGGAACTAGCGGGATTTCCTTGAAATTCCATTTTCCGTCGCTCCTATTTAATTAACAAATATGCTTTCTATTATATACTATTGAAACACGCGCGCTATTACATCCTCCCCTTTTTTCCGCGTAAATTTATTTCGGCACAAATGCCGAAAATTCATTTTAGCGCAGTTAAAATTTGTCTATGACATGTTTGGAAAAACTCTTTATTTTTTAATAAAAAAAAAACAAAACACAAAAAAATGCAAAAACTAATTCACAAAATTGTATAAAAAACAGGCTATTTATTTTTTTTTTCTCCTTACTCTTTTATTTCTTTTTCGCGTCAGTCCGAGATTCATCCCGTAGTTTGTTGAAGCGATAAAATCAGGAATCGCTCATTTTAATCGAGTTTGAAAAGTTTCATAGATTTATCTAAAAAGTTTATGCGCGCGCGCGCGCGGATACAAGAACGAAGTTTACCCTAACTGAGAGAGAGAGAGTACCGCATACGATTTGTTGCTTTTTAAAGAGGTAATCGAGATTTCACTGGAGTTTCGCGCATTTCGAGATATTTCAAATAATTAAGATCCAAAGTTCGAATTAGTTGCGCGGAGAGGAGAGAGGGAGGGAAAGTCCATTACCGAAGTTCTCGCGCAATAATTTTCTTTTTAATTAATAGTTGAGTCTCGCGAATCAGTAAAACCGGCTGTGATGAAACATCGGATAGTTTCCCCCGTGAAACGAGCTACGCGTCAAGATCGCTGAAAATCTGTCGGAGAAATTTTTCAGAAATTTTTCTACGCGTCGCGCGTCTCTCCCCGGTTTCTCTCCTGTAATCAGTGATATCGATTGGGCTTACCACGGTGGAAGAGTGACAGCGGCTGAAACATTTCACTCCCCCGTCTTTCGCAATTATTTCCGCTTAAACGGAACGCGATAAGATAATATCCGTTTTTACTTATCTCGCTGTTGGCTTAGCCTAATACTGTTTGACGTTTCGGTAGTTCCTGTTTGTACAAGAGGGGAAGGGGGAAGGGGGCCGTCCAAATTGATGCGAGACGAAAATAAGAATGGCGTGACGATGCGAAGAAATTGTAGCGACGTAAATCGTAGTCGCGCGGAAGAATAGCGCGCCATCTTGTTTTCGCTATTCACCGCATTCGGATGCCGATTCAGCCATTAGAGATTAGCTGTTTTCTTCACGCAAACCCGCCGCGTCTTCCTTCTCCCCCTTTCACGGCGTTCCATATATTAAAAGGCTTGCAGCAGAAACTGCAGGAATCCTTGGAAATGCACGGAACTGCTAAAACGTTTCTTATGAAAGGGCTCGCGCGCGCGATAGTTTTGTAGGGTAAGATCGCCGCGGCATATTCCGGAACTGAGATTAGCCCCTTTTTGCTTTTATTTGGGAATGATCTGGCGCTTTCCAATAACCTTCATGAAAAGTGATGATCATCGTAGTGCTGTGTCACCGAGACAATAAATGAGGATACGTGGAGCGACTTTCTTCGTTTCGTAAGAGCGCCGGATAAAAAGCGGCGGAAAAAAATGATTGAGAATGAAAGAAAGATAAATAATAATTGTAGCTCTTATGTAAAAACTGTTGACGTGAGAGAACCTCGGAGAAAATGAGAAAGCATCAGGTCAATTCGTTCTTCCAATAAAAAATTTATGAAAGAAGTACTGCAGCAGGAGCGACGAATAAAACTTGTAAAAGAGGAAGAAGAGAGAGAGAGAGAGAGAGAGAGAGAGAGAGACGGATGAAACGTTAAAACGACTGAATGGGTAAAGAACGAAACTTTCAATGATGATGCCAAAGCGAAAAGTATGAAAACATTTCGTGTATTCGAGAATTCTTATCGATCCTGGTAGTCTCTGGGATGTTTCTCGATAAAATTACAGCGGAATTTTAACAGAATTTCAATTGTCGCCCACTGACAATTATCCTCCCATGCAATTCCGATGGATCTCTATGCGCGTTTAAACAACAAGGGAGAGGCGAAGGATAAAAAAGCCGTAAAGAATTTAGGCGAATGTTTCAGACGATTCATTTTACGCGTGAAAGAAAGCTGTTGCACTCGTCGAACGGTGGAAAGAGGAAGAGAGAGAGAGAGAGAGAGAGAGAGAGAGAGAGGAGCTTTCAGTTTTTAGCGCTATGAAAATATTTGCGCGCGCGTTAAATTAATATCCCCAAAGTAGTTTGGCGATATTTCAAAGGGAAATCAGAATAAAAACACACGTGCGTTTGCGGTGTTATTGGTGGGGGGGTGGTGGTTAGTCTCGCTCGAAACTATTCAAAATGGCCGCTCGATGCTCTCGAGCAAAAGATGATAATCTTTTGCTCGAGAGACGCGTGGGTGGGCCATTATAAGATTTTTGTCCGCATTATGAAATATTTCCGCGGTTTCCCGCGGCTCGCCCTTGTCGCATCTCGCATTTCAAAGTTAAATCCTACGATTCTTTCGAGGGAAATAGCTCGCCGCGGTGTCCCGCAGGAGTATATTTTTAAGATGGCGCGGAAGGTCTCTCCCGCGCAGGAATTATTTCCAATGTTTTTTAGCCGCTGCAACGCTGTATATTTTTAAATAAGCATTTTTCCCCGTGCAAAGATTATTCGTCGGAGTATTTATTCAGGATGGTAAATGCGCGTTGGCATGGCGCCACTAAACAAGTGCTTCTCAGCTCGTTAAAAGCTCGGAAAAGGTGTGTTTACGTGTTCCGATGGAACATTTCCAGTTTCCCGGTTACTGTTCTCGCCGGAACTCTACGTACGGATCGTGCTGGATAGGCCACGCGCGATTATTTCACGATCGGTCAGTATTTTCCTGCGAGAGCGATTCTCGAGATAATTAGTCGTATCTCCGGCAGCGGCTCTTCACAGGTCTGGCTTCATTCCTTTTCAGGAATCGGGACGAGGAGAGGGAGAGCGAGAGAGTCCGTCTTTATAATCGCAATTCAATTCCCAGAATCGAAGCGATCCGCCATTTTCGAAAGCCAATTACATCGCGAGCTCCTACTTTATTTACTAGGACGAGAATCCTATTTGCTCGGACAAAGTAAATTCCGGATGCATTAAATCCGTTTAATAGAAGCTACACGCCTGTTAATGGCCATTAAGATAATGCCATGGGTCAAATATGATGATGCTCGGGTTAAGCTAGGACTTTGAAGAAAACATTAATATTAATGGCGTGTACCGACCCTCTCGCGGCTTCGATATTTTTCATGACCAATCGCTGAATTTTCGATAAAAGATTAATGATGATGGCACCCTCCCCTACCGAATCTCTGCTTTTGCTAATAACAATTAATGGCGCCCGCGCGCCAAAAGTAACCGGAACTTCATTTTTCCCCTTAACGCCGATTTCTGATTAGCCTCGGTTAATGGAGACGAATCATATTTTGGACAATTGCAGAAAATCCTCCTCTCACCCCTCCACTTTTGATGCTGGTCATTTTTATGGAACGAGACTGTGTCCCGCTCCATTCGGGAGCTAATTGTGTCTTGAATTTCGAGCGGAATTATTTGTCGTCGTAAAAATTCTATTTGCTCTCACCCTTATGCCTAAGCCGAACAAATAGCGGCCGTGTGTTAACATCGTTTAATGGAATATATGTTCTCGCTAATTGTAAAAAAACCTTCTAACTGTACGAGTGTCCTTCTTTGAGGTGTAGCCTCGCCTCCCACTACCACCACCAAACACACCTTTCAGCCCTTTTTTTCAATCGAGAATCAATTTGTTCCTTAGAATCGTTTAATAGAATTAAATCCACTGAATGAAAGCTTGGAACATCGATATTAAATGGATTTCATTCAATCTATAAGTCCGTTAATAAATTAACTTTTTCCTTCAACCCTCATTTCGCGCTCTTTTCATGTTTTTATCGCAAAAAGAGAAGTACTCTCTTCCAAAGCCGAATTATATGTCCAATGAATGAAATTTATGCAATAAGGGGAAAGTCCTTTTTAATTATTGAAGCAATTAACGGGACGCCAAAACGAGAGGAGATCGGGAAAGACTTGGCCGATTGGCCCTTGATTGTTTTTCGTCTCGTTTCCTTTTTCTTTCTTTTCTTTTTTTTTTTTTTTTTTTCTTTCGTTTAGTTTTTACTCGCGCTTTCCCCGGGCCATTAGAAATTCCAGCGGTAAGTCTGCGTTAGCCGCAATTAGCCGGTGCCCGGAAAAAGAATTTAACAATTGAAGCTATTTAAAATCCCACCGAAAACATTAATTTTAATACACTAATAAATTTGAAATCACTTCTGTTTCGGTGGTAAACGCCGCTTTCCACTCGAGGGAGAGCTAATTGCGGTAACGCATTAAAAATTCAGAATTAGCGGCCGAAACGCGTAAATTAAATGTCAGCTTTTTAGCAATATTGATTTAACGGCGAATGAAAATTAGTGGTCGAAGCATACTCGGTCCGAAACTATCTCTCTCGATCGCATTAAGTTATTAGAAAATTGTTAAGAACGGCGGTGGAGCAGGGAAGCGGGAGGGAGGGGGCGGGGGGTAGCAGCATCCTAAAATAAAATAAAAGTGCAAACGTGTTTCAGGAAGAATCAAGCTGGGAAGGATACTTGTTTGCTCGAATTATCGATTAATCCAGAGGCTTGTGGCTCTTTTTAATAAACGCCGGGAAAAATAATGAATTTTCCCATTAACTCCCGCGCCGTATATATTATCAGCCGCTAACGAAACGATCTTCCACGTCTGATAGCAGCGGTTCTATCCACCGCACGTTCAGCACGTTGAGCTAACTAAAAAAGAAGGATTTGCGGATCAATGCTGTTCCGAAGTATTTTTAAGAAATAAACCGTCCAGTTGGAATTTTCTAGCGTGCCGGAGATCGGTGGTAGTAGTGATACGTATAGAGGATAAAGTCGAGTCGGATGAATCCAGTAGAAAAAAACTTAACTAGTCGGACAAGTGTGACCTATTTATTTGCCGGTGATGCGGCAGCGAGTTCGCTGAAAATTTATATCTCTTTATCGTCACCTATTCCTTACACACACACACAGGAGATTCTTTATTTTATTCTCTCTCCCTTCTCCCCTCTCTCTTTCAATTAGTATAAATTTGCATTCCGGGCAAGAATGACTCAACGCACTTTGCAATATGGAGCAACGAGAGAATATCGACGATAATAGTTTAAGACGATTAGATGGCGCGTGTACACTCACCATTTAATACCTATCTGACCTTTCGTGGCACTTAAAATTCTTTCTTGCATACAACTCATCGATCAGCGGACACGCCTGGAAAACAAAGGAGTAAACTTGCACGGACCTTAGCAATGATTAAACGACCTGCGAAATACACTGATATTTCATAAATTTACACGAGGACCAGGGGAAGACGGGAGACGGGAGAGAAGGAGGAAGAGAGAGGAAAGAGAAGATTTCAGTTTAACCGAAGAGAGAGAGAGAGAGAGAGCCCACTTACGAAAGTCTCCCCCGAGGAGAAAAAGCGAGACACTCGCGTTCCACCGGAGTAGAGTGGAAAATACCTCGCAATCAGTCGAAAGTTTCTCAAATTGAGAAGACAAAGGGGTTAACGAATAAACTAGTGCAGTCGGTCGGAGCATCCCCAGAAGTTTCCTCCGACGTCGGGAAAGAGAAAGGCGGGGAACTGGCATCTCCGGCCGAGTCTCTACCGCTCTCTCGATACGCTTCCGCGATCAGTTTCCGCGACGAGGATCATTTTTATCCCGAGGATTTGGATGTGGCAGTTGCAAATAACGAAGAAGAGGGTTCGAGAGAAGTTTGTCGAGTGCGCAGTGTCTCTGTTCCGCCGATAAAATGAAGAATAACGAGGATAGCGTTCGTTTCCTCGGTGCCTGATACCGCAGCAGCAACACCACCACCATCGTCATCATCGCACGAGACGGTTCCACCCTCGACCATAAGCAACCCCTGCAGGAACGAGGAGTGAAAACAAATGTGATTCTCTCGTCCGGATCTCGCGTCGTCGAGTTCCGTCGAAGGCGTCGGTAGTGGAGGAAGAGCGCGAAATTTGCAGTACACGGAATTATCAGTGACGTTTCAGGGGAGGGAAAACACACATTCGGAGCGAACGGTTCAAGGAGAACGGGGGGCTGAGGGGGAGGGGTAGGAGGAGAGAAGAAAGAAATCGATCCGGTCTTGCAGCACAGCGTAATAGCTTCGGAGCGGTGTTGGAACTAGTAGATCTTCGTCATTGACAGCGAACGTTTCCGAACGCGGTCTCGCGGATAGTCAAAAATAGATCCGTCAAAGGCGGCAAACGGCGAGGTCTCTCCATCCTGGAAGATACGGCAAGTGCGCCGTTAAGATTCGCCGTGGCGAGGGGGGTGGTTAGCCGGGGACAGGAGGAGAAGGAGGAAGGGGTCGGATCCAGGATTTTGCAAACGAGAGTTTGAGTAGTAGTGGTCTCGCGAAGGAAGTGGAGGAAGCAGTGGCAAAAGTGGCAGAAGATGCAGCGGAGTGGATGGTGCGGGGGGACGAAGGGAAGTAGCGAGAGAGCGGCACGTCGATCAGGATCAGGATCAGGATCCGGAGGGGGACGGAGATCCTTTTTGTAGTCACGCAGCACATCCGCGGAGGGGTGGGAGCTCGCATGCCCGCGGGATCCGCTATTCGGTGCCACGTGCACGTTTCCGAGGCCCACAACTTCACGAGACTCCTGAGGGATCCCAGCAACAATGGACGAGAACGCGAGAAGCATCCCGCCGCCGCTGGGCGTCCTGTCCAGGATTCGGGAGATCGATCACGTGAGTTTCCTTTACGAGATATACTTATTTTCGCCCACGCACCCCTATTCCTTGCGCGCGCGCGCGCCCCGCTACTCCCCCACACTCTTCTCCACGCGAATACTCGAACTTCCTTCTTGAAAATATGACTGGTCACGTGACTACGCTGGTCCGAGAAATCAAGGCTGTTTCCACTTTGACCGGCACCATTGCACGGACGAATCACGCCAGGTATTTTCCACGATAAAGCTCTGGCCAGATCCGATGGTCGGCCGATATAAGCCACTCTTCTTTCCCATTTCCCCCCTCCCGTAATTCCCGAGCTCACCAAAATTATGCAATTAGCCCCGGACGTACGTAACGCGCACACCGTTGCATTCGTAGTACTTGATAATACTCTAATAAACTCGCGGGAAGATAAGCTCTGGCCATTAACATTTATTATTGCGCCGTAAGAGGTTTCATGGCGGCAAATGGACATTGAGCCAACCTTAAAGGGGTGCGCGTTATCCGGTTCTTGACACGTATATGGGATTTCTCTAATCCCCGTGGAAAAAAAAAAGCCCGTCGATAGCCTCGTCGATCCCTTCGAAATCCCTCGTGTGTGCTGCTATATCGCGTGGCCCAGTCAACACTTAACATTGTCAAGCTGAAGTTGCGAGGATCAATCGTTTCCATCCAACAAAATCATGTTGGTGCTCTCTCGTATGGCAGGTGGTTCTCTCTCGGGTTCGTTAGAGATTTAAAACTCGATGTTTCGCGACGGAAACTTCTATATTATTTCCGTCGACGGTGGAAAGCGCGTAGAAGGGGGCAGGGAAGACAAGGTACGAACTTTCCACGCGCGCGCGATCTTCAACACTCCGAGCAATGTCCCGCGAGAAATGGACTCGCACGTGGGGAATCCACAAGAATTAAGGGATTTCCAGGTGGATAAGTTCCAGCCTCGAAAAGTCCTTTCCGCAAACTTGTGAAATATCAAATAGAGCACATGCTTTATCGCGAAACGACTGTGTTTGCCAGCCGATGATTTAGCGCCACGCAATTGCCGAGGAGCTTTATAACGTTTGTGCAGAAGCATCGATTTGTTCCGTGTCGCAGTAAACCGTTTATTGCTGTCATTAAGCTTTTATTATCAACGTGCATAGTGTCTAAGGTCTCTCCCGTTGGTATGCAGACTTTCCATTAGAATTCCGTGTTTATTTTAGCGACGGAGACTCCGGCCAATTTCACCTCTCCTCCAGATACAGTACGCGCATGAGGCCAGTTTTCTCAAACGGCGAGAATTGCGAACTCGCACACACACACACAATTACGCGCGCGCGCGCGCGCGTAAAACATTCCTGTGTGCGTGACGAGAACGCGCTAAGGGTTGAGAGTCAAGGGTTTAGTTGCGCCGCGCTGGAACCTTAAGGACCGCGCGTGTCATCTTCTTATGTATGGATCCAATCTTTGAACGCTACCCCCTCCCCCACCACCCTGGAGATCCTGCTGAAATCACTTACCAGCTACAAGATATGGAAACGTTTCCTTCGTGGAGAAATTTTATTTTCCCACGTGCCGCTGCTGTTGCCGTTGCTGTTGTTGCTCCTGCTGCTGCACCAGCTGAAATATCGCACCGGAAGCGTGCCGTGATATTAACGGGAATGAAATGATTTTCCTTCGTTCCTCTCTTCTCTCCTTTCTCCTCGCGTTTCCTTTTGACTCGAGTAGCTCGGTCAAGAGCAAAGAATCACATAGCGGAACGCGCGATATCATCCGTGTGTCAGAGACGTTGGACAATTGCTAAGCTAATTTGGGTCCCGCGACGTTGGATTCAATGTCTTCCGGGAGAGACTGAAGCTGCTGCGTCGACGGGTCTCATAATAATAATGGTAGGGGCTGATTTTCGTGTGGTCCGCCCGAGGGCGAGGGGGCGGCGTGTTCTCCACTCGGTAAATTGTACCGAACCACTTCCCGACTTATAACGGTGGAAGTCCTCGTCGGCCATTGTTATGCAATCTACTTCGGAGTAGCTTAACTTTAAATTGGCCGATCTTCCGGCAAAAGCCCATGTTGATTTTGCTGACACGGTAGGCCGAACCAATTAAACTTGACAAATACGCGACGTGACGCGACGTCGCGTCTTCTGCAAAAATCGGACTGTCACGCAAGAACGCGCGTGAAACGGCTGCTGCGCCTGTGTGTGGGTTAAGGATTTAAAGTGGCATTCCTTCGAGGAGAGCAGGGTGTTTTTTTCCCTCCCTCAAGACGCGTTACGTGCTCGCTCGAAGGCTACGCCGTAATTTCATTCCTTTCGCGCGCACAATTACTTCGGGATCATAAGGGAAATATTCGAACCATCCTAATAATTAAATTGCAACAACAATTTACACTGATGCGCTCTCCCAATTGGAAAATTCCAATTATTTACTCTCTACCCATTTTAAATGCACCCCCGCCGCCGCTGCCGCCGCTGCACACTCGTTCACCCGTGCGCGTTATGCATTTTCATAATATTTTCACGAATCACCGAGAAAATTAAAGCCAATCGCTAGAATCGAACGGTCAAAATTCATCAATAGAACCATCGTTGCTTTAATTGACGAAAGTCTACGAAGAGAGACGCGGTTTCTCTCATCTTTTACCAGCTAATCTCGAATTAAGATGGAAAGTTGCGAAGTGGTGGGGGACCAATGAGCGTAGCTCTTAGTAACGTCAGGGACTCCATTTCCGTCCGCGAGTGTACACACGCGAGTGTACACACGCGCACACACTCGTAAAAAGAAGAAGATTAACGTGGATGGTTTATGTGACTTAAAGGACTCTAGAGCTCGTTGTAAAATATAAATGCTTAGGTTACATGTTTCCTCTGATAAAAGAGATCCAGCAGCATTAACGTAAAACACGAATACTTGGAGTGCATACACCTGCGTCAAGGAGGTATAAAAAGGATCGATTATAAGGTGCCCATCCCTTTATTAGTTAAAGTAAGGGATGACACGAGCGACTTCGATTAAAAAGGTAGTATAATGTAGCATGATGCACGCATTTTATTCAAGGAACCCTATAAAACTTACTTATCTTTATTAGTGGGGGAGGGGTGTACTTGTGTAAGTCTTGCAAAACTTTTTCACGACGCCATTTTACTTCAGCATCGTCTTCTCAATTAAACCATCCCTTGTCTCTCTCTCTCTCTCTTTTTCTCTTTTTATTACTTCCTTATATCGTGATCTCAGTGCGTACATACCCTATACTATTTTTATTAAAGAGTTGAAAATAAAATAGTTTTGCCTGGCAAAAGAGTTGAAACATTTGTTTAAATTAGTTCCTTTCGGCTCTCCTTTGACCAGTGAGATATAAAGATAATTGCTTTTGCACATTATCGCCACTATTATATTACTATTGTATTATGTGTTATTAATTAACGATGAGTCGAGGGGGAGAGGAGTGGTACATTATAATTTTGATGATGAAGATATGTGAAACACTTACTTATCAATTCAATCTCCTAATTAATAATTTCACTGTGAAATTGGAGACTCCCCCTCCCATGTTTATTGATATACATATATGCACATACATACGCACATACGTATTATGATCGATCGGGCCATTTCTTAATTAGACGATTCTTGTGATTCTCCTGCAATTTCCTCTGTATGAAAATGTGATCTGTGGACGTTAGCAGTGGGATTAGTTTACGTGCGCGCGCTCGGATGTGCGTATATAAATATGAAATTATTAAAAATTAAATATTGATCATCAGGACTTATTAGACGAGTGAAATTATAACGAGGTCGTAATTTATTGCTATAAAATATTTCTCTCTTAATTATCTCCGAATTAGCAGTAACGATGATATCCGCATAACAGAGTTTTAAGGGAATTCGGTTACTGGAAATTTCAGCAAACAATTACATCTGACGTATGATCCGGATGAATGTGTACCGGTGGCCAAAGCTTGCCACGTCTTGTGGAAACTGATCGCAGTCGGATTTCACGGGAGGTAAACATGAGAAATATCGTCAGTGTCGTGAGAAAATGGCGGAACAGCGCTACTTTCCTCGAAATTGCAAAATAAAAGCCGGTGAAACTAGCACGGGAGCCAATTTGGCCATGGAGAGGATCCGAAAGACGGTGTTATATTATTATTGTTATTGTTGAATAAACTCTGTCTTTATTCAAAGAAATAAATCAATCGAGACGTGTCTTTTACAAGCTGTCGATGCAATCTGTTCCCGACAGGTTCTCCAACAAATCACAAGAATCTTCGAGGAAATTCTATTGACCGATCTACTCTCGTACCGGACATCGATCCGTAAGACATCCATATTAATCCCACTGTGAATTTACACCCGAGGATAGACGGGGGTTGTTTGTTTTCAATTAAAAAAAAAAAAACGAGAAAAAACGAAGAAACTAACAATTTTCATTTACCTTCGCAGGACGCGTACAATAGCAGCTGGCTGGACTCTGGGCAGACCTATAACTATACTTCGGAGGACCTCATGAGCGAGATGCTATGGAAAATTTACGACAAGTTCAATGGAGATACGAATTATCTGCTGATTATTCTATACGTGCCAGTAATGGCACTCGCTGTCACGGCTAATGCCCTGGTAATTGCCGTGGTCTTCAAGTACCATTACATGAGGAGGCAAGTGATAAATCACTTAATATTATCTTTAATAGTCTCCATCTCTTTTCTCCTTTTTTTCTTGCATTTTTTCATCTATTTATCTACTTTCAACATCCGATATTAATGAACTCGCCGGCGAATCTTCCCATTTTGCCGTTGGCCCACATATTTGACCTGGAACGATTAGAGGGTAGTTCTTTCGAGAAACTTTCCAAAGATCCCCCCCACCCGCCACCCACCGTTTTCCACCGAATGAGTCATCTACTTAAGATTATAAATTTCATTTGTTGTGCGCGAAGAAAGTCCCACCTGACAGGCATAAGATCCGTCATAAAGCTGAAATATCGTGGCTGCATGAAACTCACATCGTTATCCAACTCTTGAATGACGAGAAACAATTTGACTGAATACATAAAGTAAATCTTGCCAGCCGTAAAATATTGGCTCATTTAAAATTGAGAGTAAAAGAACAGAAATAAATCTTTAGCAAAGAGACAACGGCGCTGAACGCGTATCTCTCCAGTTTTCCGGAATAATTTTGCCCTCCTTTCGAGCGTATTTCAGACGGACGGGCATTATTTTTTAAACAACATGGCGACGTACGTGCGAGAACGGTCCGGGAACGAGAGGAGAAGATAGAATGGAAATCAGGAAGTGGAGCATTATTCGATGAGATAGCTTCGGATCGGTTCGGTTCGGTTCGGTTCGGTTGATTTTAAAGCAAAGATATTTCCTTCCACTTCTCGAGCACACGTGTGCTCTCGGTATAGGTGCAAGTGGATTTGTCGCGCAAGACTGTGTGCCAAAGGAGGAGGAACTTTGAAAACTTAATTAAGTTAGTTATTAAAGGACGCAAGTTGGTTTTATAAGTTACATGTCTATTGTTATTCCCGCAGCTCTGACATAACGCGATAAATGATTTAGCGGAGCATCCGTCTCCTCCTTGTCCCTGCGTCTTTCGTGCAGAAGCGACTACTCCGCCATATTGAATTTTTCCAACGAGATCCTCTCGCTCCTCCGACGGACGAGTATCGGATCGACCGTATCGATCCGGTTTCCTCTATCCGTCTATTTTTACAGCTCATCGTTCCATCGTTACCCAATTCGTGCAACGACGAACGAAATTACTCACACTCGCACACACACACACGCGCGCGCGCGGGATGGAAAACATTTGACGAAACGCAAAAACCTTCGATCCGGACCAAATTCGCTCAGCGTCCTCGGAGTACTCGGAAAAACAGTCATCGGGTCCAAGGTCATCGGTCATAATCGGCGAATGAAGTTAAGACGGGCGAGAGTCATTTCTCATCGACTCCGAAAAAAGATACATCGAATACCGCCGTGGTGAATGGCCGAGGACAGTTTCCGAGAGAGGAAAAGCTGTCGATCTCTCGGAGATTCTCGGGAGAGAACGCGAGGGAACGACGACGAATCAAAAACGAATAAGAAACGAGATCCAGTTATTGCTCCAGAAATGAATCCAGGTGGGAGGGTTGATGAGGGATTTGATTCGAACGAGCGTGCTCCGACGTTTCCTTGATCGATCTGCTTTTAAAGGCAGGGGATTTAGGCACGGGCCGGAAGCTGGCGAAGGTCCAGGTCATGCACGCGGGTCAGATTAACCGGAAGGGGGAGGGGCAGGCAGGCAGGGCAGCAAGCAGGGAAGCCGTTTGCTTCCTGTGGCGTTTCACCTCGCGGAGTTCGCTATTGACTTTCGAGATAAGCGAGAACGATACTTCCGATGCTGTTCCGAACCGATCAGAATATTGGGTTTCGAATGAAATCAGCATTAGCGGCTGATGCTAATGCTAATGCGAACGATAGACCTTAACGCGATCTCCCCTCCGATTAATTTGAATTCCTGGAAAACCTCCCCCGGCGTCCTCCTCCCCCTATCTTCACGGTTAATCTGTTTCCGGGCGATAGCCCTCGATGGCTAGCGAAACCTAGCGAAGATCCAGTTTAGGTGTAGACGTTGAATCGGCTGCAAAGCGAGGAGAGCTACTTCCGCCAGTGTTTTGCCGAGAGATTGGCATCCGAGACAACAGGGCCGGTGCTGGATGATGTTAATTAGAGTCGTGGACGAGGCTGGTGTGCAGCGCCAGAAGAAAATTAGCTTCTCGTGAGACGGGCCCGATGCAAATGACGTTATCCGGATAGCGAGCATTCCTCGAACGAGCTGCTTGCCCGATCGATCAACGTCGATACTATCGACAGCTCGAACAATGCTTGCCATTGGCCTTGAAACATGAAAATCGTTTCGTTTCGTTTCGCTCCGAGGTCACGCAGAACCAAAACCACCCCACTATCCTCTGACCTTGACTCGAATCGTCTCACCCACTCACGATGACCAAAGGGCATTTTTCGAGGAAAGCCTCCAAAAGGACTCTTCGAGGTACCACTCTTTCCGCTCTACCCTGTTCCTCTGGAAAATCTAGCCGGTAATTCGACGAGTGGTCGACGAGCCACGTACGAATAAAACAACGGTAGGTCCACCGTTCGCTTCCGCCATTTGCGATTTTGATTTATCGTAGGGACATCCCGATCTGTTCGTAATATCTGTTTACGGTAACGGAGGGGAATAGACGCTTGTGCCGTATGATTGCTTCCATGTTTCTATATTGCTACGGGGTACATCCTCGCTCGTCGCATATCTGCATATTGGATTTCCTGCAATATACGCGGACTATATTGAACACTGATACCGGCGCATCGTGTAAGTTTAAAGCCTTTTAGCGAATTTTACAGCTCGGCCAACGAGGTTATTAAAAAAGCGAAGAAAAAGGCCAGGAAAAACCGGCGAGAGTCGTCCAAGTTGGAAAAACTTGATGGCGCGTTACTGCGAACGTATCGATTATACGCCAATAAAACTCGAATTAATCTCTCGAGCAATAATAATCGCTGAATTTCCTTTCCCATCCAATTTCATCTATCGGTAATGGATTGCGGCTACCGATCCATCCATCCATCCATACATCCGGGCGGACTCTTGCACTCTTGCGCTCGCGGCAACATCGGCAAGAAAAAAGCAAAGTTAGGATGTTGAGGGGTGGTGATGGTGGTGGTGGTGGTGGTGATGGCTGGGATCCGCGCTTCTCCCCTGGGGATTCCCATGAAAAACTAATAAGCAACCGGCTATTTTCATCTCATCGATCATCCGTCAATAAAACGGCAGTCGATATTTGGAGAAACGAATTATGGCATCCACGACGAATCGACTCCCCGCAACTTCCCTCGGCGCGTCGCATCGTTGCGCAGTTGGAATGGCAGGCCCGGATGAAAAATCCGTTAACCAAGTCGCGATCGTTGCAATTGCATCGGGAGTGCATTTGATCGAAATACCAGCAGCGAAGCGATTTCCCCGAATCGGTCGGGATTTCAAACAGCGCGAGACGCGTCTCGGCTCGGGGTGACCGCGGGGATGGGAATTCCCGCCATTTTCGTCATTTTCGCCATTTTCGCCATTTTAGTCATTTTCGCCGTTTCTGACGTTTGTCGATTTAGCCTTTAGCGACGACTGCGAAGGCGAGGCAAAGCACCGGCTGCGACTCCCGAGCTAATTACTCTGATCGCGCCTCGCTCGCCCACTAACAACTTTACACGTGTAAACTCCCGGAAAACTAATCCGAGGGTGCACGCATCGCGTCGCACACCCCCACGTGCACGCGCGAAAATCTCACGTAGGAGAGCGGCGGGAGGGGCGAAGGGGGGTGGAGAGCTTTGGCGAGAACTCGGGGAAATGGTCGGAAAATGGTGGAAAATGGCTGCGTCGCCAAAAGTAAAATGCCGCTAATCGCTCGGTAGCCCGCTAAAAGAATCGACCAAGTGCCAAAAAGGAGCAATTTTATACACTCCGACGAGGACTTTGCCGTTCCAACTTGTTGCCCGCCGAGGAGAAAAGCTTTTCCCGGTAAACGATAGCCGATAGCCGCTACCGAAAACCATCGCGCAGCTTCCACGCCAAACGCTAAAACGCCGTGGTCTGAAAAGGAATTTTTTAGCGCCATTTTTCTACGGAACCACCCCCTCCCCTCCCCCCTCTCTCTCTTTCTTCCCCCGCTTCAGCGGTCCAGGCAACCGCGGTCGATCGTCACTTTCGCGAAATTCAGTCCGTCAATTATTCGGGGAGGGTGGAAAATGCTTAAAAAAAAAAATAAGAGAGAGAGAGAGACTATGAGCAAAGGGGTGGCCGTGATTCGTTAAAGATTTATGGCTACCCCTCTGCTGGAGGAACTTCCGCTCGCGAAGCAAACGCGTACAAACCGTAAGATGATCCCCCTCCGCTCCTTCGATCCTCCATCCATTATCAGCGATCTTCGCCGAACCCGGATCAACCTCCCCCTTTCCCCCCTCCCCTTCCCCGAGTCATTTTGCAAGCAGTGATTTTCCACTTTCCCACTTAGCCGAGCTCGCCTCGCGCCACGCGCCGCAGTCTTTTCAATCGAGCGCGAAATTTATCGCTTTTATTATACCCGCGCCTCGCGTTCGCGTCCGAAAATTGCGCGGGTGCATTTTCCCGAGGCCTGGAAAATGCGATAGTCAAGGATCGCAGAGAGGCACGCCTGGAATCTCCTGGCTGTCTTGAAAAGCGTCTCTCCTCGTAACTCGTAATTACTTCATAAATTAAAATTATTCCCCCCCAGCGTGGAATTCGATTCGACCTCGTTGATTCTCGCGCCTTCCACCCCCACGACCCTCCTCCCACCCTGTCTGCCATCTCCCTAATTTTTTTCGTTCCGGCCAATAGCTGGATTTCATTCGATTCGATTTGACTCGTTGTCATTTTCGTTTTGGAATTACCGATCTTCTTTGAAACGAACCCGAGAGCTATCACACACACACACACACACACACACTGAAATATTATTAACGTTGTAAATATTTTTCGTCCCCGCGAGACTTTGCTCGTTTATCGCCATTTCGCCGAGGCTCGTGCCTCTGCCTCCTACCCGGAGGAACTCTCAGCCAAAGTATAAATCAAGTTATTCAGAGTGAAATGAAAATATAATTAGAGGCACATTTCCACGAGACCCTCGAGCTTAAGCGCAAGTTTAGCTCTCAGCCTGATTAGCATTCGCGGAGCAACTCGCGGCTCCCGCGAAACTGACATTTGCGGGACTGACTGCGGGAATTTACACGAGCTTTCATTGTCGTCCCTCGAAAGTATCCCCCCGTCCTCTTCCGTCCAATAGCGCGAGAAGTGCTTGCGATCAAACCCATTGTCAAGGCCACTCTCGTTCCTCTCGCTCGCGAGACTCCGTCGACGACGCCAATTTTGCGGATGAGAATTTTGTTTTTTTGTTTTTTTTTTTGTTTTTTTTTTGCGAAAATCGAGCGAACCTCTCGAGGTTCCTCCCGAGACTGGGGCAATCGACGGCAATTGGGGGAACCATTTTGCCAGTTTTTCCGAGTTTTCCAACGGCGAACAACGGAGCCTCGGTCTCTCCGCGGTAGAAATTGGAGGAAACGACCAGCAATTTTCCGGGAACCGACGGAAACTCCGGAGAAGAGCGGTATACCGCCGCAGCGATACACAATTGCGGCAGATGCGAGAGGTGTGGTGACCTCGCGGAGTTCGCAATCACAAGCGTTCAACGCGGATGAGCGCATACTTCCGTTCGCTCGTTCTCACTAGCGCTAGCGATCTCGTTCAAATAAACCGGCCGAGCCGACCGGTCGGTTTATTTTTCGACGAAAAATTATCGTCTCGCGCGACGAACCGCTCCCGATGCGATCTTCTTGCAATTCCACGCGCACCCAACCTCTCCCTCCCCTCCCTCCAACCCCTCTTTCTTCTTACACGCGCGATAAAGATAATAGCGAATCCTCGCGGCTTCTTCTCGGTATTTGCACTCGACCCTGTGAATTTCCCGGAAATCGTAGGAATCCTCTCTCTCTCTCTCTCTCTCTCTCTCTCTCTCTCTCTCTCTCTCTCTCTCTCTCTCTCTCTCTCTCGCTCTCTCTCGTTGCGCAAGTGGAAAGTTCTTGAGGAATGACGTCACGTTTTGGAACTCGACGATAGCAAATATCGGGGGATCTCCCGATTAAAATTGGAGGTGGTCCGGCAAATCGCGCAAAATGTCGCTCGATCTCAGCCGCCGATTTTGAAATTCGAATATGGAAGACGCGCGCGAGTCGGAATATTATTAGGCCGATGAGAATCGTTTGATTTTATTGTGCCAGTTCTCGCGAAGAAACGGGGGAGGGAGACTGGTGTATTCATAGAATTCGAAGACGATTGTTCGCCCTCGGCGAGAGTTTCACGGACGCGCAAAGAATTCCTGATGGAAGGAAGGGAAGTTTGGAGAGAGCTGGATAATTCTGACCTGTTGATGTATACGCCGCTGGAATAGCAATCGGTGCTCTTTGCGTCACGGGAAATATAATAATAAAGGATGTATAATAAACACCTCTCTCTCTCTCTCTCTCTCTCTCTCTCTCTCTCTAAATCAATAAATACCAATTGTCTTAGAGACTTGGAAGAGTATATTGCGCGATCGAAATACCCTCCTCCCCGCGATACGGGAGAGACTAACGGAGAATTTCCATGGAATTTCCAGCGATCGTTTCCTCTCCAAAGATTCAGGAGGGGGGGTAGAACGTCGAACATTAATTTTACTCGAAAAGTACGAACGAGAGAATGAACGGAATGATAAAAACCAGTTTATTCCCCATAAAACCTATCGGATAGCCATGCTGCGCGCGTCCCTGGCCAATCGGCTTTTACCGGGAATTTTTCCAAAAAAAAAAAAGGAAAAAAAAAGATTTTCCCCGTGCTCGCCTCACAGTCGATTTTCGTATCGAATTAAAGATCGAATCGCGTCGATCGATCTGGTGGGAGAGAGTCATCTTCCCACGCGACCGCTCGGAAGAAACGCTGACGGTAAAGAGACGGGGGAAGAGGAGTACAACCCCATTGCGGTAGCTCGTCGAGAATATAAGTTGCGCGATAAAGGGGAGGGGGGTGCGTGTACACCATCGGGCGAGCTAGCACGTTTACGAGGAATTCGCCGATCGCCCAAAGAATTTTTCTCCCTTCGGTTAAATCGGCAGCCCTTATTATGCGTGCCTGGTGCCTCGGCGATGCTTACAAACCCCCAGCCACCCCCTATCGCAATATCTAATCCTCCCCCGTTACTCAGCAGCAGGCTCTCTCGCGCAGAGATCCGTTCCACCGCTGGATTTGAAAACCCTTTCACAGTTCACCTGGAAGATTTTCGATCTTTCGCGCGGATCATCTCGAATACCAAAATTCCCCGCACCCCCCTCCCCGAAAATCCCCGCAGGAAACACGACTATCGGGGATGAAAAGCTGCTTTGTGACCGGGAAGAGCTCTCGCGAGGAGCAAGCCGCGAGTCCTTGATACCAAGGCCATTGATTACATCCGATGGAAAAAGCTTTGCTCCAGGCTCCCGCAGGCTAATAACCGCTGGTTTTTTCATTGTTTTTCAGCGTTACGAATTATTTCGTGGTGAACCTGTCGGTGGCCGACCTCCTGGTGACGACGATTTGCATGCCGGTGGCAGTCAGTCAAGCAGTTTCCATAATTTGGATCCACGGCGAAGTTATGTGCAAGCTCTCGTCTTACTTGCAAGGTCAGTGTGCGCCACCTCCGATCTCTCCTCGATCGCTCGTGCTTCCGGTTTTCGCCTCGCGAACCTGAGGAAAAAACTTTCGACGACTCGAGAGCGGCTTTGCCACCCCTCCCCCGACCTCCGCAGACCCCTAAATATATTTGCTCCAGAGATTGCCGCGACTGATCCGAATCTACGTAACAAATGCCAGAAAGCTTCGAGTCTCTCCATTTGTCATGGCTAACAGCCGCCATTATTCGTTTCGCTTAGAAAATTACGTTGACTTCCGTGAAATTACACGACGCTCATCCGACGACGCCCCGGGACAAACGGACGAACTCTCTCGATCGTCGTCGATGACCCCCAACGATGTCCGCGCGATACCGACTCGTCGAAAAACCACCGCGAGGCTGGCTGGGGGGAGGGAGAGACCAGAACATTTTCCCGGACGATCTAGCGAGGAGTCCAGGACAATTTCGGGGTTGAGCGTACGACGAGCGAGCCGCGTGGCCAGGGGGTGGCTGGGGGTAAGCGGCTCTACACAAACGCCAAGTATTACCCTATTACACGTAATACGGTAACACAGGCAGCTTGGCGTGGGAGGGTGAAACGAGTTATTCAAGCTCATGCATAAAACATCGATCCACCCCCGCGCGTATCTCTATCTGCCGTATCTCTCTATAGCCTTCCGAATAATACGGAGGAACCTCGCTGGTTGCAAGTACTTCATTTCTTTCTTTAGAACCGAGAGAAAGAGAGAGAGAGAGAGAGAGAGAGAGAGAGAGAGAACCTTCCGCGACGGGGGAATTCCTCCTGTCCTGACGAGGGGAAATCTTCTCCCGTGCCTCAAGAGTCCGGTATCAATTTGGATTTATGATTGCTCGCACGAGGGACTCTCCAGCTTCCACTGATTGATGTTTACACAGATGGAACGGGATACCGCACAAGTGCTTCGCTTCGGCCCGCTCTCCCGACCATCCTCCTCCTCCTCCTCCACCCGCGGTGATTCTCCTCCGAACACCGGAGGAAACCGGGAGAGGGGAATTCACGCGTGGAACACGTCAAGAGACCCGAAAGAAAAATGTATCCATGCACGCTGCAAAATCAAATCGTTGACGCTAAAAGCCGGGAGACAACCCATGCGTCTCCATAAATTAATCTCTGTCGCCATTTTCCCCACGGGGCTTGTGATTTATCTCTCAGATTCGAGAGATTCCCGCGAAAGTTTTTCCGTGTATCGATTGCGCGTGCGTCCAGAGCACAGAGTCGGCTTCGAATCGTCAAGGTCAGCGTTCGCCAGCTTATCGGGAACGCGATTGACGCGATCCAGGCGATTATCAATGATGCCGCGGAAGAACCTTGTCCGTCCGCCACCACCTCCCGCCCCGGGTACCATCATCGTCGCGGGCAAAGTCCAACGACTGCTCGCTTTCAGGCCCCCGTGGCTCGGAGAGGAGTTTAGTCGCGAGCTCCGGTTACCGGAAGTGGAATTAAGGGAAAGTGGCCAATCACCTTCAATGAAGAGGTCGACCGAGTCGAGTCGAGTCGAGCCACCAAGTGGAACTTGATTGCTTTTTCTAGGTGTAGCAGTGGCAGCCTCGGTGTTCACCATCACAGCCATGAGCATCGACAGGTACATGGCCATCAGGAGCCCCATAGCCTTCCGGCGCGTGTTCAATCGTCGCAGCACGGTACTCGTGATTGTTGCCCTTTGGCTGGTGGCCTTGAGCATCTTCGCGCCCGTGCTCAGAGGTGTAAGTATAGCGCGTGCCAGATAACAGCGCTCGCAAGATAACTCGAGTGATCGCGCTCGCTCCCTCAGCAGCTAACTCTCAAGGTCAAACGGTTGGATGCTGGCTGCCAAATTATCACTTAGCTCGTCGACTACTTGCAAACTCCGCCAAGTTTAACGCGTTTGCCATCCAAGCGGAAGAGTCCTTTCGTACCGAGAGTCGTCGACGATGACGACGACGAAGACGACGAAGATAAAGACGAAGACGACGACGACGACGACGACGACGGCTTATATCGCTAATGCACCTCTTTGATCCTAACGCGCTGCTGCCATTCGTTCGCTTAATCGAATCTCCGTTTTGTATCTCCAGGCTTCATCGCCAATTAGCCCCTCGATGATCGGTTGCTACACACACTCCCTTCCAGGGTTCCCACGGAAAAACCCTAGACCCACACTTTTCTCTCTCCTTTGGCCTTCGACCCCATTTGTCGCCCTAATCGCGTCTGACACTTCTGCCTGGACTTTTTGCCGCTTTTTACGTTCTCGTTATTGTCCCGGAGCTACTTTACAAGGGGGAGAGGGAGGGAGGGATTAGAGTCCTTTCGGAGCTTCGAGTCCGTCGGTCCGGAAAATCTGTCCCACAACCTTGAAGTAGCGGGAGGACCACAAGGTGTTTGTTTGGCTGGAGACGCGACGTACTCTCTTGACGTTTTTTGCTCCGATCGTTTTACGTCTTGCGAGACGACGAAACCAGGTACCGATGGCATAGCATGGCATGGGATGGGATGGAATGGGATGAGATGAAATGGGATAGGGTGGGGTCTAATGGATCTCCGCTATTGAGTTACTCGGTGCAGAATTTCTAATTGAAGATTCTATCGGCGTCGGCGATAATTGCAGATGGCCTTGAGGCGAGGCGGAGGTTTTCGTCAGTGGATCCGTCGTGCCAGCGGCAGGGTGGTCTTTTTGCATCTCCTGCGCAATTACCTGATTTCAGTGGGAAGAGCGTCAGGCCCTTCCGCGATTCGAAGAAAATTGACGCAATTCACGACCGGGAGAGATTCCTTGGTCCTTGGGCCGGGGGTACAGGGGGGGCACTCTAACATTATTCAGCGGAGTTTCCACTCGGAGTGCTCGGGATTAGAAATGTCCGGCTTGTATTCATTAGGATTATAGCCCAAGTTTGCGGTTGAATCGATTCTCGCTTGGGCGAATTTCACGAGCGCGGACAGACAATGGCTTTTAGCGGTCAGATTAAGTTTCGGGGTAATTATGTAGCCGGCGTGAGAAATTCCGAGCAAAAAGCTTCGGCGATTCGGAGCGGCAATTTACCATTCGGGGACGTTGTTATGTTCCTTCAGATGACGTTGCAGAGTCCCGGAGCGGACCTCGTCAATATCTCCTTGCACGGGCCCTGGATGGCCAGGGTGAATCTCTCGCAGAGTCTCCTGCGGGAACCCCGGAACCCGCCACCCTTTTACATCTGTTCCGAGGACTTCAAACCTCTTGGAATCCGAGCTCATTTCTTCGGCGTCGCCTGTTTCATCCTAGTTTACGCGATACCCGGTAAGTACTCTCCTCTTCAACCTCCCCAGAATGCCACCCTCCTTGTCACCGGGGAGATTAATTAGAAAAACATCCCCCGGTCTCTTCGACCTCATTAAACTTTCATCGAATCGCAAAATCCTCAAGAATCGAAGTCGATGCGACGACTCGACGAGGGCGGGTGCACTCGGTGAATTTTCGCGCGTGAAACTTCGTCAATGCCTTTTGGAGGGTTGTCCCTTTGTCCCTCCCCCCCCGCCACCCCCTCGGCGGGGAGAAGCCAATTTAGTTATCGCTATCGTTATCGCGAAAAGGGCGAGAGGCGTCCTACTGTCAATAACGCGTGCTCCAGATAATTTTGAGTGATGGAGAGAGTGACCTTGATTTTATCGTGTGCCGTAGGGTTCGTAGTGATACTGGCCTACTCGATGATGGGTCGTACTCTCTGCGCCAGGAAGCCGCCGTTCGACTGTGACAGCGTCGAGGGGAGTGCCAGTTCGCAACAGGTTTGCTCCGAACCGTATCGAACCAACTTCCGTTACCCAACTTTCACGCTGTCCTTTGTCCCATTCTGATGGAATCTTCCTATTAATTCTGCCTGCATAACCATTTACCTCCACTCTCTCTCTCTCTCTCTCTATCCGCACGTGCGCGCGCGCATCTTTCACCATTCCGAAATCGATGCGCTCTTTCTCTCGTTGACTTCGGATAAATTACGAAGGCCAACGAACGGAAAGTGTCACATTGCTTAACGCGAATATTTGGAACACAGGAAAACTCTCTCTTTTCGGAAATGCCTTGCTATGCTATGCCTTGCCTTGCCTTGCCTTGCCTTGCCCTGCCTTGCCCTGCAAGACTTTCCATTTAAGAATGACAAGAAGCGCTTCGTTCCAAATGCATATGACTTAACAGGAAATTTTTATAAGGAGAAAGAGCCTGAGAAACGTGACGATTGCAACACGGTTGTGTCTCGTTGGGGAGAGGCGTGACTTTGGTTCATTACTAGCCATTGAGCGAGCCACACTGATGGAAGAACTGAATCACTAGGACGAAACACGCCTTTTGATCTGGCTCATTGCTTATCGATCACGTTTCTTATCAGTTTTCTTCCGCCGGCTCAAAGGAAACGCGTAAACTTTTTCCTATAGAATTTTTCACTCGCTCTCCCCTCGCTATCCTGGAAATAAGATAACTTTCACTCTTCTCGTAACATTAGAACGTACACCTTTGGTAAAATGATCAAAAGAAAAAAAAAAAAAAAAAAAAATGCTTCTTCCTCGTGGAAATCCCATTAAACGTGAAAAAGCTAAATATTTCCCGCAAATACAAAAAAGAAGTTTCGATCTTCCTTTCGATTTCCTTCTTGGTTTTCCTCCTTGAGGTTGTGTCACGTTTAATTCGAGTTTACAGAGGAAAGAGAGAGAGAGAGAGAGAGAGAGAGAAGGACCTTCGAAAGTTTTGAAATGTTTTTAACACGCGCACGAGTCGAATGATATTAAAAGGATTAAAGGAACGAGCGATATTAGGTTGGCATTTTCTCTGCTTTCAGAGTTTCCGCTTGGTCCGTGAACGTAGGAGGATCGCCTGGATTCTTTTGCTGCTGGCGGTACTATTTGCGCTTTGCTGGCTGCCATATAACGTTTTAAGATTACTCGTCGACCTCGGTGCCGTCAGTGAGTACAGAGCTTCCGCTACCAACTACTCGATATTCTCTTTCTTATTGGACAAAACGTCCCGGAAGGAAGAGTCGAAAATCCTCCTCCAGTAGTAAGGTCTCGGCGATGATTCTCGCCACGAATCCCAGCCGATTGCCGATATAAAACGTGAGCTCGACTTAGGCGGAGCGTAAGTGCGACTTTGATGCTCGACGAGTCGTTGGATCCCCGACATTATTAAAATGATGTAGCTATTTCCGACGTAGCGCGGGGATCCTGCTGCATATTTATGCGCCAGCTATTTTTACTCGGTCATTTTCCCACCATGATACGATGCACCCTCGTAAATCCTAAAGGACTCCGCTGCTGGATTAAACTTTAAGATTTAATATAGCGCCGCGCGCTGTATCAAACGTTTCATCCTCCAATTGTTTTTTATGAGATTCCTTCGAGATATTCCATGTTTTTCCTTCCCTCCCTGCCAGCTTCCTCATATTTTTTCCCCGGTGTCGGCAAAAGATTTTCCGTCTGCGCTCCCTGAGAAAATTCGGAGAGGGGGGGGGGGAGCACCTTCGTCGGGCTCTCCGTCGAATTCGGTAGACGAAGAAATTACGGAACGAGATTACGTTTTGTAGGTCCGCTCGGGGGTTTTCTCGTGCGCGCGCGCGCGCGCGTGAGAGAAATAGGGAGAGACAGAGAGAAACACCATATCGAATCTTGACTCGTTCAAAGAGTTTCGCCCGCTTTGCACTATCCCGTGTTTTACGCGAATTTCGCAAAATGCTCCGGGCGAAACCTTATTTACCGAATTATCCAATAAATTTGAGATTCATGAAATTGTTGAAGCACTCCTGGATGATGCAATAGCGTGGACGTACCAGCGCGGAAAATCCACCCGGCATTTTTGCTCCATCGTCGTCTTACGTTCTCGCAAACACACGCGCGCGCGCGAGAATACACAACTTTGTACGTATTTGTAAATATAGATATATTAAAGGGGGGAGGGGGTGGGAAATGAAAAGATAGAAAGAGAGAGAGAGAGAGAGAGAGAGAGAGAGAGAGAGAGAAGAGACGGAGAGACAGTATTGCCAATGAAAAAGAGAATAGGGCTTTATCGGGCTATGGAATAATGAAAAATGGCACGATGGCAAAAACACCATAGGCTTACGCGCGCCCGGTCCTTTTCTTTCGCCGTAACCTCTCGGCAGGTATCGTGCAGGATTTCGTGGCGGGATTTTCGATTATAGGAGGCCGGAGGATATAAGGCAGAAAATATTTCTATTTCAAGTACTTGAGAGAGAGAGAGGGCTATTGGAAATTGTTCGCAGAAAATGGAGGATCCATAACGGACGCGATGGCGTATTGTCTGTTTTTGGGACATGCGAACAGCGCCCTGAACCCGGTGGTCTACTGTTTTATGACGCGCAACTTCCGGCGTAGTGTCACGGAGATCCTGAAATGCGGTCCTCAAGGTCTGGTGCGTCGTAAGCTCCGCCACGAAGTAAGTATCCATCCTGTCTGTCTACCCTATTCTAGAAGAGCTCTGTCTACCTCGTCTACCACCACCACCACCACCACCACCACTCTCGTCACTCGCACCATGCAACGCCACGTGCTCCTTCGCATGTCCGATGCCAAATATTATCAAATTCCTCCTTAGAAAACTTTTATGTGTGGCTATGCGTGGGTTTCCTATGACGCGTGTGCTTGTATTATTAGCCTCCCTCCTGTTAGAAATTCCTCCTTGTTATTAGTTTAAGTTTCCAGTCTTCCATGCTCTTTCTCTGTCTTTCACTCTTTTGCAACTTTGTTATCCGATACTTTGGAAGCTTATTATTGTGTAATAAAAGGACAGTGTGAAAGAGCGAAAGAGAGACAGAGAGAGAGAGGAGAAAAGAGCTGTGTGGTACGTATCAAGTTATTAATATTTTTTGCATCTTTTCATTAATATTATCCGCTTGTCGTATCCTTTCCATTTCCCTTTTACTTACCACACCCCCTCGCTTTCCACCCTATTATTATCCCTTTTCAATTTACTCCTAAAATGATCTTTCCAATAATAGCGCGATCATTTTAATCTTTGCCCTTTAAGTATATCCTTCGTGTGTACGTTCTTTTTCATTATTCATTATTTAATCGTATCTCGATGCATGTATAATTTCATCCGTGCAATACCTTAATCTTTCTTCCTGGAACGATTTGAGATTTCATTACGCAATATTTTATTTCAATTCAACTTTTTATCGTACTCTTTGCTTCTTCCTCCCTCTCCTCTTCCTCCTCCTCCTCCTCCTCCTTCTCCTCCTCCTCCTCCTTCACCAATCTTATTGGCAAGGATTTTAATTTACTTCTTTGTTTGAGTTTTCCTAATGGAATTTTGTGGTTCTCTATATTTCGCAGCATTTCTTGTATTCCGGATAATGTTAATGCTCTCCACGTATATCCAATATTTAATTTTGGAAGATTCCATTATATCTCTGGTAAAGAGAATTGCTGTCGCCAGGAAACATCCCAATTACAGGAGGAATGCTATCAGAATAATTTCTCAAAAGTTCCCTCGTCATTTTCTAAAGAATTTTATCCTTCTTACCAAAAGTCTTTTACACAATGAACCGAGAGACTTTGAAAATTCTCTATTATTTCTAGTTTTCAGTTTTAGAGCAGACGCGCTCCTACTTCTTTAAAATTCTCTCGGCACTTTCATTGTTTAATTTCTCGTTCTTCCACGCGGCCGTTTTAGTGTCTACAGTTTTTTACTTTTTTCTATTTTTTTTTTTTTTTTTTTTTTTTTCTTGGTTTCTTTGCTCCGTGGTTCTTCCTCGGAAGGTCATAGGGTTCTCTATATTATTCCTATATTCATTTCCGTCAGAGGCAGATTCATTTTTCACACCCATCCCATGACTTTCGCCATCCCCAAGCCTGTCACTTTCTCCCTACATATATTTCGCATTTTCCATAATCTATTTTTCACTCTATTTTACCGAGTTGTCACTTTATCACTGGCTGCTCGTCGCTTTTTTCTCCTATTCCGATTGTTGCTTGAATATTCCGCTCGGAAATCCACGCTGCACCCTGACACATGCAGCCACCGGCAGTTGCGGAGGAACGTCGGAAAGCTTTTTTCCCCCGTCTGGGGAAAACGTGAAAACGACGCGAACGCTGCAAAACTTACGAGACCTTGACTGAGAATCGCTGACGCGAGCTCGCGATCTTCCTCTTTATCGTTTTCCACGAGAATCGAGGATCTGACCTCTTTCGGCAGTAACTCCGCTTGTTTATAGGACCATTCGTCTGCTTAAATATTTCCTGCAGAAATTTATGTGCCCTTCCCCACCAACCCCCTTTTCAATAATACGCGAACTCAGCAAAGTACTCCTCGCGCAAGGTTAAAGAGAGAGAGAGAGAGAGAGAGAGAAATTACCCGAAACACCTGTAAGACCTTGGGTAATATCTCCTGCTACCTCCCACAGACACTGAGAGACTGATATCAACCATCTTTATGGACTCTTTTGACTTTTAGAGACTGCAACATTTCCACATTTCCTTCGGAACATCCCTGCAGCAAACTTCTTTCTCTCCCCTCGAATGTTTCCGCAAATGAGGCGTTAATACGCGCAAAGGTGGAACAAGGTACTTTGGCGAGAATATTAGTCGGACCTGAGGCAAAAATAGGGTGGTCGAGGATGTTTATAGTAAAACGTCGGGACACGAACGGGCTAGGACGGAATCTCTTCCGTCGTCTCTTATTCGCAGCCTGTATTTTCTCAGAGGGTATATGAAATATTACAGAAAATGGAGGAAAAAGTTTTATAGAAGGAAAGCAAGAGTAGCTGCAAAGAACATTTCGTTTTCAGTTTTTAATTACACACCTGCAAAGCTCTTGCTATAAATTGATAAGGAAAGACCCAGGGAGAGAGAGAGAGAGAGAGAGAGAGAGAGAGAGAGAGAGAGAGAGAGAGAGAGCGAGAGGGGGAGAGGAAGAGATACTTTATTTGCCAGAATCGAAAGTTCAAGAACACACGTAGAAATAATAGCGAAGGAGGACGCGAAAGGAGAGAGAAAGAGAGAGAGAGAGAGAGAGAACGTTACGTTCTCCCATGCACCGACAGAAGAGGGAATATTAAAATCTTGAATGGAACTTTGAGTTTTTCCCGAGGGAGTGGCGGAAGAAGGAAAAACTGCGCGTGGAAAATGGAGGCTCGAATTTCGAGGGTCGAAACACAAGCGGGAGATAAATTCCATTTTCTTCCGTTGAGTGAAATTTCGCAAGAGCTGCCAAGGACGAAGACGCAAGTTTGGTAATCTCGGGTAGCCACCATCACCACCACCATAACCACCACGTTTCTTCCGGCAAACTACCTCAGTTTCTTGGACGAACGGTATCCGAAAGGATTGCAGTCGTTAAACTCTTCCCCTTGACGCGTTGAAACATTTCGCGGAGTACTGCCCTTTAAGGCAGCCCTTTAAGCCCTCCTAAAGTCTCTAAACGAGAGCCTCTTAATTTTCCGACTCGCCTCAAATCATGTCGGGAAATACCTCCGTTAAATTCTCGCTACTTATCGACCACTCTCGTGGATTCCTTAAACTACCTCAAAATTACTCCTTATTTTCCCCCAGCCTTGAAATCCTCGGAATTAACTCGAAAGGCACGCGGTTCTTCTAAAAGGGCCGCCGCCACCCCCCCCCCCCCCCCCCTCCGTCTTATATCCGTCCCTCTCACTTCTGTCGCACTTGCTCGGATAAAAATTACATTGAAATTCTGGATTCTCTTTTAATGGGAATCAACGCGCGCGAATCCTTCTAGATTCTTTCTTGAAGGATTCTTTCCCGGGCAAATACTTGCCTTCCAGCGGAGTGTCAATTACGAGACTGCGAGGAAAAGGGAGCGAGTCAGTTATTTAATTAATCAATAACGGAATCCACCGTTCGAAGGTATCTCTTTGCGTGCGGCCGGGGAAAAAGGAAATGAGAAATTCCGTGCGTACGCCATGGAGTTGCGTTAGAAAAATCCGCTTTTCCCCATTATAATGCGCGTGTGTCTTTCGCTCACGGAGAGAAATTGAAAGATCCGGAAGTAAGTACTTCCGGCTTAAAAGTGTGCAAATAAAGGGACGGTGACTTTCTCGTTAAAGCACAAATAATTATTGTAAGAAGATACCTCCGAAAGTGTTACGCATTTGTTCTCTCAAAGAAAATATTACCTTGCGCAACGCCATGTTTTTTTTCTTTTTGTTTCAATTTACATGTTTGTTTGTTCGTTTGTTGTTGTTTTTATTGTTTTAAGGAGCTAGGAAGAACTTCGAGAAGGGATGCATATTTATGAATGAAAATAAATTATGTTTTTGAAAAGTTTTGGTAAAGTTGAATTTTCAAAAAGTTTGCATCATTAATTTGATATGGAAAGAAGCTCCGGAAGAATTTGACGTTGAGTAACGCAACGTTTGCGCAGATGGGAATAGCGGGGAGATAATAACTTTTCGATGGTTTTTAATTGATTTCTCGTGAAAAATACCGCCGCGGATCTCTCTCTCTCTCTCTCTCTCTCTCTCTCTCTCTGTGTTTGCTCCGTAAAATCGGGCTGATAATATTTTTCGGCTCTCCTTCGATCCAATGGGTCGCAATAATCAGCGAGTT
Source organism: Sclerodermus sp. 'alternatusi' (assembly GCA_037305995.1). Lineage (NCBI taxonomy): Eukaryota > Metazoa > Arthropoda > Insecta > Hymenoptera > Bethylidae > Sclerodermus > Sclerodermus sp. 'alternatusi'. The sequence goes on from CM074549.1 coordinate 4,672,949, forward strand.
GTTCCACCGTGAAAATCGAGAAGAGACAACGCAACGTTGCAGAATATCGTGTACTATTACTACCGCTACTACTACCACTACATTCAGGATTTTTTATCGTACAAATCTCCCATCTTTCATGACAGTTTACAGTGTACCAGAGGACTTTTTCCCCCTGATCTTTGCGAAAGAAATATGTGACTCGGAAAAACTGTACTCGATCGAAGATTCCATCAAATGATTTTCTCCGTCCATTTCTTCCTTTTTTTTTTTTTTCTTCCGACCGTAATTTCTCATCATAAATCTCCAAAGATATTTACGGTGAAAAAAGCGTAAAGAGCCGAGCGACCGCTACTCAAACGAATTTTAACTCGACGCGAGGAAAATTTGCAGCTTCGCTGGATTAAAAGAACGTTTTGCGCCGTGGATTCCCCCCTCCCCCTACCCCCTTTTATTCTGAGGGGAAAAATTGATTTTCTTCCGCGTTCTTCTCACGTATGATTGAAACGTACGAGGATAGCGAGGGAGAGACAGGGAGAGATTCAGCGACGATGCAGTTTGCTCGAGAGAGTGAAAAAATCGGACGACAGTGATTTCAAGGTTAAAAGCATCTGCTCGAGGACGTTGCATTATACGATCGACTTCCCGGAGGACTAGAGAGTCTCGCGTGTAAGCGAAGGTAGAACGTTATTCTCCTCGGATCTGGCGTCGCTGCGTTTCCGTCGAGACGAGCTCGTAAACTTTATGAATATCGTCATCGTCGTCGTCGTCGTCGTCGTCCTCGTCGGTACCCAAAGAACCTCGCGTGCCAATCGAAATCCACCAAAAGCACTATCAAATCATTTTACTTATTCAATGAAATAGCTACGACACGCGAGAATGGGAAGAAAATTGAAATTTCGAGGAAATCGCTACGCTGATCAGAATGAGAATTTTGTCAATACCATTAAATTTAATGTAGAGCTGACAGGAAAAAAGGAGAGGAGAGTTAAAATTTGATGAAAACACACCATATCCGGGAGAGAGCGGAGCTTGTAGAATTTCTCTCGCCAATCGAAAATTCAGCGGAAGAGCCATCGTGCAAGACTCGTCGGGGGCCATCCATCCATTCAAGCGCTTGACATTCAAAAAGAAAAAAATCTCCAAAGATTGAAATCTCATCTTATTCGCTTAACTGAAATTTTCGCCAAACTCTGATGTATCTATCGGATACTCCATTACAAAATTCTGGGCTTCTCGCGATGTGTGTGCAAGAACGCGTGCAAACCACATTTCCGAGTAAATCTTTTCCCGCGTCTTCAGCCACGCCCGACGTCCATCGGCCAAAAGAATTTTTCAAGCGAAATTTTTCGTCAATATTTTTCACGCGCGCCCTTTAATCCGACGAGTTATCAGCTTGGAATTCGCGCAGGATGGCGCGATACGAATCCCACACGCCCACGCGACTTCCAATTCTTATTTATCAAGCGTTCGCCCTTCCGTGCCCCCCCCCCCCCTCGAGAAGCGCGACAACCCCTTTGCGACGAGTGCGTTAACCCTCTCCCTTCGATTTCACCTTTCGCCCTTTCACGGACGCCCTCGGCGTCGATGTGCTTATTAAAGCGCGCGGCGTGTACCTCCATCGAAAATATTTCCACGTTAAATAGCCGACGGTAGAGGATTGGCCTCTGACAACCATTTACGAGGAGTACAAGAACGAAGCGGAAACACTTGGCCAGGATTTATGGCTGCTGCTGCTGCTGCTGGTGCTGCTGCTATCGAACTCATTCAACGGCCGATAGATACTTAGCAGATTATTTCCGAAGGCTTTCAACACACGATATTTTTCCGCTCGCTCCTCATAGAAATAATAGGGGGATGAATAGCAATGACGCGTCTCTCCGGATAAATTAACGAGAGGACCCCGAGAAAGAGAGAGAAGAAGTAAACTAAATAAATTATTCATCTCGTATCACTCAGGACACTCAACGCATTGTCTCCCGGTCAATCCCGGAGTATTTTTCTTCCTGATGGATGAACCTTTTATTTTTGTTAACCGAGACAAATAGGCAAACGCGGTCCTCGCCCGAGAAATGAATATGTAGTCTCTCCCCCCTGCCCCCTCCCCACGAAAATCTAATCTTTCTTTCTCGCACTTTCTTCTCTCTCGTCTCTCCCCTCTCTCCTCTCTTTTTAAGAGAGTCCTGAGAATTTTCCTTGTTTCTCGACGTTTTCTCACCGAATGATTTCGCTGATCGTAAATCGTGCAGTGGCCTCTGGCTGGGTCATATAAATTCCAGCGAGGGATCTCCGGCTGTTTTCATATAATTCTCTGATATTCGATATCGTGGGGTTGTGGAGCCCGTTCGGGGTCGATTCTTCGTTATGTGCAAGCTTCCTCGGCGGTTCTCACGTGCCTCCTACGCGATGCTTATCGAACGTTCGCTGCGTTCTTCCAGCACGTGCAATAAGCTTTATGTACTGACATCATTTTTAAGATTGTTCCTGGTACTTTAACGCCTGACATTTTCCGCGCGCACACACCCACCCACTCACCTCGCCTCGCCTCGCCTTTGGCGCAGCAATAATGCAAGGACAATATTTTTATAAATTCAATCTTGTCAATATTTGTCTTATCCGAATATTAAATGTCCCATTATTTACCGTAATGAATTGTTCGGCAGCGGTAATTGACGTCTGTTGAATCTGCTAATAATTATGTGCTCCAGGAATAGCCACTAGGGGCCGAATAAAAATCATTTGCAAACAACGTAAACTCCCGAGCACAAAATTTCACTGTGACGAGAGAGAGAGAGAGAGAGAGAGAGAGAGAGAGAGAAAGAGATTGAATGAAAGCAAATATTGTGTTATTCATGATGTCGCTGAAAGCGTCGTGTATCGTAAAAAGCTATTTCCCACGAGTGTTTTAATTGTTAGGATAAATAACGCCATCAGGGATACTCGCGCAGTATATTTTGCTAATACGTTTACAATGTGCTTGAAAGACATCGAACGTAGGACGCGCGGCTCTCGTCGAATGATTTTATACGTCGCTGCAATTACTTCGTCCTTTGTCCTTTTGAGTTCCATTTTCGATATGATTGCATCCAACCATTCGAATATCAATTTCCTCCTCTTTTCTTTCATATTCCTGCAGCTTGAATCTCCTATAAAGAAAGAAGTAAGTTCCGTAAAGAAAGAGAGAGAGAGAGAGAGAGAGAGAGAGAATCACCGTCGAGTTCCCCCAGCATTTATGCAAAATGTTTCTCCGACGACAAATACCGACGAGAAAGAAAGAAAAAGAGACGGATGAAAAATAGAGACCGGCAATAGAGTAGTAGTAGTAGTAGTAGTAGTAGTAGTAGTAGTAGTAGTAGTAGTAGTAGTAGTAGTAGTAGTAGCAGCAGCAGCAGCAACAGCAGCCGCGTTGCCTCGTTTCCGCAAGAAGATGGATGCGTGCGCCAAGACTCGAACAAGGATTGGGCCAGCAATCGCTCGCAGATACCGGAATCAAGCAAGCGTCTGATTTCCAATGGTGCGTTGTGTCACACGCTGGATTAATGCAGAATATAGTTGAGAGAGAATTTCGCGAGTGCAAGGGCAAGTGCACGACGCGTGGTGGGACAATTGGGTCAAAAGAGAGTTTCTTGGGTAAGTCTGGCGCAGGTTTGCGGGAGAGTCTACTTTGCCGCATTGTACCAGGGATGAATATAGAATCGGAAATGCGAGCGAGCTCTCTAGAGCACGTAGAGGACAATCGTGTCGGGACGGAGTGGAGTTTCTTGGTTGGTCGAGGTTGAAGTTGAGTTGGATCGCGGGTGTAGGGAGCGGGGTGGTGCGGGAAAACTTGTAGTGGCAATAGCGGGACCGTCGATGCATCAATAGACGAGAGATTGTACCATTGTTCCAGAGCATTCCGGCGACAGCGGTGGTGGAGGACGTGTGTGCCGGTTGCGGGGCGGCCATTTCCGGCGGGGGTACCTGGCGAGGTCTTTTGCGCCAGAGGAAGATGCTGCCGGGTTGCGGTTGCGGCATTCCGATGGGTCGCCACCGCACGATCCTCACCCGCAAGCAGACTTCCAGCAGTGGCTACGACAGCTTCTACAATAGGCACAGGACCTGCTACATGCTGAAGAGCATACGTGCCGTCGCGAACCCACCGACGGACCAGCGGACTCGAGAAACCAACGCGGAACCCATCAACAGGGTCCAGATGGCTAATCACGAGAACAATAACGCCAATGAACCCCCCAGCCAACCGAGGCAAAGCACTTTAATTACCACGGACGATCAACAGTGATGCAACGTCCAATGGCAAACAGATTGTCGCGTCTCTGCCTCCGCCTCTGCCTCTGCCTGAAACGGTTTAGGTAACTCGTCGTCTTCTTTTCCTCGTAAATGGCTCCTCTGTGTGGTTCCAGTACTCTCAGAACCCGGTACCGGAGGATCTCCGGTAGCTACCAGTATGCGTGTGCATGTGCGTCTGGTCAACGTCGATCAAGCGTTGTTCCAATTCTCGATCGACGCGAATCTGGATCTGGATCTGTACGAGTTTGAGGAAATCGGGTTTCAGGCTTCAGGCTTTGCGCATGTACGCGTTACACATGCGCGGTAGCGACGAGATCTTAACCGGATCGGAACGAATAACGCTGAGAATAATGAAAGCAAGCTTGGGCAACTAAAACGTGGCGACGTACACCATAACTCCCGGGATGGCCACTAATCTCTAGCCCGATCCTCAACGAGGTATCTGGATGGGTTATTGGTGTACCATTCTCTCCCGGAAACGGCCACTTATTTCCTGTAATGACTACGACGCTAAGCAAGCACAACAACCATTATACGCGCGCTGGGCGGCCCCAGTCGCAGCATCCAGGAATTGGCGGGACCAATGCTATTCCTGTTAACTGAAAATCTATATTTAATTATAAGGATAATAATAGGGGGAGAGTACACGCCCAACTACCGAAGCTCTCTCCGCGATCGTCATGGACGATCAACGCTAATGCTTCCCCATAAGCTGGACTATAACCGGAAAAGCGACCTAGCCTAATCCCGATCGAAAATCATTTATAGTTTCTGGCCCGAAACGCTTCGGCCAGATGCGCTTTCTTAACAATCTTGTACCAAATCTAGCTGGTAGGCCACTCTTTTTTAACGAGTCGACATGTGTAAATAACTAACATCGAGCAATTCAAGAGTTCAACCTCGAAGGCTGTGCACGTATCGTTTATCCCCTATCGCTTATCGCTCATCGTTTGCCGTTTATCGTTTCTGCCATTCATTTCCAAAGAGTCGAGTATATTTAACGCGATCATTGTGCATGTCGAGTTCAATGTAATAAGCGATGTTTGTATCCGCGAGAGAGAGAGAGAGAGAGGGAGAGAGAGAGGAGTAGCGCGAGTTTCTTTCCGTTCGATGCGACCGTCATCCGGCTTCGGTTTACCGTCGGGCAATATCCCAATGGCAATTAGGAAGACAGCGTGCGAGCGAAGGTAAATTGCCAAGACAAAGCACTTGACCATCGCGCAGCTGGTCAATATCGATCAAATTCGTAAGATGCATCGAGGCTACGCTTCGAGCGGCGCGAGCGCACCAACAAGTGGATATTAATTAAAATTAGAGCGAGGCTAAATTTCGAATCAATAATGAGAATCTGCCTAGTTTTACGCCGCCCGCTGCTAATTTCTCGCATAAATGCGAATTTCCTCGCGACTGTAACCACACAGCAACATTGGCCGGATTGCATCCAAAACTGCATTCGTACGGCATTCCGTTTCCTTCCGTTTCCTTCCGTTCCGTTCTGTTCTGTTCGCGCGCACATACACACACACACACACACACACACGCACGAGGCAAGAGTTACGCGCGTCGCGGCAATTAGTTTCTCGGTGTCTTACAGTCGCTGTCGCGAAATTAATTATCGGAACAATAACGTTGCTTACGCTCGTTTGCTCGTCGCGTGTGGTTAAATAATACGAGGACTGAGAGGCAGCGATTAGGCTTCCCCGCGTAGGAGCGATGTCGCAACGATGTCCTGGGTAACGTGGAAACCAAACGCGTCGACGAGTCATCTCGAAGGTAGCGAGCGACCGATGAATGCAACTTTGCTTGGCGGTACGCAATCGCGATCGCAATCGCAGTCGCAATCGGTTTCCCTGAAAGGAGCATTTCCAGGAGAGATCCAGGCACCGGCTTTGATGCCGATGTTCCATATGTTACATGAAACACGACGTATCGACTATTGATACACCCACGCAACAATGCGGCTATTGATACGTCGTATCAATACGCGCATCGATACATCGCGTTTCGAGCAGAGCAGAGCAGAGCAGAGCCGGGCCGAGAGTGTAAGCGCAAAGTAATAGAGTTTCAGAACACGTTCGGCGATAATAAGGTTTTGTTGGAGTTCAACGCGAGTTATGATTTGTGTTCGAACATTTTACGTGCGACGCTTTACGACTAACTACCTCGCGAATCCCCCGTCCTATTCTCTCACCCCTCCGACTCGCAGCACCCCCGAACTACCGGCGAAACTATTTTCCTGGAGTTGCGCGAGGGTGGGCAGGGGATGAAGGCACATCCCGAGTATTCGCGACAGACTCGATTCCGACACACTAGACGAATTCGCATCGAAGGGGTGTCGTCGCGTAATTTAGCGGTAGAGGGTAAACGCGCTCGATTCTCACCCCCATCCCACCCCTGTCAAAATAGCGCGCGTTTCCAGCAAATATTACGCCGAGGTATTACGAGTAGCTCGGAGCTTGCTTACTTGTCAGTCGAGCGTAAGTTCAAACAGCTTCTACACGCGTTTCGAGCGCGATCACCAATTTGTTATTAGCTTCCTATTAGGATGTTGGACGGACGGACGGATATTGCGAAACGGGATTAGCACGCCGATTTGCCAATGAACGGATAATTGATGCGCGAAATGGCCCAATTGCGCAAACGTCGCCTGCTTTGATCGACACAGTCGCGTTTCGCACCCCCTTTGCTTTTCCTCTCGTCCTTGCAACGACGACTTTCAAATTCTTTCCAATCGCAAAGTCTCTGCTCGATCTGGCGTCGACGTCGTCGTCGTCGTCGTCGTCTCCTGCTGGATCGGTTCGGTTCGGTTTGGTTCGGAGAACCTTTGGACACTGCAAACTTCTTTCCCCCGAAGAATGGCAGGAATTAATTAAGACTTTGACGTAGCAGCAAACGACCATCCCTCGAAAACTCCAAGGGATGGATATTGATGATCGTCGACTGGTTTATTAATTAAAGGAAGCAAAAGAGGGGTCGCATAGAGAGAGAGAGAGAGAGAGAGAGAGAGAGAGAGAGAGAGAGAGAGTTAGGACGACGAGATGCATTGCGAACAAATGAGGAAACTCGAAGGAATAAACTACCGATGGCTACCTGTGCTTAACGCGACTCGCAGGTTCCGTCGAACAATTTCCTATGGACTACGTCAAAGAAACGTCGATGTCTGTACTATGTAAATATTTGTTTCCGACTCACGTTTCCAGAGACCACATCCTAGTTCCCTTCCCTCCTCCCCTGTGCTCCTACCGTGCAAACCTTCGTAATCTATGAAATTATTAAAAACCAATTTTCACCCGACCCCCTCCTCCCCCTCTTGTCGATAAAATCATTCTTTTGATTATACTTGTGGTTTTTCGGCCTGTGCTATTGTACATACGATGAAGGAAGAAATTCTCTGGCAAACTCTTGGTTCGTGGCGTTTTACCTCCAATTTGCTAATTCATCGTTTCTATCGAAATCGAGCGATCGCCATTCTACAAAGTCACTTGTAAAATATGTAAATCATATCTGTGTGTATTTTTAATAAAAGCGATATCGAGTACAAGGAGACGCTCTTTTTGTTCAAAGCCCACGTAGGTGCGTTTAATTTGCTTCCTAAGGAGACACGGGAGAAACTTCCTAAGGGAAGCGAGTCAATAATGCATCAGCCAAGCGCCATGGTATCGTTACACGGAGCGGGGGTGGAAAAAAGATGATGTAGAAATAAATGCAGTTATATTGTTTCAACGATAACGCACGTGAATTTAGAGAGATATGCGGGTCAATTTATTTTCCGCTTTGTGTGTGTCAATACTGGCAAGACCAGCAAGATCAATCCCAAATGGAGGCAACATACATGCATACATGCATACATACGAAATAGCGATAAAGGTATTTCAGTTTTTCCTATTGCATGAATAAATTTAATAAAATCTGTAAATCCGTCATTTCACACCAAATACTAGCATGATATTTTAATAAAAATAATAACTGGACAGTGTTTTTTAATAAATTACGTATAGCAGAATGATTTCTTCGTTTTTTCTTCTTCTTTTTATTTTATTTTATTTTATTTTATTTTATTTTAGTTTTTGCTTTTATTTTCGTTCCGTTTCACCCCTACTTTTTATGATATTATTTATCTCTGAAAAAGCGCTTATCGATATTTTCTAATGGTTATATTTATAAGCTCGACAAGGTAAGATTAAATTGCCGAATGAAAAACTAGTTAACTTTTGAATAGATAGAGATAGAGATATATAGAGGAAAAAAAAAGAGGAGGGAGACCAATGTACGATTGAAATAGAATGTAAGATCGACTTGAACAAGGGTAGGGGATTTAATGGCTAAGGTTTAAGGATAAAAGAGGATAACCTTGGTGATATGGAATTCAGTAGATCCACCGAGGGAATTCTTTGAGTTGAAGAAGTGGGATCAAATACTGAGACGCGCTTCCTTACAATCAAAGATTTTATCACTTTATCCCTTATCGAAAAAAAAGTTTGCTATCTTGATATTGCATATTCGAAACGAAACAGACGAGGGGCAAAAGTTTGATTATACTAGAAAAGTAGCAATTAATTTAATGAACTCGAGCGAGGTATTTGCCATCGGGAAGCTTTTCATATCTCAACAAAACTGTGAAACTGAGGAAAATGGGAAAGGTAGAAAAATTAAAAGCGAATATCCTGTAAACTAGCTCATTAGTAGGTGCTTTAAACGAATTAAACTCACTGAACTTGATTTATTATTCATTTATTCTGCTTTACTCTTTAACTTTGTTGCGCGAAGCTTAATAAAAATATTCAAATTTTTTCTTTTTTTTTTTTTATAAAAGTTCCTATTATTTTTTTCTTCTCTCTCTCTCTCCACGTCCCCGAAAAACACTCGCTTAAGATTATATCCAATTTAGACGCAATTAGGAAGACCCACATGATTTTATTTTTATATATTTAACGAGGCTATATAAAATAAACGTTAGATTATTTTCAAAGGTCCCGGGGTTAATCGAAATAGTTTTTCAATTAACAACTTTATTAATAAATTTGTCATCGTTAAACGAGTCGGTACTTCCTGCTTATTGGCTATATTTGTGAAAGATAATAAACTAAAATGCACCTAATACACCCTTTTCACTAGTAATGATTAATTAAAAGAGTTTCCTGGTTATTGACTCTGTTTACAGACACGATAAATTTTAATTCTAAATTAGCAACATAACTTTAATTAAGTTTTGCGCTTAATGAGAGAACCCTCCAAATTGATCAGTGTTAGTGGTAATTGCTGTTTTCCCATATTGCCAAAGAAAATCGCAGAATTTCATTGTAACCAAAGCGTGTTGCGGTTAAAGGATAAAAGAGTCCTCGATTGTTAAATAAAGAATTCTTCGTGAAAAATTCAGGGGGGTGCCATGTGTGTGTGTGTGTGTGTGTGTGTGTGCGCGCGCGCGTGTGGTCGTTAGAAATAAATATTAAAATTATCCATGGATCACAAAAACGAATCGTGTGTGAAGAAGCAACGACGGTTACAGAAAAATTTGTTAGCGGAAATTTAACAAAGTTTTTATGAAAATTCCATTAAGTCGTGCGCGAGATATGAATAAAAAATTTATCGATACACCCGAATGCAATTCTCTTTATTCAGAAGTGGCAATAGTCGTTGGAAATTTCAAAATACGATAGCGGCGAATAACGCTCGAAGCACGCAATATGTTGTGTTTTATATCTGACAGATTACATTTTGATGGCTTCCAGTTAGAATGCTATTCCTCGATTATGGATAATCTCCAACTATCCATGTACACTTCTTCGCGCAAATATCGATATCTTTATTTTTCAATAAACGATAAGGAGAGAGAGAGAGAGAGAGAGAGGAGAAGAAGTGGAAGAAAAGTTCATCGATCGACACACAATCATTGCGTTTCATTATTTTATTAGAAAAAAGTTTATTCTTATACGTAGAGAGAGAGAGAGAGACTTATCAAATCACATTGACATGATTTAAGATAGAAATATATCTTACAAAGGGATTTGTATACTCCTATCACCGCGCGTATTCGCAGTGAAAAAGCATAAAATTGATGGGCGAGCGCATTTTTTCTTTTTTTTTTTATAGTGGTCAGGACTGTAGTAAAAAAGAAAAAAAAAGAACGGCCATTTTTATTATTTTTATTATCACTTGAAACGAATATTCTCCTTGGGCGAGACTCCGGCAGATTCCGCCGCGGCTTTGCTATTGAAAAATGGCACATTTCAGGCTTTTTTACTCTTTTCCAGAGCCAGGCAGGTGCGAGTGTAACGATAGAATTTTTTACGGTTTTAATCTTCGTTATTCAGAAAATTGTTACCTCGTTCGGGGTAATCGCAAAGCAAGCAAAATTTCCCAAGTCAATTTTCGCAGAATCAATTTTTCCCGCGAATAACGCTACCGGGGCGCAACCGGAGAGACCCCACTTTTTTTTCTTTTTTTTTTTCTCTACGTACGTCAATTATACTCTGGATCCTCCGACGATCGAGCCGCCTCGCAAATTCACTCGCGATGCGAGTTTGCGACTCGATCCTGATGATACCCTATTTATTGCACACGAGTGTCTTTCTTACAAATTAAAGTTTTCCACGCTGCGTTCGCGTTGCGATTCGCGCTGCGAAACGCTTTAATTTCCACCGGGACGACGCTTATTTCTCTCCCCGAGAATTATAAGATTTTCACGCGCGATTCGTCAACGCTATTGCCGCAGCATCCGCGTCGCGTAGCTTCGCGTCGTTCCACGATTTATTTGCTTCTTACCCAAACGGACTAATTTCCTAGCGGCAACGAGCGAATGATACGCGACTTTACAGAGAAATTTCTTTCGAGCGATTCAAAATCCATAAAAAAAAAAAAAACACAAGAAAACCGGAACTCGATGATACCACGACAGATTTCACGCGACTCGATGAAATTTTCTTTGGCTTTTTGCGAGGAACCGAACGAAAGGACCGGAAATTTCGGCAGCTCCGACATCCCCCCTCCCCCTCGCCGAGGAGCTCGGCTAACACCTAACGTTTCCCATAGAGAGATTCCTGTAGTCCGACGCGGCGATGACCCCGTGACTCTGACTGTAGCTGTTCAGGTACCCCATGGCGGATCCCACGCTCCTGCTTTGCTTCCTGTGATGAAGTTCCGGTGGTGTTTCGATGAGGGTGTACCTGGCTCGCCCGATGTCCTTGGGCTTCTCCTTCGACTGGTACTTGGTCGACGCGGAAAAATGAACTTTGTTGGCACTCTGGTCGCCGCCTCTGGTCCTCAGGACCCTTTGCTCCCTTTGCTCCCTTTGCTCCACCACCAGGCTGCCGTTGTGCCTGCCATTGACGTTGCTGCTGCTGCTCCTGTCTTGAAGTCTCGACTGCGCGGACTGTCGGACAGGAAGTATCAACATCTGGTTCAGGTAATTCCGGATCACCTGGTCGTGAGACTCCATGCTTCTCTGGAAGTGCGATGCTGGTGGTAGTTGCGGTTGCGGTTGCGGTTGTGCTGCTGCTGCTGCTGCTGCTGCTGTTGTCGCCGCGGTGCTGCTGATGCTACTGTTATTGCTATTGTTGCTATTGTTGCCGCTGCTGTAGCTATCGTTGATAGGGTTGACGGCGTTACCGCCACTGACAAAGTGTCTAACGACGTTTGGCATACGAGTGAGGTATTTGGATCTTGCGTCGGCTGGGTTTAGCTCCGACTGTTTGGCTAATAGCGACGTTCTCCTCTCGGGATTCTCCTTGGTCGCCGGAACTCCACTGGAAATCGGTCGTTGCTTGCAGCTACGTCGTAGCTTTGGTCGTACCAGCATTCGGCTCCCAATCGTATTCTGCAAAAGTTTGGACCTCTCTCTCACTCCGCTCTGGATTTCATTATTTTCGGATTACCGCCAAACTGATAACACTCGGACGTAAATCCGATCAAAGCTCGCGCGAACTGCTCCAGCGTCGCTTTGCAAAGTGTCCGCCCCTCCCCCGCCGCCGCGACCCTTTTGGTTACCAAGAGGTTTTGCTCCCTCGGCGAAGTCTGCCAAGGACAATCGTGGAACGCGCGCCGCGATCGGGACTCTCGTCCTTTCAATCGGTGCGACGACCAAACTTGCCTTTGCCGATACCCTTTCAACGCGATTTCCCGTCCTGTGGATTTACGTCTCTCGTTGCTATCAGTTTTCCACCATGAATGACGGTGCTCGTTCGCTCCTTCGCGATGATGGTGGTGGTGGTGGTGGTGGTGGTGATACGATGAGAAGGATTTTTGACAAAAGCACTCGATAATGCTGTACGATGATCGCGAATGCCTCGAAGATGTCAAATGTACACTTACTTATCTTACGAAGCGATACCGATGACGCGCGCATACACACACACACACACACACACACACACACACATGCAAGTGAGAAACTGACTCGAGAGTTTGGTCTTACAGTACCTAAACGAATCCCACGCGACAAGTAGCCTGTAATGACAGAGAAGCGTCCAGCGACATTTTGACAAAACAGATCACAGCTGATTAGAGAAACTCGAATAGTATTTTACGGGGGGGGGGGGGGGGATTCGCAGACCGGAATCCCGAAGAAATTCTTCGGTCGACTCACCGCTGTCAATTGCTCCGATTGTATCGAACGATGAGACTTGGAGAGTTGATGGCGCTGTTGCAGCTGCTGCTGCTGCTGCTGCTGATGATGATGATGATGATGATGATGATGATGCTGCTGCTGCTGCTGCTGCTGACTCAGGTACAAACAACTTTTGGCCATTGTGGGTGGGATGTACTTGAGATTGCTGCCGGAAATATTGTAGGCGTACTGAGTAGCCGCGTTTGCCTTCCCTGAAAAAAAAAAAAAGAAAAAACATTGCCGGAAATGATTTTTTTCGAGCCTGTGGAAGACTCCACGCTTTGGAGAACGAAGGAGGAAACGATGAACGAAACGATGACACGGGGATAATCTCCGGGGGAGAGGAACGTTCGTCGAGTGGAGGATAATCAATTTTATTGCGGACTTTACCGTTTAATCGCGTGTGCCTGATGTCGCCTTGTACGGATGTCTCCGTCGTTGCATTTATCGTTCTTGCCTTGCTGGATTGACCACTTCCGTCCCCGTAAGAAGGCACGATCGGCTTTCTGCTTGGCATCGCGGCACGAGCTTGCAATAAAAAAGGAAATTCTTCTATCAAATAAGTAAGTTTCTCCAACGAGCTCTTAAAAGCTCCCGGACTAAATACCGTTTTACGCACACCTGGCTAACGACACTCGCGCTACACACACACACACACACAGCCGAAGGAATTATTATATTATAATAAGAGCCGAGGTGTAAAAGAACCTAATTACCTAAGTAGGGCGAACGGAACGAATCTGCTTAATTGGAAAAATAAATGACGCGCGTACGAGACGAGGCGAGACGGGGCGAGGAGCGCTCGAGATTGTTTATAATAAAAAGATCCTGAGGTATAACTACTGCTCCAGAGGCACCCGGATAACCGGGATCCCAGTCCCATTTCTGCCTGGGAATGATCATGCGACTGCTTAAAATCCCATCAGTCGGTTCATCGATAATGAAAATTTAACTGATTCATCAAAAGTTTAATCAATGAAAAGTGTTGAGCATGCCACCTCCCCCCTCCCCCTCCTTCCATCCCTCTGTCCTTTCTCCGTCTATCCCGCGCCATTCGAGTACTTTGCTTTTACAATGTAATTTAACGCGCACGCTGTAAAATGCTTTATTTTTATTTGCTCCAGTCAACGGGGTATGGCAATAGGAGATAAAGGATAAAGAAAGCTATAGTGAAAAGAAAAAAGTGGCTATTCTCACTAGAGACTCGGGGAATAAATTTGATAAATTTATTCCCGTGTTGATAAGAGTAATTTTGTAAATGGCTCGAGAAAAAGGTTATACAATATTGACAGAAATGTCGAATAGCCTTCGGATCTTTCTATTTTGCTTTAAAGAGCGAAAGAGGAGGAGGGGGGGGGGGGGGGGTAGTTTCAGCGGAGGGACGCTTTTAATTACTCGCTAATGATTAATATTGCAAAATATTCAACTGTTACGCGTGGCGATACACGGACCCTATTAAGATTTTAAATAAACGGCATAATTGAATCTCTCCCCGACAGAGTTTCGTCCTCCGATATTTAGCAGTTTCCTCGTCATCCTATTTGCAGAGAGACTCGCGGGAGATTATTATTATTTTTACTCGAGGAATAACGGGATGATTTGTCATCCGAAAGAGTGCCATTTAGAAAAACAGATATTTGGCAAAGATACACGTCGAAAAATGGTCAAATAGATTTTGCCCAATGGATTGCGAAGGTCAGTCGTCGATTGATGACCGGCGAAAAGACTTTGCTCGCATGCTTTTCTCTTTCTCTTCGTCTCTCTCTCTCTCTCTCTCTCTCTCTAATCTGATAGTTGTGTGAATTGATAAAGATTGATTCACCCCTAACGATCTCTCTCTCTCTCTCTCTCTCTCTCTCTCTCTTCTTCCGTGCTTATTTGAGAAATTTATCGAAAAATGAACGATGTAAACAACCCGAAATGATGGATCGAATCGAGAATGACATCTTAATCGTTTCCTTTCGCTTCCGGATCTTAATCGTTCAAATCGAAATTCTTTTAAACGGGAGCACAGATCGGTAAATCGATAAATTGGTGGTTGTACCATCGAAATGATGGAGCTCGTGCAAATCGCTCCTGCTCCTGACTCTACGGAGGTCTCCGCAGGAGGACCGCAAGTTCTTGCCGATGACGTCACCCTGGCCAAAGATGCCAGATCCTTTGGAGCCGGCAGAGACCATTTCCTTCCTGATGTGCTCCGAGAGTCGTCTCACCCTGGATTTGGACCTGCGGAACGGCGAAATGACCGGATTACTCGCAAGATCGACGCGAGGATCCACCGGCACCCACTCTCACACACACACATACACGCTCGGTCATCGTTGTTTCACTCTGTACTACCACCACGATCTCGCACCGCTCGTTGACTCACATGTTTTTGTGCTTCCGGTGTTTCTCGTCCATCATCGCGTATAGTTTATTCCGGTACTCGTCCACGGATAGCTGCACGTCGTCGCTCAAAAGTGGCACCACGTTCGAACCCCTTTCCGGCTCGTTGCGTCTACTGTGGAAACTGCGAAAACAAAGAAAGAGACCAACTCTCACCACCCAATCGCAATCGCGATCGTTAATTTTTCTCTTTTTCGCGAGCCACCACCACCACCGTCTCACCACCGTCGCGCGAAACTCGAGAAATCGAGTTAAAATCTGATTTTTAATGCAGTCTCTCCCTCTCCCTCTCTATCCATCTTTGGAAGGAGGAAGCTGCGATACGCACAAAGGGGTAGTTTATGAAATTCCCCTAGCATAGTAGCGCTCGAGGGTGGAGAGACCCTTTTTAGAACGGGAAGAGTCGTGGAGGATCGAAGAGATTCCTATTAGCGTTCTCCCTCTTCTCTTCTCTTCTCCTCTCCTCTTCGCTCCTTGTATTTTAAAAAACGTTCTCTATATTTAGCGGATGATTTGTTATCTCGCTAAGGAGTGTCGCAGAATCTATCCAGAGTTTCAAGCGTTGCCGTGTCGTCGCCGTCGTCGTCGTCGTCGTTGTCGTCGTCGTCGTCGTCGTCGTTGGCTGGCTGCCCGCGTGGGTGGTGGATGATATTGGATGAATGATAGTCCAAGGAAATGACAAGTGGACACGGACAGGCGAGTGATGGTGGTAGGTGTGGTACGTCCTGGTGAAAAATGTACTTACTCAGCGACGTAAGGGTGCTCGAGGGCCTGAATCGCAGTAAGCCTGCGCGTTGGATTGAAAACAATGAGCCTACAGATGAGGTCCAACGCCTTTTCCGGAGCGTTCGCCAGCAATTCTTTTAAACTCTTTCGAGGAACATCTGGCATCTTCTCCAGCAGGTTCGTGCCATAGCCCGCGCTGACCGACAGCAAATCTACGGACAATCGCACAGGTGCACACACACGCGCGTACGTGTACTCGTCGGTTGACACCCATCCCCAACCCCCAACCCCCAACCCCTAGACACCATTTTCTTTAATTACACGGAGCTTTAGAAATGTTCCTGGACGCGCGATGGACATCTTTCGAGAGATTTTTCTTTCGGTACAGAGGAGAATAACAGCCGGGAGAAAATAATGGTAAAATTGAAAGATAATATGAAATGGTACCGTATTGCAGCGAGTATGCGCGCGTGTGTGTCAGGGGTGGGTGGCTAGCTGGTTAATTTGAAAATATGACTGTGTGGAATCGGCAGGTTTTTCTCGGATCACCAAAAATGATGACGATGTTGATGATGATGTTGTTGATGTTGATGTTGATGTTGATGATGATGCGTCGCGATACACGGAAGCGATGAGAACCCCTGTTATGATTTTATCGCACGCGGCGGCTTATCGTGATTTAATGCGTCGAGAAATATTTGTAGTCACGGATATTTCAGGTTGTTGGGAAAAATGACGTCGATATATCCGTCTCTGGCGCTGTGGAAATTGCTCTCGCAGGATTACTTACCATCTTCCGTCGGTGGCGGCAGAGTCGCCATTATTCTTTCCACCTGGTTTATGGTCGACGAGCCTGGGAATAGGGGCTTCCCCAGCATCATCTCGCCCAGAATACATCCTAAGGACCACATGTCGATACCCTTTGTATATCTGAAACGCCATTATACTCTCCTGAGCTTCTCCTTTACTCGCGCCAATTGATTAATGTTGAATTTTCTTTCGTTTCAACATGCCGCAATTCTATCTTCCCACACGCGTACGATTACAATGTTACTGGATTTCTCATTAAAACTATTTCAACCCTCGAGATTTTTCTCTTTCTTACTTTTTCTTTCCATTCCGCTGTTTCCCCCCCCCCCCCATTTCTTTTCATTTCATTTTAAAGCATTTAATTCGGCCCGCAAAGTTTCGCTTTAAAAGTCACGCGAAATCCTACGGTAACGCGTGAAGGGGTAGCAGCAACAACCCCCGTGACACGCGCACTAACCAAAGTTTCATCGTGAACTTTGTTGATATCTTCCAACGTAAATCTTAGATCTGAAATTTATTTGCAATTCCAAACGGACGAAATATATTGAACTTGTCGAAATTTCAATAAAAGTGGCTCCCGCGTCGTCCCGAGGTTTCTCGGATAATGGCTGTATGAAATATGGATAGAAATTGGAGGGGGAGGGGGGGGGAGGATAATTTTGGCAGAAAACTCCGAGGGATTTACCAGTGGTAAAAGAGATTTTAGAGGGAAGTTTAGCGCGTATATAGCGTAATATTCACGTGCGATAGTGCGAGATTAGGTAGTTTGTACCTCTTCGAAGCGATGAGTATTTCCGGAGCACGATACCAGCGTGTAGCTACGTAATCCGTTAAGGTCGGGTCACTTCCGGTTTCGCCATCGCCTTCTCCTATCTGCATAACTGAGCGTGCCAGTCCAAAGTCAGCGATCTTGCAGTGGCATTGAGTATTCAGCAGGACATTGGATGGCTGTGACGACAAACATCACGAAGAAAAATAGAGAAGATTCACAAAATTCACGCCACCCCCCACCCCCACCCCCTTTCTTCTTTCAAGAGATTTTTGTAAAATCCAACAAAATTCACCGTTGCGCGTATCAAATCGATGTTATTCGACGTTACAATTGTACGCGCAGCATCGTTAATTACCTTATTATTATTATTATTATTAAAGTACTGATTAATACGCCTAATTAATAAATTAGAGATTCCTACGCAATTATGCAGCTATGCAAAATGTATGAGCCAATAAATTTTCGAAGAGTCGAGAATTACACGATTTACATAATTATTCTAATTGGTCAATAGATAAACAGAAGTTAACAAATATATTTCTGCTGTTAAGATAGCACCCCCCCCCCTCCCTCTCCCCGGTCCCCTATGCTCGTTAACGTCGTTCCACGGTATAGCCAGTGCTGTCGTTAGAAAGCAATACGCGTATTTTTTTGTCTGCGGGACATTCGTTTTTTCGTCCCGAGTATTGTATTTTTTTGGTTTTTTTTTCAAACTTCGCGAGGTACGATGTCATCGAAAACGAGCTACTCGCCTTGAGGTCTCTGTGAATGACGCTTCCGGAATGAATGTACTTGATGGCCTTGAAAAGCTGGTACATGATGTAGACCTTGTGGATCTCCTTGAGCTTGTTACCCTTCCTGATGACGTTGTGCAGATCGGTTTCTGAGGAAACGGGCCGAAAGTGTTTCAGGCCGAAAGTCTGAGAATCGAAGCGCCCGGACCTTCGCGAATCTTCCGTGGACCGGGAAAACTCACCCATGTACTCGAAAACGAGATAAATGTCCTTGTCGTTGTTCGCCTTGTGCAGACCGATCAGCCGAATGATGTTCTCGTGATTGGAAAAAGACAGTAGGAACATAATCTCGCGAAAGGTGCGCTGAGCATCCGTCTGGTTTCTAAAAGCATCGAAGATCTTCTTTACCGCCACTGTCTCCTTCGTCTTCTTGTCCACCGCCTTCCACACGATACCATAGGCCTAAGGATATATCAAAATATTCTCCAAAAATATATCCGCATCGAGAGAGAGAGAGAGGGGGGGGGGGGGAGTTTGACAAAACTGTCAGGATCATCAGTCGAGACGAACGCGTCACCCGATAGTTTAGTCAATGCTCCTTAATTATAGCAAGGACAATCCCTTGCTTTGCCTTTCCTTTCCTTCCCTTCCTCCCCTCTCCACCCCATAGCTTCCACGCTACGATTATTGTCTATCGTTGCGGCGGCGACGGCCTCCAACCTTTTCTATCGATTGTCTTTAACTGTTATACTTTTCTACAATGTGCCACCGACTTATTTGCCTCACCACTACACTGACGTACCATACCATTAAATATAAATGTTGTTTGAACAATTCCCAACATCGAGTGAATAACGCGCAAGGCAAATTCTTTCTCTCTCTCTCTCTCTCTCTCTCTCTTTCATTTGTTCATATTCCACGCGCTTGATCTTTCCATCGCTCAAAAAAAACTTGCGAATTTGCAAAACTATTCTTTCGTCGGATCTACGGAGAGAGTTTTGGAATCAATAACGGAGATGGGGGGAGAGAGAGAGAGAGAGCGAGAGAGAACTTTTCTCGAAAGTTGGTCGTACGTGTTTCTACCGCTCGCGCGTGCAAGATGGAAAGTGGAAAGCGGAAGATGGAAGCTGAGGAAACTTTTGGTGGATGCACATTTTGTTCATCGCATTTCCGAGGGGTTGGAGTCTATTTTGGCGTTTGACGCGATTCTAACGAGGTGCAATCGACGTCAGCGGAGAGAGCGAGAGAACGAAGCTGAAGAGGAGTGCAAATACGGTTACAATTACAATTACAATTACAGGTGTAAGTACGCAAGAAGTATCAGTATGAGTATACCCCTTTGCCAAGGCGCCTGATGATGTCGTATTGTTTGCCGACGTGAGCGTCGATCTCGGATACTTTTTCAATGCTGTTCTTTCCGGACATCCTGGGGTTCCGGGTCAACGCTGGCTAACGAGACACAGCGGTGGTGTCAGGTGCGCCAGAGAATCTCTGAAACCTCACGAAACCTCACTCTCTGCTGCAGGACACAGCGATCACAAATCACGGACCATTCACATGTTTACACATCAGGAAGGAGGATCTGGTCGAGCAGTTTTTCCTTGCCGTGTTTCACACATAGATGTGACTGTGTGTTTATGAAGTTCATGTGGGTTGCTACGACAACCAACCCTTGAATACCACCCACGACCACTAGCAGCGATAATCGCGTGTCCCCGGACAGGTGACACTGCCTGGTAGTGGCTAAGGCTTTTGCGGCCAGAAGACGAGACGAGACAAGACGAAACTTCTTCCACCCGAGGACCTTGTCGATCGCTCAGCGCGATTCCTCGAGATTTCATCATTCGGGAACTTGCTACGAATCTCGTGAAACTTTGATGAGCGATGATAACGGGGGCTTTGAACTTTCGTCGCTCGCACGCACCGATCGACGGCTCTCCCCACCTGATTCTATTGTTTCTCGCGTTGCATTTATTTTTCAAGGGGACCGCTGCAATCCCCACCTTCCACTGCTTGAATTCAGAATTTTCCAATTGAGAGGAGCAAGAATTGAAATCACAAGAGATATTTTGTATTCGTCATTTATTTCTTTTTGAAATGTCTTACAAATCATCGCCAGCGTTATGAATCTCGATCGACATTAGCTTGTCCATCATTTACGAGAATAAAAAATACCTTAATCCATTGTGAAGCTTAAAGAATAATAAGTGGATTACATAAAATTATGTACCGCTCTCAAGTTCATATAAGTACTACTCGAATAATCGAGTGAATCGAAAAGAATTAGAAAACTTTAGTGTACAATCTAACGTAACGTCAACTATACCTCAGTTTGCTACGTATTGAAATGCACGCTGGTCCCAAAATATTATCTCATGAATATTTGTAATACTTATTAATAATAATAATAATAATAATAATAATTATGATAATAATAATAATTGTATCGTTACAATAATGGATAAAAAAAATTAAGGTATCGACAATTGAATCTCGAAAAAAGTATTGTAAAAATGTAAAAAAAAGAAAAAAGTAGCTGTCAATTTAAAACATAAAATGATTTGACAACTTTGTCTAAATGCCGATACAGGAGTCTTGCGGCGTTACAATAAAAATAAACTTTTTCTTCCTTCTCAACATTAATAAACTCTTAAGGTTTCACGTTTTAATGTGTAAACCAGAATACTCAAGTACAGGTCGTGCCATTAAATCTTGAGGTAACAGTACCACAAAGTCATTGTTATTTAATTTGATAATAACGTGATTAAATCTTGATATTTATAATATACTTTAATTTAATAATAAAAAGCACCTAATATATATGGATGACTGTGGTTAGAAACTTTACGACCTGCTTAGGCACGGTATAACATTCATTTCCTTGGTTGTTGAATAATGATGGGACGAGAGCTATGAGCAGGTCGAGCATCATGAGTTGGTATAGGTTTCTCATGAAAATGTTGCACCGCTTCTGGAGGAAAATCTGCATTTCCCTTTGCTGGTACTCCACTAATCATTATTGTTTTAGGAGGACTATGCAAGGAAAAAAAAAGTCACATAATTAAATTATTTTTCTCATTATATGTCTAACAAATACAATTATAGTTTCCTTATTGATTTTTATTAAATAAGTAATCACAACAGGATTGTTGTACATTGAGCAACACAATGACACAAATTATATGCAACTTATGGAGAATCTATTTGTTTTACGTGACATTGTGCAATGTGTATTTAAAACTGATAAGCTTGTTTATCTTACGAGTTGGAAGCAACGCGAACTACACTATAGCAAATTACCGCTCGCAGATTATTAATTACCGCTTGGAGGTCACATATTTCTTTTTTTTTTTGCACGTCCTATCTTTTTTACGTGCTTCTTAATTCATCAAACCGAATCAGCCAATAATTTAAAAGAGTCTTCCATTAAGTTACGACTTTCAACTTTCTTTTATGCATGATAGAAAATAATGCGTATTTAAATCTGTTGTTTACCTTGTTGAGGGCTTGCTATCTTCTGAATCTTTGCTGGGCTTAACGTCCCTTTCATCTTTTGGCAATTTATGCTGAGTAATCCTCATTCCTCCAGCTTTCACTAAAATATTCAATGAATCAAAAAATCAGTCAAAGAAATGTTAAAAAAAATTCCAGACGACCTTGAGACCTATAGACAGGTGCATATGGCGTATTTGACATAAAGGAATTCGCAATCTCGCAATCTCCAAGAAAATATCGTCATATGCATTGCACTTACCCGCAGGTGGATGTCCACCTTTCAATTTGCATTCATCGGTATTGGACATTTTGTGGCCGATAACTTGGGACACGAGATTTCCTTTTCTTTAAAAACAATATGCTTCCAACGTAGTACACCTCGTTACACCAATAATATCACTGATACGAAAGGAGACCGGTCCACAGTCACTGTGGTCTTTCTACTTTGTGAGGAGAGGCGCTGTTGTCAAGTACATGTATATACACACACAATGTACACAAGGATTTGTTAAATATGTAAAAAATTAAATTAATCAAATAAAAGAGAAATGAATATTGATGTTTACATACGTTTAAATATGGAATTATACTTCAAGTGCAGATAGTACATAAAAAATGTAAGAGTGCTAATAGAAAATGTTTTATATTTCATTTGATATTTCATTGAATGGAGGGGGGGGGGGGGTATATAATTCTTTTTTTAATGTTTCTATTATAACAAGGGAGTAATTTCTTGTTACTTTTGTTTTAGATTGAAATTAAAAAACATGATAGCAACAAGGAAGCCAGAGCAAAGACTGCTACTATTTTATTCTGCGTTCACCTGCATTTATTTCCCAGGAATTCTGATAGTATTGAAATATAATAATAATTTTTATAATGTAGGAACTTATAAATTCATTCCAATATTACTGATTCTCATGTTTGCAGAAATGATAAAATTATCATTTTCTTTACTGCAAACTGAATCGGTCATTGCAAAAACAGAATACAGACCATTTTCAAAATCTAAAAGATCTTGGACAAAAGTTTTGAAAGATATTTTTAAATTTGCATTCGTTTTACTTGCTCTATCCGCAGTTTATTATATTGCGATTATATTATTTGGAGCTCCAATTTTAAGTCATCACGAAGAGACAATAATGCTTACAATAACATTGTCGTCATTGACGTTTGTGCCAGCTAGTTTGCATTTGGGTGTTGATACGGCATTGAGTATTTTATTAGCCACTCAAAAACAAAAAGGAAATTTACTTATAGATGCAGTGAAAATTAATATAAAAGCAACCTTGTTGGGTGCATGGCTTGGTGCCATAGTAATCCCATTGGATTGGGATCGACCATGGCAAGTTTGGCCAATTCCATGCATAACAGGAGCCCTGCTTGGTTATTTAATAGCACACTTTTTTACTTTATTAAGAACTTTATCAATGTTTAAAACAACCAAAAAATTACATAGATGAAATCAAATATTAATGGGAATCAATTTAACATGTTAATGTTTTATTCAGAGCAACTAATACACAACAGTATTATGTATAGATACATCTCATATATTAATTTTAATGATTTTAACATTGTAATAAAATATTTAAAACCAAAGCTATCTTTTTTATCACCTTGTTTATGTAAATAGAATTAAAATAAAAAGTCATTTATTTTGTTCTTAATTCTTTATTTCCCCTTCTCCTTCTTTACATATGTAACATACATGACCTTAAGATATCACAGCTGATACTTTAATATATCCCTCTCTCTCACAATTTAATGATCACTGATAATATAGAAACCGGCATTCGAAAACAAGCTTTCATCCAGTCATTGCTTTATATAATTTTCACTTATTACTTGGTATAATTTCTTGAGTTATACAACAATAAAAAACGAAACAAAATTAATTAAAATTTGTTTAAAAAATGTCAGATACAGCAGGAAAAGTAAGTAATATCAGTTTTATTAAGAATATTGATTGAATGAAAATTGTTGTTTTTAAGTAAAGTGGAATTTGATTTATACAAATTTATTATGAACTTTTTAATTTTGTATAATATTCATTTTATTATAATTTGTTAATGTTTAGAATGATTTGTTAAATAATCTTATTCTTTTCAGGTTATCAAATGTAAGGCTGCAGTAGCCTGGAAGGAGAAACAACCATTGTCCATTGAAGAAGTGGAAGTAGCAGCTCCGAAAGCTCATGAAGTCAGAATTAAAATTGTAGCAACAGCGCTTTGTCATACTGATGCGTATACCTTGGATGGCTTAGATTCTGAAGGAATTTTTCCATGTATTCTTGGTCACGAGGGTGCTGGGATTGTGGAAAGTGTAGGAGAAGGAGTTACCGAATTTCAGCCAGGTATATATATTTTTCATTACTTACATTAATGATTTACTTAATTTATAACAATAACATTCATTTGTGATACGTTCAGGTGATCATGTTATACCTCTTTATATCCCACAATGTCGTGAATGCAAATTTTGCAAGTCACCAAAGACTAATCTGTGCCAAAAAGTTCGTGCTACTCAGGGAAAAGGTGTCATGCCGGATGGTACTTCTAGATTTAAATGCAAAGGCCAAACAGTAGCTCATTTTATGGGGTGCTCGACATTCTCAGAGTATACTGTTGTTGCTGATGTATCTTTAACCAAGGTACTTGATAATAACGAACAGAGGTATAAATCAAATAATTTGATTTTAAACTTATTTCTTTTTAATATCTTAAATGTAGGTTAATCCAGCAGCTCCTTTAGACAAGATTTGTTTAATTGGTTGTGGAATTTCAACTGGTTATGGTGCGGCTTTAAATACTGCAAAGGTTGAGAAAGGGAGTACGTGTGCTATTTGGGGTTTAGGTGCTGTTGGCTTAGCTGTAGCTGTCGGTTGCAAAGCAGCTGGAGCTTCTCGTATCATTGGTATTGATATTAATCCAGCTAAATTTGACCAAGGTAACATAACAAAATACTGGATAACTTGAAAAAATAACGTGTAACGCAGTATATAATAGTTTCTATTTTTTTCAATACTTTAGCAAAAACATTTGGCATTACCGAATGCGTTAACCCTAAAAATTACCAAGAGCCAATCCAAGAAGTATTGATAGAAATAACCGATGGTGGTCTTGACTACACATTCGAGTGTGTAGGAAATGTTCATACTATGGTACGTGGTAATAACTCCAAAAAAAGACTGTATAGAAATAAACAAGTTTAATATTAATTGAAATTTAGAGAGCTGCTTTGGAATCTTGCCACAAAGGTTGGGGAACATCCGTCATAATTGGTGTGGCTGCCGCTGGTCAAGAAATTAGCACGAAGCCATTCCAGCTGGTTACTGGGCGTGTATGGAAAGGAAGTGCATTTGGTGGATGGAAGTCCAAAGACAGCGTTCCAAAACTCGTAGATGAATATATGAACAAAAAGCTAATGCTTGATGAATTTGTGACACACACAAAGTCTTTCGACAAGATCAACGAAGGTTTTGATTTGTTACATTCTGGAAACTGGTAAGCGATATTGCAAATCTAAAAATATCATAATAAGAAATCTCAGGGATATGCATGAAAATATAACTAAAATTGTGTGTTTACAGCTTGAGAACCGTTCTTCAGTTCTAGACGGAAAAAGTGCCACTGTTTCCTGTGAATATGATGATCATATTCAACGAATAAAGAGAATTTGTATTTTTCTAAAATGTAATAAAGGAAAGCTTGTAAAATCAGAGAAAAAATATATTTAAATAAAGGCCAAGTTTCTACAACAATCTTTATTCATAAAGAATTCTTACAGCCACGTGTACAATACCAATCTGGTGAAATATTCACTGTATCTCTGGAATCAAGTAAAAATTCTTTACGCTTTGATTAGGTGCACACCTTACAAAAATCATCATGGTACGAAGGTCATAGACGATGATTTTCCATTGCATATAATTATATATATACAATATGCGGGACTTTTGGATGAAATTATTTACGGTCGTACAGAGTTAGAATAATTAATCTAGATCGACAGTACAATAATCCAGGCGAAATGTAAGTTGCGTTCGACGTAGCAAAGTTTTCTCAATTAGCTAAATCAATTGTCCATCCACTTACTTGAAAAAAAATGCTTCAAAAGACACAATGTGCTTATAGAGAAAAACTTCATAACTCTGATGCCAATTCGAAATAATCATTGAAGCACGTTGGAACTCTTTATGAGAATGGATTTTAAAATGCGCAATAACATCTTTATCACTTAATTATTTTCAACAATTTCCCAAACAATAATTTGTCAATATAAGTAGATTATACAGCAAATCGCTATAAATTGTTAGAATTATTGCAGTAATCAACTAAGCTCGATTAATTGGCCAAAATACTTTATTACACACTAAAGTTAACAATAAAATCAACGAGATAAGATTGAAACATTTCTGTATGTTGAGAGAAAGGGAATTTATTATCGAATATTATCGGTAATTAATTAGCGTATCGTTTGTTTAATTAATTATGACAAGTTATTTAATTCATTTAGGTATGTGTCGAAGTGAAGCTTACTAGACTTTTTAAACGTAACCACCATTTCTCTTCTAGATGAAATATACGTGTAGTCTGTATTGGCTATCCCTACGTAAATTGCCTTTTAATTCTATGGGGCATATTCACATAGTCACACTGATCGATACTTCTACGGATTATATGTTATTCTAATATATCTATAGTGCACCACACACTCTTTAAGTAAAAGACGTAAGTAAAAACGCTTATAGTTACAGTGAATGCAGATAAATCACGACGCAGACAAGTCTTGTCAACTAAGCATAAAAGTTGTCCCTTCTTCAATTGCAATAACTTATTTACATGTAATCATTGTTATCCTTCGATACACCATTAAAATTTTGCAGATCCATCAATCGTTTGCCGATGTTTCCTCTCAATAAAGAGAAAAGTAAAATAGATAGATAGATAGATAGATAGACAGAGAGAGAGAGAGAGAGAGAGAGGGAGAAAAAAAAGAGAACATCCACGGAAATAATTTCAACTTGTGACCTTTCACATAAAATAGATCACTCTCCGAGTGTTTGATTTTTTCCATCGTGATTATTCTGCCGCGATTAGCGAGTATGAAATAGGTCGTTTTTTTACGCCGTGTATCTTACAGTATATCTGTAATACAAGGTGGCTAAGAGACAAATAGATAGTACACGTACACGAATCAATGTATTTGATCAAAGTCAAATGACAATACAATCAAAAAATAAAAAACAGAAAAAAAAAATTCAATCGATGGACGGGATCGATCGATCGTCGATCATATCCTTAACGAGATAAACCTATCCTTTTCTTAATACAATGGAATGTGTAGAGATTTTATAAAATTAAGGATTTCTTGGCGAGAATAACTCCTCGGTTTCTATTACGTAAATTATTACTCAGTTCCCGTGTGAAGAAATTTGCAATGGAAAAAATTTGGAACTTTCTCTCTCAGTCAGCTTGATACATTTGTTGCTTTATCATAGACAGTATTATGCTTAGACATTATACCGATATCGTTAATTATTCTAAATGTTAGAAATCATATATATAGAACATTCTTTTATATATTTCTTCTCCGTTAAGAGGTATCATTAGCATTTATTCCTCAACCTACAACCTCGAAAAAGCAATATAGTACTAAATGAAAGTTACTGTGTGAGAAACTAAGATATATTTATATATGCATATATGTCGCTTAGCACTAAATTTCAATCTCGGATAGTATTCTCTTAAAGAAGCTTACAAATAAGTGGCATAGTTGGAATAATCTCTATCGATACTTCTCAATGGTGATGATTAGTACTTAGTGTCATGGACTTGCACGCGAGTCTGTCCATTTTCTGTGTTTAGGGTTTTATCTACTTTTTATCGGTTTTCATCTCCACCTCCCTCTCCTTGACTCACTAAATTTATGCATAAATAGTATTATAATTATATTTATAGACGGGTTGCTGTGTTGTGTTTGGAGGTAAACCAACGTTGTTTCAGCTTCATGCTCGTCATCCTATACAGTAGAAATATTTGAGAGTTCCTGCAGGAACAACCACCACGAGACATTCACACACGTCTGATATCGAAAAACCCTTATTTCCCTACGTTCCTTTCTCTTTTTCTATCCGTCGTTTGTATAATGCCACACGTGCTCTTAAAATGTCGATGATTCGACGGCGGCGGCGGTGGCACTTGCATTTGCTTCGTTCGCGTCTAAATTCGTATTGCAGGAATCACAATGTTCAGTATATTATTGCACGAGGTTTTTTTTTTTTTTTTACGCTTTTCAACGTAGATTCTTTCGCGTGATCTCTCTAGTCACGACGAGGACAAGATTGCACAGACGATAAAGCAAAGCAGGAGTAAATCTATGAAATTCACGGTGAAACCTTAATTGCGAATGGAAATAATTACTTACCGACTACATTGGAATTAATGCGGGGACAGAGTGGAATGTAAAAATATCGTTATCGTAGATAGAAAATAGAACGCGAAAAGCAAAACAGTATTCAACGGGAAATCCACGAGAGAAGAAAGCTTTCAACAATTCAGCCACGATAACGAATGAATCAAAGAGCGATCTGTATAAGAGATAATTTCATTTCGAATCCCTCGGTTGAGCCTGATCAATTGACTTGCATGAAGCATACTCATGTTTCACGTTGTATTTATTCACTAATATAATCATCGACTCTTAATAGTCATTTAATTCGTCATTTCAATATTAGCATTTCGTCTCTTAAAATTGAAAATGCAGTAATTTCCAAAGATTTAAATCCTAAAGGGGTTTTGGTGTTCATAGTCAGAGTGCAAAAGTGAAAACACAAGTTGGACGAAGGAGTTTAGCAATTTTCTGCATGACGTAAGACACCTCCAGTCACAACGGAGATTTCCGGTACTCGGCAAACGGTCAGAAGGGAGAAGCTGCTGTCCAGGTAAGAGGAGTGAAAGAAGAAGAGACGAGAGACAGAACGGGACGGGACATGGCGGGATGGGACGGGACGGAAAACAAAGAAAGAAGAAGAAGAAGAGGAAGGAAAAGTAGAAGAAGATAGAAGAAAACTGTCTCAACCAGGTACAACAGCCATTGGAGAAGTTACCACCGAGTCTAATCCAGAGGACACCCGGTAGATGATCCAAGGACCTAAGGATACCTTGAAGGAGGACCTTTGCGAACTATCGTAACTGGTCGTGGAATTTCTTGATAGAAAAGCAACCGAGGGAGAAGACAAGCAGAGCTGCCGAAGACACGTTATCGACCGACCGTCCATCCGCTACCGTGTCAGGGTGTCTCCACAGTCATTTCTTAAGCGTCTAAAAGTCTAGCGGCTGATCGGCCGAGCCTTCCAAGTCCTGGGACGTGTCCACGCCGCTGTCCTCGTCGTCCTCGAGGTCCACGCTATTGGTCTTCAAGCCTCCGTTGCTGATCTTGTTCACTATTGTATCTGTAACACGGCAACGCACCCCCCCCCCCGATGGGGTTGATCAGCCTCAAGGTCAATGATCGCAATTTTCGCAATTTTCGCAAAAGGTCCCAAGGGTAGGGAAGGGTAAGGAGAGCGATTGGCATCGCTTCGAGCGATCGGTACACCACTCGAGAGGAGGGGGGAACGGTAGTACCGGAAGTGTGTTAAGTAGTCGAGAAATGGAGTACCTACCGCAATCGGGTTTAGTGCCACGAGTACGTGTTCCAGCGAATTCCACGCCATGCGGGTCGACGCACCAGCAAAGGCCGAGTCCTCGATGGCATTGGGTGCTGCGGTAATATCCCCGGGAGTCACAGGCTGGCGCGGACTCTGGCGACGATCGTCTGCGGACAGCCGCACACGGGCGTTCGGCCTTCGCGAAGCAATTGCACCATTCCGGTCCATTTACGAATATATCCCTGCGATAAATTACTTTTATTGCGTCATTCCGCTACGCTCCGTCAAATTTCCTGAGAAACTTTCACAAATCATACTCTTTCTTCCCTACTACTCGCACGGCTCTCGCGAGTCTAATTGATGAGAGAACCACCCCCGCACACGCGCGCGCGCGCGCGCGCGCGTTGCGTTAGCTCTTGCTTGCTTGCTTTCTTTCTTTCTTTCTTTCTTTCATTCGAGCAATCTCGAACAGTTTCAATTCGACTCGCGAATGAACTCGGTGAATTAACCTAATGAACTAGAGAGCGAGAGAATGATTTGTCTCCGGTGCTCGTTCGTACCCATCGGTGTCACATCCATCCAAGAAGGGTTTCAGGCAGGGCTCGTTCTGATCGTGTTCCAGACCGTAAAGCTCGGAAAGAGAGATTCTGCCGTCGCTGTCGCTATCCAAATGGCCGAACATCCACCTGACCTCGCTCTGGCAGCCCAAGGGGAAGTGACCTGCGATCAAACATATTAATCACACGCTGAACACCGAGAGGGCAACGCGCGCGCGGATCGAGGACTTTGCTACATCCCCAACCCAACCTACCCCCGGCTTTAGTTTCCACTTAACTCGGAACTACCCCGAGATCCCGACACCCCTTCCGATTTGTCCCTCTCGAACGGCCTCGGAGCCATCTTGAATTTGCAACAGCTGTCGAGCAACCTCGCGCGCGCGAAGGCGGACTTCCGGTTTAACGCGCGCGGGCACTAATTCCGCCGTGGTCCTCGCAATTTTTAGGGGGGTGGCTCGAAGGATCGAGGTATAACGATGGACGGGCCCGTTATCGAGTTTCGCTGGAGAGTGGAGCGGCAGCGGGGATCGATCTCTCCTCGGGAAATTTTGGAAAATAATTCGGGCGACCGAAGGTTCCGAAGAGGTCCGTCGGGAGGAGGAAAAGGGCGAGTCTGCGATATCGCGAACGGTCTCCGAGGCGGTCGGAGGGTAGGTCGAAGAGGGGCGTTTCGCTCTAACGAGACAATTTCGAACTGGTACGAAACCGATTGTTCCGAAGTCGAATGTCAGACGAGTTTGAAACTGCCGATCGTACGACGTAATGTCCGGTCCATTCGTTCCCAACGATTACTCCCATCGCGACACACCCCTTTTCCACCACCGCTACTACTCCCGGGCCTTTCTCACCGCACTCTCACGAACTACTTCCACAGCGCTTATTTTCAAATTGCTCGCCACCAGCTTAAATCCCGAGGCGAGCGACCATCGTGGCGACGCGCTATCGCACACCGCGAGAACAGAGCGAAACGAAACGAAAAAAAAAAAAAAAACGAAAAGGGAACAAAGGCCACGAGAAACAATCAAAGTCAAGTTATTCACCGGGAACTCTCTCAGGCCACACCCCCCCCCCCCTAATTTCCAAAGTCGAGATCCTGCAATTTTTACCTTTGGGTTTCGAATGCTGACGGCGATGCTTGGCATCGGCCATCACAACGGAGAACCAGTCCAGGAGGCGATTGGCCATAGCAGGTTTCGATGATTGTGGGCAGTCAACGTTGTTACGGTTAGCTTGATTGTACGCAGCTTTCAAAGGACTTGGGGTTTTGTCCGGTATCTCGTTGCTCATTTCGTGTTTGTTGTCGTATCTGTTGTCGTACTTGGCTCCATTTTGTCCCTGGACACAAAACACGCTCGTTTGCAACTAAACAATTTCTAATGCACTGCCTCATTCATCCCCCATCCCGCCCCCGCCATGCCGCACAATGCTCGACCGGCCAACAATGCGAATTAGCAAAAGTCCACGCAAGCTCCTCCGACGCAGGGAGAACTCCTCGAGGACTTCCGGTTAACGGGATGCCGA
Source organism: Sclerodermus sp. 'alternatusi' (assembly GCA_037305995.1). Lineage (NCBI taxonomy): Eukaryota > Metazoa > Arthropoda > Insecta > Hymenoptera > Bethylidae > Sclerodermus > Sclerodermus sp. 'alternatusi'. The sequence goes on from CM074549.1 coordinate 4,704,474, forward strand.
CGACGACGACGACGACGACGACGACGACGACGACGACGACGACGACGATGGCCGCTAGAGGTTGACGCGCGTAAAATTAACAATCGGAAAATAAGAAAAATATCCTGCTATAATTCTTGGTCGTAACCGGGAGAGACGAGGAGGCAGACGGAGCGGGGGAGGGGAGGAGAGACAATTAAAGGCAGTTTCCTGAAAATGCTGGCTCAATTCTGACGCGAGTCCTTATTGGTCGGGGTTGTGGTTGTGTTTTCTCGTCGGCGCCATCGTCATCGTCTTGGCATCGATCGGAGTTGCAGCTCTCGCGTCGCCAGACGCTCAAGAGAGAAACTCCCGGAGAGGAGGAGAGAGCGGAGGTGGAGGCACTGGGAACGGGGGGAGGGCGTAATAATGTTACGCGCGAGCACGAGTCACCGAAGACTCGTCGTTAATACGATCTGCCCTAACTCGATATCGCCATGGGCAATAAATATCACATACCCTTGCCGACTGACAATGGCCACGCGAAAATACCAGCTCAGACTTTCCATCATCCCGAAACTGCTAATTATCTTAAATATGGCTCTCCTCTCCTCTCCTCTCCTCCTTTCCACCAAAACTTTCAGCTCGCCGAACAAACACTTCACCCCCCACCCTCCCCCCGCTTAGCAGAATTTCCTCAAATTTCAAGCAAACTCTGGGAAAAGCGAGAAAACTGCAGGAACGTCGGCTCATTCCTCAAAAGTGGACGAACCAAGAGCGAGAGGTTGACCACCACTGATCGGCGCTTGGCTTCCGGTTAATTCCTTCATTATCGAGTTGAATCGCCTTGATTCTCCGGGCCGACATCCAAGTCCCCTTCATCTCCATCCCCTGGTTGTGGTCTCTCTTTGTCTCTCTCTCTCTCTCTCTCTCTCTCTCTCTCTCTCTCTCTCTCTCTCTCTCTTTCTCAATTACCTGCTGCTGCTGCTGCTGCTGCTACTACTACTACTATTACTACTACTACTACTACTACTGCTGCTGCTGCTTTTAATGGAACCAAGATGGCCGGAGCACTTTTATCGCCGGAAGTCATCCACCTTTCATCATCCTTATCAGCCGTTTCATCGACGAATAAACAAAGTTACGGCGCCATCGGCCCGTATACCCGGAGCTCGAGCCAGAATCAGAACCAGAGTCCGAACTCAAACCCGAAGCCAAACCTGAGCCCGAAAACTGTCACTGGACCGTGCGCAGTGGAGCTAATTTAGCCTGATCCAATTCCACGATGACGATGACGACGACGACGACGACGTTCGCCGCCGAGCTTTGGGACTCGGAATATCTCGTCGCGACCTTGGAATAAAAGAAGCGACGACCGGAAGACGTGGCTGGGGCGACGGTCGCTCTCGAAACTCCGAAAACTTGCAAGACTCCTCTCGCACCCCTTACACCACCCCCGTGGTCCGTTTCATCCCCTGACGCATTAATATTAAAGATAGCCGACGAGGTGGCCGAGTGTCCGCGCGCCCCACGTCCATAGAATTTTTCCAGTATAGCACGAGCGATGGAGTCAGGCTGTTATGTAATATTCAAAGTGGCCTCTCGTAGGTTTTCGCGCAGTCGGTGGAAATTTCTTCGGGTCGCGACGAAAGTGTTCATCGAGTTTCGGAACGGCCCAAACGTGACTTTAACGGGCCGGTACATAAGTTTCGTTATTTCCTCGTTGGAAGTGGCGTCGGATAAGTTTTAGAGGACCGGAGAGCCATGGCGAAACGCGTCGTAAAAATATTAAGCCGTTCGTCCTGCTGCTGGGGGAACTAAATAGTCGCCATTATACACCGGCAGCAAAGTCACTTTACGAGGGACCAATAAGATTTCAGGCAGCATCGACACGTCTCGAAGTCGTTTCTCTCTGCCGTTTGCTCGCATCTCGCGCTACTTCTCCAGTTTTATCGACGTAGCTTCTCCTCCGTTCTCCATCTCCATCTCCATCTCTCTCTCTCTCTCTCTATCTCGCTGCAGAGAAGAAACACGCCGATATCCATTTTACGCGACACGCAATTAAGGCTACGCGAGCCTAGATCGTTCCAATTGCAAATCCTCCGCCGTTTATCCAGTTTTTGCAAAAATTCGACCGTCTCGTTTGGTCGCTCGGCGAAAATATCCGGAAAATGCGAAGGGGTGTCCGCCCCTCTGGTCCTCGTCCAACCACCCCCTCAATCCGGGGGAGAGATCAAGCAGGAAAATGGATTTAATTAAGACATCTAATTAGAGCAGCTGGAAAATATCGTTACTCTCGCGAGGCACCGAGGCGTTTCGAGCATTCCTCGTCTCTGCAAATCTTTTTCATCGTCCTCGTTCAGATGTTCGCCCGTTGAATCGAATGAATCGTCTTCTCTTTTATCGCCCCCCCCCCCCCCGCCGCTCCGTCGGCAAGTTACAGTCGAAACTCGACAGACGCGCACGTTCGAGGGAATTGGAAACTCTGGCGACGGGGATGGGCTTGTTTTTCGCCAATTTCCGGAATATTAACCGGAAACACGCATTATTACGAATATATTGGTGGAACCGAGGTAGAGAGAGAGAGAAAGCATCTTCGGCATATCCAGGCTAGCCTGGATATCTGGATTAAGCGATATAATTAATGCATTCGGTAAATCCCTGCGGCATCGTTTCATAATCCGCCAGATCAATTAGGAACCCGGCATGAAAACTGTCCCGCTTCCCCTCCCCTCCCCTCCCCACTCGGCCTCGGATAGAATTTGGTATTAGCAACATTTATCCTTTCCCTTTATCGTACTTAATGCGAGCGGATGTGACATCGCTGTCGGAATGCTTCGCAATTTACACAATTAAACGGACCGCAATTAACGAAAAGTAGACGTACCCCCACCCCTCTCCTTCTTATCCTCGTTATCCTCCTTTGCCCCATCCACACTCGTTTCCAAAGCGTTTCGAAGAATTTCGATGGAAACAAAAATCTCTCCCGTTCCCTCCCCTCCCCTCGCCGTGCATCCTCCAGGTTTTGTCGTGGAGAAACGCGTGGAATCAGAGTGGAAGTAAGGGCGAAAGCTTCCACGAGGAGCTCGTTCCCTTCGCGCCGGTAGAAATTTCCCAAGCGCGAAAGTTGGGGGTTCAAAATAAAACACTCGAGGAGTCTTTATGGCTAGTGGAGGGATGAAATATGACGACTGTCCGAACATACCGGCAATAAAAGTCGACGGTACCATCGTGTGGAACTAGTTTCTTTGACTATCGAACTTTACGGAAATGTCCCGTACCACCCCCTCCACTCCCCGAGCTACCCCGTGTGGAGCAGCGATATATCACACCCTATGCGAGAACTGGAAAAACATCATGCGCCTATAAACCGACACCGTCGCGATCTTATGGGTTCTCCTTCTTCTCCTCCTCCCATTGCACGTCCCTTTCCTTTTCTCCTTTCATAGCCTTTTTCTCTTTTTCCTCCCCCATCCCCCCTTCCATTCCCCTTCCTCCCTCGTGACAGTTCTTGCATTTCGACTAATGGCGCGCACTGACAGCCCGTAGGAAAAATTTGCTCTCGTACCGCGCGAGTGTATGCAATAAAATATGCGAGCCAAATATATTTTATTCATTTAGCGGAGGGAAAGCCTCTTTCTCCGCGATATAAAATACCGCAATACTCGATGCACGTACCTTCAGCCACTTTATCTTGGTATTTTTTATCCGATCGTTACTCGCCGAGTTGTTAAGTACTTTTATAACTTTTGCTTGCTCCGGAGCACTCCTCGGGGGGACGGGGGAACGGGAGGTCAGTTTCATCGGAGTCCTTTGAGGGTGACACCCCTGAATAATCGCGGAGGGCGCGCGGGGGGTGGAAGCGCAGCAGGAAGCAGAATCCCGAGAGAGAGAGAGAGAGAGAGGAGGTCTCTCCTCGCGTAAGAATTCATCTTTGATTTCTTTCTCCACAGTCTCTCGCGATGCAATTACTACTCTCTTACCCCTTATATTTTCCTACGATTTTAATCGGGACTCTTCTTCCTCTTCATTGGAAGCTGAGGAATGCCGAGATTACGCCTGCAGTTCCGGAAAAAAACCTCGTTAAAATTCCGCCGGGCGATTTGGGAAAGCGATCGCGCGCCAGTGGCCAATCAGCGTCGATATTCCTCGAGAATTAAATCTTAAGATTCGACCAAGCAATTCATCGAATTCTAACTGTAAATCAAGAGTTTCAGTTTCATTCTTTTTTTTCCCCCGCTGTGCTTTTCCTCTCTCGGACGTTTCCAAGTCCCGGGATGGTGGATTTCGCCGGGGAAAGAAGCGAGCGCGCCACTTCCAAGTAGTAAAAGTAATTACGGTCGGACATTCGGGGATATTCATTTCTCTCGCGTGATTTGCTCAAGTGGAGACAGTCGGTTCGCGGCAGACCAGGATTAACGACGAAAAGCATTTGTTCCACGAACGTGTGGTGGGACCTCGAATTAGTTATCGATCCAAAATCAACGTAAGCCACGTGTCAGCTCACAATTCCTCTCTCTCTCTCTCTCTTTCTCTCTCTAGAAATTGAACTTGACTCCGAGAGATTTCTGTCCTCTTTTCTCTTTTTTTTTTCTCCCACGATTTTCCTTTTTCCATTACCCATATCCTTCTTCCACGGCTTTTCTCCCTTTTGATTTCCCTCTCAAAGCTTTTTCCATTTTTCAAGCACTCTCCTCCTCTCTTCCCTATCCATCTCTCTCTCTCTCTCAAAACCTTCTACCTCCTTCTTCCGTCTCCACTTTTCAGTTCTCTGATTTTCTCCATTTTGTTCATCACCCCACCCCCACCCCCGTTGCGATTCCTTTCTTTCATTAGCCGCGATTTTTCACTCGGCGCCACTTCCGTTACTACCATCGAAATTTAATTTCAGTCTGCGCGAGCGACGTTTCTGAAAACTTTCGAAAGCCACCAAACCCCGCGTCACGCTACGCCACGCCACGCCACGCCAGGACGCCATGCCACGCGGTTCCTCCATTAAGCCCGGCTCCGCGACACCACAGGGAATTTTAATGGGATTTTTTCGACAGAAGTATCATTCTGCGAAGAAGGAACTCCTGACTTGCGAAAGATAACAATTCCCGCCTGAGCAGGATGCCACGAAGTCGGATTAATTCTGGAAAAGTGGATTATTCGAGTCCGCGCTCCGGGAGGAGGAGGAGCAGGATTTTGCATGATATTTTATCGGAGTAACGGACTGCAAAATTTATTTCCATTTCACATATACGGATTGAACAAAACATTCATTAATATTTGAACGTCGGAGAGAAGAGCTTAATTACTTGGAAAGAAAACACGCAATTTTAACTCGTTGCCTCGTTTTCCAAGGACAAAAGAAACTTTCGTGGCAAATGATTCGTGAATTTTCCCTGCATTCTTCTAATTTTAATTACTACTCTGGACAATTGCTTTCTCCCTAGAACGTTCTTCCGGAGTTTCCGCCGCTCGGGGAGAAATCGCGCGAATGGCAAAAAAAAGAATTCCGAGAGGGGTCAGGGGGTGGGGGGAGGGGGGAGGTACGCGACGATCCGAAGCCTCGCTAATTCTGACGGATAAGTAATTTAACTTTCGGCCTCCAATCCAGATTTTCCCCATGCCAAGTCGAGGGGACGGACGCGCGCGGAAGGGGGAGAAGAGGGCGAGGGAAAACTCGTCACCGGATACACGCGGAATAAACAGAAAACGCGAGAGAACGGCGGGGGACGCACACCCCGATGAAGTGCTGAACCGGAAAGCGAGAAAAAATGGCAGAGAAGGGAGAATTAAAAATGAGATTACGCGAGGGGGAAAGTTGCCCAATTAGCTGTCCCGTATAAATAAAAAGCTTCCTACAATTTTTCAATAGCATTTCCGACTTTATAATTGGCTAATAAAGAATGGTGAGATAACAAAGGAGAGACAGAGAGAGAGAGAGAGAGAGAGAGAAATCACATTTTCCACTTTTACCCAAAAGACGCTTGCTTCTTGCCGATGAACATAATTTGTAATAAAATGATAAAAAACGGAGAATCCATCGAGGGATTGGTGGAAAAAAGTAAATTCGCGTGGGCCGCAATTAAATTGGTGAGGCCACCGAGTTGTGTACAGGGCGTTTGTAGTACTCGCAGCGATAATTGCTGGAACTAGAAACAGGCTGGAAATAAATTACTTCGGTTTCAGTGCCGACCCATTCGGCGCTGAAATAATGCGCTGGTCACTCAGCACAGTCAGCCAATTAGTCAGTCATGACTTCCCAGCATAAAAGCTTTGGGTCTGGGGCTAGTAAACTCAATTTCGAATCTACAGGTATAAACACACACACACACACACACACACACACGCGCGCGCGCGCGCGCGCGCACAGAGTAGCGACGTAGTAAACTTTTCTCCCCGTAAACACTTTTATCGGTTTCCATAGGACTCTTCGACAATTTTCATCATTGTCTTTTCACGTTCTTCAAGGCCAATCGATTTTCCGAATTTTCTCAAAAAATCTCTGCAGACGCACAATTTGCTCGGCGTACGCGTCTCTCGATCACGTGACAGCACTACTGGAGAGTCCAAATAAATAATACTCCTCCTCCCGCGTATTCTCACACTCTCTCCTCTTTCATCCTCCTCCCAATCATCTTTGAAACGCATTCTTCTCTCGAAACTCTCTCCCGCTATACTTTTCTCAGCCTCCGCGGAAAGCAGCCACGCTTTTTCCACGCCTCTTTTTGTAATTACATCGTCTTATCAGAAAGCGCCGAATGATATTCACTCGTTTTATCTCACCTTTCATTCCCTTCCCTTCCATTCCATTCCATTCCATCCCATTCCATTCTATTCCATTGCCAAGTACTCTTTTACCTCCGACAAATTGTAAAACGCCCGCTATTATTTACGTTCCTTACGCAGTAATCCATTACTGTTTCTATTTTCATGTTTTATTCCTTCATTTCTTTTGATGCATTTCCACTTTTTTTCAATTCCGCGCAGGATTCCGGTGTTAAGCATTTCCTTTGTGTGGAAAACTCGGGATAAATCATCTTTGCGCATTCGTCTTATTCAGTTGCGCCTCGCAATTTTTATTGTGTTCCTTTCGCCATAATTATTAAGGAGCTTAATGGCTCGGAGCGGGAGAAAACCATTAATTTCCAAAATTAAACGTTTCATTAACAGCATCGCACTATCAGTCCCGCGATTTCCTTTGAATTATTTTATAAGCCTCGGGTGTCACACTTGTCTTTTCATCTCTCTGGCTAATACCGCTTCGCCCCCCCCCCTCTCCCTTCTGCCCCTCACTTCTCTCCGTTTTCCTTCGCATTAGTCAAAATCAGTTGGAGGAGGAACACGAGAGAGGGATTTCAGGCTTTCGCGATACAATTTAATGGGGAAATTCATATGCATGAGTGGTGGCGAGTAATGAAAATTCAAGGGGGTTCATGGTAATCCATGGAAAAACTTGTTCGAGCTTCGATGTAATTGCAGGGGATCCAAAATGAAAGGTACTCGGAGGGTGTAAAGGTTCGGCAGAGGAAAATTCCCTGATTCGGGGAGGGGAAGGGTAGGGAATGGGTAGAGGGTTCAGGATTTCTTCCTACCTTGCGAAGGGCAAGGGAGAGAGGGGAGGAGAAGCTAATCGGCAGAGATTGCAGAAACTCTGCACAACAGCACCCCCCTCCCTCCTACCCCGTTTCATCCCCTTTTGCTCTTTCTCTTTCTCTTTCTTCCCCCTCACCCCCCTTTCCGCTCCTTGTTAAATCCTGCGTCTTGTCGTCGACTTAATTAAATCTAACGAACAACTTAGTGTACAACTACCAGCTAGACGCCATTCCTTTTTTACCATTTTCTTTGCTTAGTCGGCTTTCTTCCTCGCGAAAGCTGCTGTGTTCCACCGGCAATTTCTCCATTAATCAGTTCCGCCGTGCCTTCGGACCTTGTCACTTTCTATCTTTCCACTTTTTGCCCTTGACCCTGTCGCGCCCCCGAGATTCTCCCTATTTAATTAGCGGGAGAGCTCGATTGTGTCGTGGAAAAACAACAATTTTATCTCACCGTAACCACCGTCCCTCCCTCCCTCCCTCCCCCTTCCCGGGGAGCTCGCGATCTCAATGGCAAATTCCACGAATACCAGAGAGGAATTTTCCATTTCGTTTCTCGCGAGATCTCCCCTCGACCACCAATTTCTTCGCGGCGATTTCTAAAATATCGCCAGGAATCAAAAGCCCCTAATTAATTCATTTACTTTTAATTTCGAACGTTTGTTTGATCAGCGCCTCGCCACTCTCTTCAGTCCCGTGAAACTTCCGCGGAGAATACGACAGGCCGATGTTTCACTTTACTTTGAGCGACGAGATGATGAAATGAGCAATAGCGGAGAAGCTCCAGCACTTTGTCCCCTTTTTATTCGCCTTTCATCTACCACTACCACCACCACCACCACCACACCACTTATTATCTCTTGATCGCACTTTCTTCCGCTGCTTCCACTTCATCGGTCATTTTTACTCTTTTTCCTCGCTCGAACCGGCAGCTTATTAAAATTCTGAAAAAATCCTCTGTATTGCCATTCACGGCTGGCAACCCCCTCCCCCTTCTCCCGCCGGTCGCTGCTAATTCCATCAGGAGCTATTCCTCGAGACGACTCGGGGGTTGGAACCACCATCCCCCCTCCCACCCCTCCTCGACTCTCGAGATCCGAAGATTAAGTTTGGCCGATGTCAAGGACGTCGGACAAGGACAAATATCCTTCGGAAAGAAATTATCAATCGCGTCGAGGGGGGTGTCGGGGATTGGCGAGGAAACCGCGCGACTCCTTCGGTGGATGGCGTCAGAAAGTTGTTCGCGTTCTCGTAATTTTCGGCGAATGGCGGCCGCGCCTTCGTCCACGGATCGATAAAGACAGCCAGCAGCGAGAAAATGTACGACGCGGTGATACGGGAGAAAAGGAATCGTGTGGCGTAGTTTGATTTAAACCAAGAGTCCCCGTGACTGTACTCTTTTTTCCTTTTCCCTTGCCAAAACTCACCGATTCCATCTCCTCCGTCCCGTCTCTCCCCCGCCCACGCCCCTCCCGATGTCAGAGAAATCGCAGGTTCCTTGTCCAGGATCCCTCTCTCCTCTCCTCTCCTCTCCCCTCTTCAAACACTTTTCTGCGATTCGTCCGATTCTCTTATTTCTTTATTCGCCCCTCGATCCTTTCGGCGAGAACCTTCGTCATTTTTCCGGAGTCTCACCCAGTTTCCTTTCCTTTCCTTTCCTCTTCCGTCCTCGACAACATGAAATTCTGACTTTTCACGCGACTCCACTTTTTCCCCTATTTTCAAGCCGGGGATATATCCCCTTTGTGTCCCATTCACGATTTTCTTGCCTACAACCACCTCTCTCGAGTCTCTCCTCTCTCTCTCTCTCTCCCTTACATTTTCCTTCGCCGCAATTATTCTTCCACTTGTTTCGGTTTTAACCAAGAGGAATCGTTGACGGTTTCTTTTCTTCGTTTCTGTCGAATTTTCCATCGCCACTCCCATTCCTCCACGCTTGGCCTTGCTTCTCTCCGCACACTTTTCCACGGGCGCGTCATAATTTTCCTGCTGGTACTTTAACGTCCCCACTATTTTCCCCGACTCCTATTCCTTCGACCTCTGTCGCGTTCTATTTTCCTTGTTTCTTGTCCTTCTCCACCCCAAACCCTCTCTCCGCGTCTCTTTCCACCTCTTAATCATTTTCTCACGTTCAATCCTTCTCTCCGGTCAAAAAACTTCTTCATCTATCTTCCCTCTTCCAGAGGAGCTGTTTAATTTTTAGTACGCCCCTTCCCCCCTCCCCTCCCCTCGCCGCTTCACTGCATATTCTCACTCTTTCTCCCGGCCATTATAATTTTCACGTCCCGCCGCCTGTTTAATCTTTCCTTCATTTCCTTATCAACCGAGCTTCAGCGCATTTTTGCAAAGTTTCACGTCTACATTTTATCAGCACGGGGGTCCTTCAACCCTTTCTTACCCACTTTTATCTCACTTTATCTTTGCCACTGCTTTCCCCTAAATCTTCGCTTCTCTCCTCTCTTATCTTATTCGCGGGTTCTCCCCTTCTTTTCCAGGCCCGCATACACTTTTTCTCGGTGGCGCATGGAGTCTCGGCAAAAACCGGCGCGCTCTTACCACACCCAACCTGACACGTCCGCTCGGTATGTAAAGACACTCCAATTCCCTGCCAAGGAAACTACCGACGACGACGACGACGACGACTCCGTCCATCGGAATCGAGAATTGGCCTGTTGCCGGTAAATCATATCTCCGAGGGTGCAGTTCCGCGTGTACGTGCTCCGGGAATTTATAACGCGCATGCCACTTCCTCCGGGATGCAAAAACCCCGGGCGGTTCTTCTCCGTGACCTCGGAAGATAATCCTGATTAACAAGGACGCGCTGGCTGGCTGGCTGGACCTGCTGCCGCTTCGAGAAACTGGAGCTCACCCTCCCCCCCTTCCTCCCTCCCCGCGGAGACACGACAGAATCTCACGAGTTTCGCGAAATATTCGTGAGAAACACGCATGAACGGCGCTCGTGTATAAATTATGAAAAATTGTTGGCATTGCGAGTGCACGGACTCTCCTTTACTGGAAGGAAGGAAGGAAGGAAGCAAGGGAGGGAGAAAGGGAGGATGGAAAGAAGCTCTCGGCTCTACCGCTGCCGAGACTCTTCTATAGAAATAGAAAACCCGAGCTTTCAAAGTACTGCAAATATGCGTGCGCGCTTCTGTACGTGTGTTTGCGTGTGCCTGTACAGAAGGAGTTTAAATCCGGGAGTACAAATCAAGGAGGGTGGGTGGGTGAGGGGGAAAAAAGCATTTTGCTTTTGCCGGAAATTCGGAGGAATTTGAAATTGTCGAGTATCGATGCGTTCTCGAGTTACTCGTACGATTTTCCCCCTTTTGAAGACTCGTCTCGATTTTTATCGATCTCTCCCCACCCCCACCCACTTTTTGGAGAAGGGCCACCCTCTTCCTCCTCCTCTTCTTCTTCCGCATGCGATTCGAGCCCCGTGCACCCGGATCCTTTCTCATTCTGGTCTCGAGTGCTCGCAAAGTAGAAGCACGTGCCCCTCGGAGCGATATTCCACGCGGAAACCGGTTCTCATTAAGAGGCCACCCGCGGGGCTACCGATTAAGGCCCGTCCTCTCGGATTAATCACGTATTACGTTAATCGTCACGTTCCGCTTTGAAAAGCGTTGATACGCTTTCTCTAGCAACGTCATGTACACGCGCGTAACCCACACCGACCGATCGACCGGCGACCGACGGACCGACGGACCGACGGAATACAGCTTTTCCTTTCGAATATTCTGCGCACCCTGCAAAATTCGCTCAAGGGCTCCGCCGCGTTCAAGGACTTTTACGAAGCCATTTTGTCCCTCGTCGTGGCTCTTACCGGAAACGATGAGAAACGCGGAAAGGGAAATCGTCGGCAGCTTTGGAATCGACGACTTTTCCGGGAAAAACGCACTCGTCGGTCGCGCTCGATTTTAATGATATTCCAGAAATCGAAGGACTCGCGCTACTCACCTTATCTCGTTTCGTGTACTTGAGGTACTGGTAGTGGTGGTTGTCGTAGTTGAAGTCCCTCGGGGTGAGAGTGATGTCCCGGTTCCTCCCGACCTTTCCCAACATCTTCTGTCGCTGCATCTGCATCTTCTTGTTGTGCTGCGCCCGCAGTTGATCTGCGAATCGGTGATAATAGGCCTGTTTTGACGCACTTTTCCAGCTATGCTGACGCGACTTATAGGGTGTCCTCATTGCAACTGGATCAAAATCAAAATTCGACTCTTTCTTTACGGTGAAACTGCGCCCCGCCCCCCCACAAAACCCTTCTCACCACTCGTTGGTCCATTAGTTTGTTAGTTCGTTCCTCGCGAATGCCTCTGCCGATATCGAGAGACCCTCCCCCCTCCTCCACCACCACCACCTCCAAGCGACCACCGCAAAAGATCGGAAAAAGACAGAGAGAACAGGCAAAACTATCACGGGCAAGCGAATCTCGTTAATTCCATTCGACGATTTTTGCCGTTAGTAGTAGAAGAGGAAAAGACACGGAAATTATTAGTCGGATCTCGTCAGTGTTTTCATCCAATTGCAGAAAGGGTTAGAGTACAGTAGTAGTAGCGAGAGAAGGGAAAAAACTGGTGAAAGTCGAAAGTAGAAGTGGGTAGTTAGTTTTCTTTTCGTCAAAACTCCCACGAGTTTCACCACCACCACCACCACCATTGCCACCACTTACCTTTGCAAGGACAGAAGCCTCTGCACGTGATTCTGACGGAAGTATGATGAATGCAGTTGTGATATTCCAAACGACAGGGCGAGCTGTAAGTTCTGTTGTCATTTCCGCAAAGGAACGTAGGCTTCACCACCGGACACTCCTGACACCTGGGGGAAGACAAAAAGATTCCTTTTGCTCGAGAAAGAATATTCGCTTTTTTCAGGTTCCTCATCGGGACCGTTGAGTCTACCCCCCCTCCCCCTCCTATTTGAGAAATCGGCGTTTCTCCCGACAAATCGCCAGTGGCGATTTCACCCGGAAATAAATTGTCCCGGTTTTACAGCGGGGGGATTCCAGAGGCCACGGAGAGACGGCCATTTTACGTAACGCGTAAGCGCAAAGCGCGTCCAAAGTGGATAAGGTAGAACTGACGCAGCAATGGCAAAACGGCAACAGCAGCAGCAGCAGCAGCAACGCGCGTTTGCCCGCTGCTTTTTCCGTGTAAACGGATTTCTTGCTTGCCAGGTCTGCTGATAAAGGCGTTAAATTAGCTTAATTACTGCGCTACTCGCTTTAAACTAATTACGCGTCTGCACGCCGCCGCAAATTCTGGCAAACCATTCTGCACACGGAGCAAGAAACGTCAGAGTTCTAGGGCTACTACCGCCGGGCTAAGAAAGAAGGGGTGGGAGGGGAAGGACAGGGGAACGGAAGGATAAGCTCGGCACAGCCTTATTATTACTTTGTACCGCGTTAAACGCCAGCGCTACTTCAGCGAGTCTTCCTGTACCGTGCCAGGCACAAATCCCATGAGCAATTGTGTTCGTTAAAAATTTATCGCGACGTCTCTCCCCTCCCCCCCGCTCCTCATACTCCCTTTTTACCCTTCATTCTTAATGCAACAATTTTCCTTCCCGTCATCGTTTCTACCGAAAGTTTTTTTTTTCCTTTTCCCCTGGAGAATCCGGAGCACGCACGATATCCGAACTTACATTCTCATCCGAGGCAAATTAGCATTGATTCATCTCTCAGCCGGTATATTCGCAGAAACATCTTTATTTTCGTGACACCGCAATTCCTGCGGGAATTAAGCGATCCGAGAAGCGAGGAGAAAAGCAGCTGTCCGTTTCCTCCCCCGGGAGAGGAGGAGAAGGAGGAAGAGGCGAGAGTGGTATATTGCCTATTTGGCTTAATCTTTAACCTCTGACGTTCCTCAACCCTCCGTGAGAAGTCCAAAACTTTCGGCAGGTGCTATCTCCTCTTCGCCAAACCAACATAAACCATTACCACACCCCCACCCCCCTTCTCTCTCTCCCCCGGGTGCTTCTTCTCGTAGTCCCACGGCCCACAGAACCTTACAGCTGTAATTCTGGATAAAAATAAACCAAGAGAGGGAGAGAGAGAGAGAGAGAGAGAGAGAGGTCTATCAGCCTTTGCGATAAGTCTCTCTCTCGGATATTTTTCATGAAATCCCGGTAAACGTCAAATGATCCTTTGGAGAGTTTAAGGTTTGATTCTTGAATACCGCGCGTTGCGAGTGGAGAAGGCTATCGAGGGTCGATGACGGTGGATGCAGTTGAAAAGACCGAGGAAATAAGCTGATAAGTAGTATTTGGAATAAATAGGAAAAATAACGAGAAAGTTACGTCGCGCATAAACTCCGGCTGTATCCTACGAATGGAGGCTTCGTTACAATACCGAAGAAATGAACAGTCAAAAACTCCAGGATTCGCGTGCTTTTCGTTTATTACAAAAGAGAGAGAGAGAGAGAGAGAGAAGGAAAAAAAACAAACAAAAGGGATGCATCTCAATGTACACGAAGGAGGAAGTTGACTGTTTATTCGCCCGCAGCTCCATCTTTTATTTCTGGCATTCTTTTATTTTACTCGAGCTCTTCCTGGGGTGTCCTCTTACCACCCCCTCCCCCCGCCACACTGTTCTACACGCTCGCCTTATTTCTCTTACCGCTCGCATCGCTTAATTTTATTCCAGGCTTCTTGCTCCGGTATCGCTCCTCTCTCTTTCTCTCCTACCCCTCCCCGTCCCCTTCTTTACTCGTCTTCCGGATTCTCGTTTCCATCCGCAGCTTCGATAAACAGAGGCGTTTACGAGCTTCCGGAGCACAAAGACACGCAACCCCCTCCGGGTTTCGCTGGAACTTCAACGACGTCGCCATTCATCCCCCAACCCCCCATTGGCCATTCAAATTCGGGGGGAGGGGGTCCGGACGTCGATGCTTCATCATACTCGAAAATCCATTTACGATCCAAAATCCAATGGCCTACTCCCCCCTTACCCCTGTTCACGCTTCTTGTTCCACGTCGAAATCGAGAGAGAGAGAGAGAGAGAGAGAGAGAGAGAGAGAGAGAGAGAGAGAGAGAGAGAGAGAGAGAGAGAGAGAGAGAAAATTGTAGCCACCCCCGTGGAAGTTCCTCGTAAAAATCGAAGCACAAACATCGCAAGTTTAAGGGGCTCTCCCGCCAATTGATTTTCCATTCCTGATGGAATCGGCCGACCGGCGACCAACGCGGCCAATAGAACACACGATGATGGCACGCGGGTCTCGCGAATCATCGTCGGATTGCTGATCCACGAAATGAAGGAATGATCCACACTTGCAGTCGCTGGAAATTCACGGTGAGCTGCCTAATTGGACGATTGTTGCGAAATGTTTGACAAATCGCGTTACGCGGTTCACTCGATTATGAGAGAGGAGCAGGTAGGAATAAACTGGTTTTCGCGTGGATACGATGATAATCCATCATTACCGGATATATCCCAATGAGTCTCCTCCGATCCTTTTTAATGTGCATTGATGTTTTACGAGCTTCAAGGTCTTTGTGTCGCGGATTACGAAACTATATCACGCCAGGAATTTTCACTGTTTACGACGGGTTTTAAGCGGCTCAAAAAGCCGCTTTTATGGCCAAGTGCTTAAGCGAACGTTTTTACTTTAAGTCGGGGATTAAAGCTCCGAACGAACGAACGAACGAACTGGACGCGTCGGACGGACGGACGACGAGCAAACCGACGATCGATCGATATCCCAATAGGAAACGATTTATTCATTGAATCGACGCGTCGAATAAATCCCGATATTTCACTTATCTCTCACTCTCGCGAATGGCAAAACGCTCGTGGCGTTACATTATGCGCCTCGAGATAAATTATTGGTGCCCCCGACGGACCGACGGACCGACCACCGGAACCACCCCCAGCGCCCCCGCTGGAACATCCCGCGGGAACTCTCCTCTTGGAAATTCTACGCTCAATTCGGAGGCTGAGGAAGATTCGGTGTAAGAAATGAAATGAAATCTGGCGAGAGAGAGAGAGAGAGAGAGAGAGAGAGAGAGAGAGAGAGAGAGAGAGAGAGAGAGAGGGAGAGAGAGAGAGAAAGAAAGAGAGAGAGAGAGAGAGAGAGAGGGAGAGAGAGAGAGAAAGAAAGAGAGAGAGAGAGAGAGAGAGAGAGGGGAAGATTCGACGCAACCCCCGGCAGGGTGAAATTCAGCGGATCTGAATTTCATCGGACCCGATGGATTCTTTATTGGATTTGCAACATTTGTTCTTATATCCCCTCCCCGAGGAAGAGGCGTCCCGAGGCGCCGGTGATAATGGCGGTGCTCGTTGCCGCTGTTCGTCAAACTCGGAACCCGGATCATTGTTAGCTGATGCCACCCCCACCCCCGCCCTTCCTCGGGGATTCGCTTCGCGCGGATCGTCCGGTCGGCGAGAGAGTCGAAGGTTTTCGTCGAGTCGCGTTTCGATGCGTCGCTCGTCGATCGACGGGGGTTGGAGGGCTCGGGGGTAGTTTCTTCCTGGTGGTGGCTGAAAAAAAAATCAGTCGCGGGAAATCGACGAGCGAACGGCACCACCACCTCCCGCGTCGTAAGTAACTCCGATTCTTGTGCCAAGGAAACTCCCCATCGGCTTCGAAATTGTTTCCTCGCCCCGTCCCCCTCCCCCTCATCCGCAGTCGCATTCGGCACTCGACAACGGAAACGCTTTTCTGCACGACTCCGGGGTTGGCCTTCGCTTTTCGAGTGCCAGCGCGAACCTTGACATTTGCAAAGCCGCTTGCTGAATTGCAGTTTGGCGCGTCGCGTCAATTCCGCGCGATTCCAAGGTGTCGCTGGGGGTGCTGCTAAGCGGGTACTCCACCCCCTTGTGACTGCGGGCACCATAGCGGCCTCTCGTCACGATCGATTCTGATCAATGAGCTACCGCCGCTGCCACCACCACCACCGCCACCACCACCACCACCACCACCGCCACTCGTCGTTCGCGGCTAATTTCATCACCGGAAAATCGAACCCTTCGGTCTCTTCGGGGTTGTCATTTTATTCGCGGCCATATTTAATTTCAAGGTCAAGCCTGGGTCAAGCGAGTCGTTCTCGCTGGAAATTGGAAAAAGGTCTGATTCTAGGGGAGAGGGGTTGGGATGGGGAGGAAGAGGTAGAATCTGGCAGGAGCCATTAACGAATGCCAAATATCTGGGTAGCACGACGGAGATTGAAGCTGTAATAAGTAGAATGGGGGTGGTGGTGGTGGTGGTGGTGGTTCGTGTCGTAGCCATCCAGCTCGGTAGCGCCGCCATTCCGTTTTAATTGCACGACCGAAGCGCCTGTGTTTGCTTATAATTAACGGTGCGCCGTAGCACTTTGCGAATTAAAACTTCAATACCTCCTCCAACCCCCGCGGCCCCTCCCTCCGACTCTACACACCCTTAACCACCCCGCCGCCCACTACAATTCCATTGGAACTACCTGGGAAAGCCATGACGCACATCCGATCGCGCGTGAATCCACTTCCAGCCAGAACCACTTACGCCCAGTTGATTTTTCTATTAATGAACTGCGAGTCCGCTCTCACCCCCTCCCCCTCCCCTCTCCCATAACCCAATTACCTTAATATCGAGTTAATTCGATATTCCCGCTCGGCTCTGTTTTAACCGACCAACCAACCCCAGTCAGCCAACTGTGCTCGCAGATACCACCACCTCCACCCTACCCCGATGAGAACAAGGGGCGGGAGGGGGTGCGAGCGATCAAATTCAATAGCCGATCGCTTTGCGAAATTTTCCGTTTCCTCGAATCGTTCCCGGCGAGGTTTCCGCGGAGGGGTGTGGATAACGCGAGGGAAACTCGCGGGGAACTCTCGTGGAGTGAAAATTTAACAAGATGGCGTCACGCGCCAAAGTCCGAGCGGGGAACTTATGACGTCATCGTCGCGTAAATCGTCGCGCGCGATTACTCTCAGGATTCGGGAAATATTGTTTCCCATCGTCTGGCGGGGTCGTTTGTTACGGGCCGCGATTGAAATACAAAGTTTCGCGCTCTGGCTTTTCATGGGACCGAAAAAGGGGTGCGGCGTAGCGCGAAGTCTACGGGGGGTGGCTGGGATTACATTTGGCATTCATGGAATTCCATCGGGCCCGCGTAAATCAAAAGTTTGAAGGGGCCTTCGACAACAACGCGGAGCTTCCTGGGAATACGGTAACGCCCAGACTTTTTGCTCCTACCCCTCTCCACCCCCCATCCCCTGCTACGTTCGACAACTTTCCTTGACGGAATCATTGAAATATAATTCACCCTCTCGGCCGCCATTTCCTACGTTCGACGGTCATCGCGCTCTACGAAAACCACTCTCGCCGCTATCTACGATACCCTACCCTACGACCACCTATCCTCGCACCACCCTTGTTTATTACCCCGGGCTTTTCTCCCTTATGCAAATTAATGCGGAGAAAGATAAATCGAGCATTAGCCGCCGCCTTCTTCTTCTTCTTCTTGCGGGAGGAAAATCGCTTCTGGATAAAGCGTACAAAAATCGACTGCCGGCGCAAAAAGCGCGAGAAAAAGTGGCATTTAGCGATAAGGAAGTTAAACGACAGCGTTGAAGGATGCCAAGAAATTTTATCTGCCACCCTTCAAAATTGTCCGGCGCTCGATAAGGGTAGGAGAAAAACTTGGCAACGTTGAAGGCTCGTCGATAGTTTCAAATTTTAAATTTACTCCTCTCTCTCTCTCTCTCTCTCTCCCTCGTCTCTTTCCCCAACACCCCCCACCACCCTTTTTTCCCACTGATTTTAATTGGGAGAATTTTTAATTGCGCGGACAAGCGGAGATGAGGGAAAAGCAGGATTGGGTATATAATGAAGCTATTTCGAATTCACCGGTGGTATTGGCACATTCATGAGCGGCCCATCCTCTTCCCGACTCGGTTTATTCCCACCTCTAACACGTTCAGTGAATCCTGGAATTAGACACTCAACCCCGAACGTGTTATACTGGCAGTGAAACTGTTTAGGGGCCCATCGATAACCAAATCCAACCTACGCTCCTGTTACTTTGGATTTCCAAGACAAAGATTTATCACGCTCGGTTAATTCGCGATAATCAAATTTCATCAATCTCACCCGAGGAATTAATTCATCAGGGTCCATTCACGATAATGAAATTCCACTAACGACGCACTTTCGGTCTGGCAGAGATTTTTCAAGTCCACCCTGTCCCACCCTCGGTTCCAAGGGTTGCGCCGTGAATGGAAAATCTCATCAATTTCCACCAGGCGAGAGCGAGGGGGGAGGGGAGGGGGGAGACCCACGGCTCGTTAATTGGTATTTCAACGCATTGCCGATTAACGCGCGAAGGAAAATCCCGATGTGACAGAAGCGCGCTTCCCCTTACGCACAAGGACGATGTGTCAATCCTGCGGATACGTAAATACTCGAGGAACGGGGGAGGAGAGAAGAGAAGAGACGATTTCAAGTTAGCCAAAGTATCCGTGGAGAGGTTTAATGGTTTATCGTTTCGCTGTTCGCGGGTTATAGCGGTGAGAAAAAGTTTGGCGAACAAAAGTGCAGATAGCAGTTGGCAAAAGTTTCGCCTTTCTCACGAGATGCGCGCCGAGAGCGGCGGAACAAGATTACAGACCGGGGCCTACTCGGAGGAAAGAAAAACAGCTGGAATTTTCTCTCGTTCCTGTCCGATGATATTCGGATAAATTTCAAAGTTCCGAGGAGTCCCCGGACTCCTCCCCCCCCCCGACTCCCCTTTCATTCCATTCCAGGAGAGACCAGCGTTTCGATGAAATGGGATTATTGGTTAGAACGACTACGGGGGGTTGGGAGGAGGCTGAGACTCGCTCTCTCTCTCTCTCTCTCTCTCTCGAAAGAAAAAAGAAAAATTCAACGGAGCACGCGTGGGAAGCGTCGGCGGGGGTGAAACGCGCCCCGCTGCAAGATACGAGGGTAGTTGGGTAGTTCGGTTAGTTACATGATTCAACCGCGACGATGAACAATTTCGAGTTGGCCCCAAGAGGTTGTCGATGTAA
Source organism: Sclerodermus sp. 'alternatusi' (assembly GCA_037305995.1). Lineage (NCBI taxonomy): Eukaryota > Metazoa > Arthropoda > Insecta > Hymenoptera > Bethylidae > Sclerodermus > Sclerodermus sp. 'alternatusi'. The sequence continues at coordinate 4,723,995 of CM074549.1, forward strand.
CCGCACGATGTAGATCTCAGGTCGTGCCAATTCTCATTCTCGTTCTCGTCCCAACCACCCCCACCCCCCCCCTCGCCCTCTTCCACACAGCCCATTCTCGTTCTCGGCAGCGGTGGCTGCTGCGTGCACCGAGCGACTCCGCCGCCATTCAAAACCTCCACGATAATTCCCACCCCCGCACCCCGCTCGAACCCTTCGGTTCCCGAGGGTGCTACTAGAGTTCTCCGGTAGGTCCAGGGTTTCTTCTTCCAGGGGGTATCCAGCAAAAACGGTTAGGTGGTCCATTTATCGCCGGTATCTGATCTATCGCGTGTCCTTTTGAGGTCGCCCCCCCCCCCCTGCTGCAGCTCACGCTGAATTTCGCTCGGGGTGACTGGTTCTCGTCCCCGAGAGGATCCAACGGGGTAGGAAATCGATCGGGCGTCGAATTACGAGGCACTCGGGCGTATTGCGTCCGTCGAGCAAATATCGTCTCGCGTTCAGCGGAGGAAATCGGCGAGCGAACGCCGCCCCCGCCGTCGCCACCCCCGACTCCGACTCCGCTGTTTCCGGAAATTTCCATCCCAGGTATTGCGGCGGGCATCGCGGTGTCTCCGGGCAACTGGCGATACGACCGGGGCCCGCAGACCCTTCGCAAACAGCGATCGATGCGTTCGAACATCCCCGCACCCACCCCCCTGCCGCCTTTCCTCAAATAAACCGAACGCCACTCTCCCGGCAAAGGCCCTTCTGCTGCTCTAATTACCTCCCCCGACTCGACCGAACTTCCCATTGTCCTCCCCCCTGGCCTCACCCTCTGCATCCAAATCCCCCGCCCACCCCGCCCCGCCCCGTCAACCGATACGACCAAACTACGAGGAAACCTACGAGAGGGCCCTTTGTATTTTCGGTTTCGAAGCAACCCTCGCTCACCCCCTGCTTCCCTCCCACCCTCTGGTTTGCGTTCGCCAGCGATCGATTCGATCGCGAGATGAAATCTTCGCAGGACCGGAAGTCCTGGGGCGACTCGCGGTTTTCCAGAACGGAAGTGGCTCTAAAGATTTTTGCGGTGGTCTCGCGGAAGATCGTCGTCTCCCTTTTCTCATTAATTAGCTAATCATCGTTCGTTCGGAGTCCTTGGAGGGGCAGGCGGGGGGAGTCTCGCAGGAAAATTGCATAATTAGAGCGACGGCGGCGGCGACGGCGGCGGCGGCGGAAGCTGAAGGACGAAGAGAGAATTTCGCTAGGAGTTTCCGGCCCGCGGCCTTAATTCTCAAAGGTCGATTCGCTGATACGAAAGAAACGCGAGCTTCTTTGCTTTGCTCGCTCGTGCAAATTTAAGTTGGAGGGGAGTCCCCTTTCTGCCGCCTCCCACCCCCCCCCGTCGCGTCCCGTTTTTTCTCTCCCTCCTGCAGCGAGTCCGAGAAGGAATTTTATTCATCGCTCAACGGGGCCTGTGCAACTTCCGTTTGACATCTACTGCACGATCTTGGTAAACGCCCCCACCCCGCCCCCGCGCCTTATCTCGCAAACTAATTTACCCCCGGAGCAATTGCAATGGGACTTTTGCTCTTGCTTTAATCAACGCCACGCGAATCGACCAGCCTCTCTCTCCCAGAGCTAAACAATTTTTAACCTGATTAAAAGCTTTAATTCAAATTAGTTTGCGTGCAAGCAAGCACCCCTGCCGATAGGAAACAGCTCCCGTGGAAATGGCAGGGTGGGAGGAGGAGCAGCGTCGCTGATAATTCCTCACTCGGGAGATTACTAATATTTTCAGTGATTTTTGATCCCGCGCTTACGTCACGGGGTGCATTTTTTCTTCGGACTTGGCAGCCGCCTCTTTTCGATCGATTTCCCAGCAACGAAAAGGTTGAACGCCAGCAACGAACACCACACGTGGGCGTGGCAAATTCTCTTTACTCTCTCTCTCTCTCTCTTGGTCTCTCTTTCTCAGTTTCGTACGCGTAGGATGCAACGGTGATACAATGGACAAATTTGAAGGGGTTGTGAAAGAGACGAACCCGAGATGATTTTAAATGAATTCGCATTTAGAAATTAGAAGGTTCAGTTTCGTAGCCTCGGGGAAGAAAGCGGAAAAATTCTTACTTCCCGAAAATGGCGTCCTATCGGAGGTCTCTATAAAACTTAATTGGATTCCACGAGGGGAGGGAGCACACATAATGAAAAGCCGTGTGGTGTGGCCGGATCGAACGTATCGGAACTCCACAAAGTAGTTTTTCCCGGAAGATGTATCGCCGCCGCCGGAAGTAACAAGAAATTTGTTTTATCGATGGATTCTCCAACGCGTTTCGAGATAAACTCGAAGAAACCAATTCGGCCGAGGGTAGCTGTAAGTTTCCCCGGAAGTTTGCCGCCCAGTTCCAATGGAACTTTTCGCCGGGTTCTGTTCCCCGCTCAAACCGGAAGGAAGACTCGCGGCCAACCAACCAACCAACGAATCAACCAGCCAGCCAACCAGCCAACCAGCCAACCAGCCAACCAGCTAGCCACTTGGCCTATTTTAACGAGATCCACCACTCGTTCGCTTTCTTACAATTAGCGTCAACGGACAGCGCTAGAAAGAAAAGCGCGAGAGTCTCCTCCTAAAACTGGAATGTTTCATTATCGCCGAGAACACAAGTCGTCCCATTGTTCCGGAAATTGTTCTGCAAACTAACTACGTATCGCTGCTGCTGCTACTTGTACCACTACTGAAGAAAATCTTGGAAAAGTTTTTCCACGCGCGACAAATTCTTAAAGCATAAATACGAGGTTGCGACTAAAACCGAAAGAGAAAGAGAGAAGGAAAACTGGAAAGAAGAGAGAGGAGATAAAATAAGAGGGGGGGGGGTGGTGGTGGTGGTGGGGGGATAATAAGGGAATAAGAGAAGAGGAAGAAAAAGAGAAGATTACAGTGAGGAGATATAATAAGATTGACAGGTGGGATCGAAGTAAGAAAGATCAGCCCTTAATCTTCCGCTCGGGCATTTTACTTGCTGATTTAGATAAAACCCGAAGGAGATTCGCTCGCGATCCCAAGATGGAAAGTTGGAAGTTGTTCTTTCAGCGTATATTCATCATCCCCGTTGAGGTATATCTAAAATGTAGCTAAGTTACAAAATTGTCTTCTTGGCAAGTGCAGCCAAAGTTGCTAACGGCTTGGCGGAAGACCTATGTAACCGTAATACGTTCTAACTTATGTAAGAGCAAACATCTAATCGATAGACGTTTAAACTTATGTACATAAAGCTACCTAATGGAACACGTGAATTATGGAAGAATGTATTCTCTCCCCCCTTCCCCCCTGGAGGATCACGCGGTTCTCCCAAATTTTCTCGCGCGAACGCGTTGCTGTTTCTTCAGGAAAATGGTCATTCCCCCCCCCCTCCTCCTACTGGGGAAGGAGAAAAACACCGAAACGAAACGACGCGAAGAACGTTTTGTGCGGCGCTTATACCGCCGCGCGAGAGTTGATTAATCGAATATTCCGAGGGTAAAACCGACTCGTCGGTGGAAGTCGAGGAAGTTGCAATGCAAAGTTTTTCCACTTTTCCGCTGGTTTTGGCTAGACAAGTGAAATCAACGGCAACAGCAGCCGGCCGGTGTCGGGAGGAACTTCCGATGATTCCCCGCGAGTTCTTCCACCCCCATCAATCGCAATATCCGAGAGAGAATCAGCCCACGGGGCTAATTAAAAGTCGACTCTCACTTTGACTCGTCCTGGTCCTCGTCGTCGTCCTCCGAGTCGAAGAAGGCGTCGTCATCCTCGGAATCCACGGAAGCTTCCGTCCTCGCCAAACGTGGAACGACGATGTCTCTGCAAGGAAAAATCACGTTAAAACCCTGGCGACTCGGCAAATTTTATTACGAGTTTATTCCACCCCGGAACTCCCCCTCCCCTCCCCTCCCGCGGCCAGCTTTCAAGGAGTTACCCCCTCGCCCGCCGCGTCCCACGAGCAGCGCGGCAGTTTCTCCGGGAAATCGAGGACCCTCGTCGAGCTTTTCACCCCCATCCCCTGGTACGCGCCACGGCGAAGCTTCAAGGACGTCGACGAGAGTTTCCCCGAGGAAAATCCACGCGCCGTGTGGATTCGATGCAACTCGGAAGGGACTCGAGAGATTCGGGGGCGTCCATCTTGACGAAGGCAGCTGGAAACGCGAGGGGGAGGGGAGGGGGAGATATTGCAAGGCCGAGGGTGGTATCGAGGCCTCTTCTCTCATTGGACGAAAAACTTTTGCTGGATTTTACATCCGGTCATTACGTTCGAGTGGCCGTAAGATTTATTTTGATATCCGGCAAATTTACGCACACACACACAGAAACCGAAAGACGCGCGCGCACGCACCCACGCACGCACGAGGCTTTCAAAGTATTTGCCGCGTGTGTTTCAATTCTGGGTTAACGGTTCTTTAAAAATCGCCCGGCTGGTTATCGATCGGTCTCTGTCCATTCCGCTGGAAATAATAATCCTGAATAAAGTCGCGCTGAAGTAGGTTAATGTGTTTACCGCGTCGGGACATCTAGTGCTTCCAAATAATACACATCCCATAAATGAAAAGAGAATATTTCACCGACGACTCGCATTCCATCAATTCTCGTCGTCCGAAAAATACACGCGCGACATATTTTTCCGAGGTTTGACTTGGGCCGTGGAAGGGGGAGAGGGAGGGAGGGAGGGAAGCGTTATCAGGTGCCATTTTTATTTATCATTTTGCATTTTCCCGTGGGGGCTTCTTGTTTTCGAGAAGAAACGACGCGTTCCGAGACACCCGATCGAGACTCCGTCGGTCTCCTCTCGAGACGTTTCAATTTGTCCCATTAATTATCTGACTTTATAACACCTTGGCAACTACCGCGCGCGCGGCGCAAAGTCCGGGGAAATTTCCATGGGAGCGACTTTATTCGATAAATTAGTGCTCGTTATCAAGTTCCTATTGTGTGTATATGTGTGTGTGTGCGTGTGCGTCGTCGTTCCGGCCCTGGTGGTACTACAGGTATCCGCACTTTGCCGCCTGCGGAATTCTACGAAAACTAGTTATTCGGACTTCGTTTCTCGCTAAACAGCCCGCGGGAAAGAGCTCCATTCCCCCCCCCCTCCACCATACCTCTCGAGGCCGGTAACTTCGGCAAAAACTTTCCTACAGAGCCCCAAAACCCAAACATTTCCCGGGTCTCGCATTTCGAGTGCATTTTGTAGCAGCCCGCGTGCGCGCGCGCGCGCGGTGGCTTGGGAAATTTTTTACGATTTTCCGGAAAAATCCAGGAATTTCCAAAAGCCCTCCGTTCGGTTTCTGGAATTTACCTCGCGGAGGGAGAGCATCGGGAGGTTCGACAGATCGGGGCAGGGGAAAAACTCACCCGTTCTTATGCAGTTCCTTCTTGGAGACGCAAACCGCCGTAAAACTGTCCAGAGGCTCCTTCAGGAGGCAGAGCTCCTTCTTCTTGCAGTTCAGGGGTCGACAAAGCTCGCCTGCAAAAAAAAATGGCGAATACTTTAGGAAATGCGCGATCTCGAGCTTTTTCGCTTGTTTCGAACCGAGGACGAGTTACTTTGGAAGTGATTCGGAGCGTCGGGGGTGGGGGGTAGGGGTTGGACTGGTTCTTTTCCCCGTTCCTCGAAAAACTCGGTTTCCGGAGCGAGCGGAGGGTCGGGGGTTGCAATTAAAATCACCGGAGAATAAAGGGAAAAATTCGTTAGGGTCCTGGTGATACCATATCCAGTGGTAAGATCCAGTTGGTGTAATTGCAGTGAAATTGATGCTAGCGGCGGGTCAGATCAAAGGAACGAGCCGTTTCGAGCCAGGGGCGGAGGCGGGGGTGAGACGGAAGGGGGCGAGTATCGTCGTAGCAAAATTCCAGCCTCGTTTCGACCGCGACGAAAATTCATTTTCCAATAGCGAAGTTTTCGAGTTCGAACTACCCTTCCCCTCCACCCCCGAGATCGATTCTCGCCAAGCTCCATCGTAGCGATCTCCCCCCTCCCCCCTTCTGGAATTTACACTTTTCACGAAAGCTTCGGATTAATCGTGCATTAATTCCGATTTATCGACTCACCGATTATCCACCTCCACCCCCACCCCCTCAAAGCCCTCGCGGTGTTCTTCGAGAGGAATTTCCGGTTCGGAGATTCTTTCCCATATTCAACGCAACGCGAGTACGAGCAGAGATTCCTCGTTGTTCGTTGGCGATTGGTCGTGGGGTGGCGGGGGGTGCAATCTCGGCGTTTCCGGTCTGGCTGACGCGAAGTAGCCATTTTCTTGACACTTTGCTGGCGGCTCTGGCATTAATGAAATCACGAGTAATTAGGTAATTGCCCGAGCAGAATTTCTTATCGGGTTTACGGGTCGACGGAATAATCGCGATTGCGGCGGCACAGTGTCGGCAGTAAAGAAGAGACTCGCCATCAACCACTGACGGCTTCGTCCTCCTAAATCCACCCCCGTGTGCGAGTGCAATTGCACCGAAATACCTCCACCGTCGCCGCCGCCGCCGCCGTCAACGAGACGAGCCAGCCAGCGATCTTGATTAATTCGGCCCCACCCCTCTCGGACCTTGCTTGAAATTCCTACCCCCTCCACAGAGAGTTGAAAAAAAAATATTCAGGGGTCGAATAAATCAAAGGGAGGACACCCTCTTTCGCGAATCTCGGGGATGACGACGACGACGACGACGACGACGACTCTCGGCATTTTCCAGCCCTCCCGTGCGTGGGTTTCGATTAATGCGCGATTTCCACGCTAATTAACGGGAATCAATTTTCCACTTGAAATTTCCAGGATTCCCCGCGCTATTTCACGGTCCCGGCTGAAGGTATTTAGTCCACAAGTTACCGAGCAATTTCTTGCAAGATTTGAAGCAGCGACGGATTATTTCCAGTTATTACGTTCGCAGAATGGATCGTGTGATATTAATCACGTCTGAGGAATTGGAGTAGAACTTTATACGCGAGTAGAGACTCACGTGTTGGGTGTCACATACTTATACATATGCATGTGGAAATGGCGGAGGTGGTGTGGCAGTGGTGGGACGCGAGTCGAGTCTCCGCAGTACTGCAGGTGCACAACCTGCGTGTGCCTCGTGGAGGAAACTTTTAATCGATGTCAGCGATTAAACCGGCATAACGCTCCGGAATAATTTCCACGCGCGTTGTTTACTCGCCGACGTATTTACCGATACTCCATCGCTCCGTTTATTCCGCTACTCGGACGAACGCGCGCCGTCGACGACGACGACTCTCCTCCACGCTCCGATCGACCGATCAACCATCGACGATCGACGCATCGACCTACGACCCCCGGAGGTTCGAACGTCGCGCCTTTTTCCACTCGCGGATGCGAGCTCGTCCGAGACTCGAGGCCGAATTACGATTGAGCTTTTCTCCTTGATTCTCAGTAGCGAGGGTCGACGACGAGGACTTTCGCTTCCGAGCTGCAAAATCGATCGTGCCGGCGTGACGCAACGCGCGTCTCTCCCCCCCCCCCTCTCACACTCCCCGTGGGCCAAAGTGGCGAGAGAGCGTTTCCAGAGGGGGGAGGGGGGTTAGGGAAATTGCATCATTTTGGAAAAACAATGGAGAGTTTTGACTGGAAGATTTTTGCGGCGAGTATTCAGAGTGTCGGAAAATGTCGGAGGTTCGCGCGGTTGGAGCGTCGAACGTGCCGATCCAATCCACTCGCGGCAGCGAAACGTTACGTGCATCACGTCGGATGCTATTATCGTTCGCCCGACCATCTTTCTCTGGGAAAACAAATGCGAACTTCCAACCGCACTGGTACCCGCATAGCCTTCCTCCTCCTCCTCCTCGGCGGAAGCCAACGTGTCTCTCTCCCGAGACTTACTCCGGAAGGAGTGCTGGCAGGATTTGGGTCGGCCACTCCGAAATTTCGCAAATGCGAACACAACACCGCGGAGTAATCCTATTTTATCCTCTACTCCGACGAGATGAACTACCCTATGCATCCGAGCATCATAAGGGAATCCAAGGTCGAATTAGAGATTCAAAGTTTCGTCTTTTCCGAAAGACAGAGAGAGAGAGAGAGAGAGTGAGAGAGGGAGGGAGGAAAAAACAGGAGAAAAAGTGCAAATTTCTCGGACATCTCGAGTAAATTCAGCATAGGTCACTGCGACACCCCCGCCGATTGCAAGGGTTTGCCCGGCGAAAGCTCGGTACTGGTAGTAGGAGGGGGTCGTCGAGCGGTCGTTCGGCATTAAGTTGTAAGCGGAGCATCAGCGGAGAGTATTATTGAAATAATTAGGGGAAGATCCACAGCGGTGATAAGACGAGACTACCTGTGGCGGCGGGCCAGACGTTAAGTTTCCCAAGTGCGTAGACGTACGATTCGAGCGAACACCGCGACCATAAACTTCTCTCTCTCTCTCTCTCTCTCTCTCTCTCTCTCTCTCATCGCTTTAAGAACCCTCCCAGCCACGAGTAATCATCCCTCTTGGATTATTCCATAAAACGAATAAAGAACGCGCAGACTCGCGAGAGTAGACAGAGCGGAATTGATAGGCGGAAAAATTTCTGCCGATTTTTCCACGAAAGAAGAGCGATAATCGAGAAGCGATCGAACGAATATCGAGTGCGACTGCTAATTCGGAGGGTGATATTTCAACGAACGATACGCGCGCGCGCGCGCGCGATTGCCGCTGATAAGTGAATAATTGATAAAGGAGAAATCGACGTCGGACCAATAACTCGACGGATCAATTGATCGAATTGAACGGCAGAGAGGGGGTGGAGGCTTGTCGAATAAGTTCGAGAAAGTCGGGGAGAGGGTTGCAATATTTCGACCAGCCACTTATCCGGTTTCGGGACTGTTAAACTTTCGACCGTAAATCTCGCGGATCGAGCGATCGGCGTCCACGATTGAGTCGGTTCAATTGGTATTAGGGGGGTGGTGGTAGCTGAATGGGGCTGTAATCAGACCGGAAATGGAGGAGCCCTCAGGAATCACGTAACCGGAATGCGCAGGTCGATCGTACGCCAAGGGGTTGAACGATCGGCAATGTTAATAGCGATGGGCACAACGATCGAGTCAGCCTCCACCCCCCCCCCTCCGCCCTCTTCCTGCTCACCCTTCAAAGTTTCACTCGTCTTCGATCCTCTCATTCTTCTCGAGAGGGGAGAGGGGAGGAGAAAATTTATTTTCCGTCAGGAAAGTGCGACGCCGCGGGGGTTGTACCTGGAGAACTATTTCGACGGTGGTAGTGATGGTGGTGGTGGTGGGGGAATCCCGCGATAAATCGATGCCCTTGCCCTGCCGATCTCCGAGCGGCCCTTCCGGTCGTTTCCTCGAGGATCCCTTGCAATTTGTAAGTAGATTTGCTTTTAGGGTGCAGCGTCGGAGAGTAAATGTGCAAGTTTAGCGGTGTCATGAGAGGATACAAGTTCAGTTCGGGCAGGTCGTTACGCGGAGATGCCGGCTGGCCCTTTCAGCCCTGGGAAACTCGCCAGTTGCGCCTGCGCCCCTCCCGCCCACCCTCCACCCCCGACCTCCATCCATCCGTCCGAAATATGCTGCTTTACGATCACTTGGCCCGTGAGTGCACTTGCAAGGCGTCGAACTAACGCGATGCATCCGCGCTCGACGCAACGATGAATAAAAATGAACCCACCCCCTCTCCTCGCTCTTGCTCCTATTCCTCCTCATCACTCCCACCTCTCGGCCCACCCACCAACGCGTCCACTAAGTTTATGCAACTAGCAAAACTTTACGACAAATATTTACATAGTCGATGCATTCTCCGGCAGAGGAGAGACATGCCCCACGTGTCTCTCGTGAAAAAATAAGAATGATCGAAATTACTAGCAACCCCCGTCGCGGAACTCCTGGTGGTGGTGGTGGTGGAGGGCGACCCTTCGAGGAATGTCTGCCTGGGAGTGATTACCGGTGGAGAGAAAAGTTGCGAGGAACGAGCGAGTGACTTTCCGGGAGATAATGGATGAAAGTACGAAAGACGAGGGAAAATCGGTCGATAAATTATGAAGCGGGTACCAGAGGGGGTGGCACTTTACTCGGGCCATTTTACATAGAGATTTTCCGGGGGGTGATCTTCAGTTTCAACGGGGAACGACCAATTTCTGGAGCCAAAGTCTCTCTATCTTTCTGTTCTTCTTCCTCTTTTTATACTTTCTCTCTCTCTCTCTCTCTCTCTCTCTCTCTCTCTCTCTCTCTCTCTCTGTCTTTATCTGTCCCTTCTATCCGAGCTGCTTTTCATTTCTTTTAGTCTCGCAGCTGCGGTGTTGTCGCGTTGTTCCCGCGGGACCCTTTTCGTATCCTGCAGTGACGCCGCGCCGCCACGCCAGCGGTGGCGCCCCAACAGCTTCGACTTCCCGGCAATTTCTCAGCCCCGGTGCCAGAAGCGAGCGCGAAATGCGATATTTATCCCCCGGTAAGGTTGCATCCGCTGAAAATTCGCGAAGCTGCGCGAAAAATCGAGCGGAAACCCCAATTTCTTCCCGACTCCGAGCGTCCGTCGAGTTTCCTCGCCATCCACCGCAAGCGTCGCGGCAACAACCACCTCTTTTTTTTTTTTTTTTTCTCCCCCCCGAAGGGATTTGCGCCAAGTCAAGTTTTCCTTATTCGAATTGAGAGGCTCGCGCGAAAAGCGGCGCATGGCTGCGCCTCTGCTTTTATCGCGATAAGACTTTGCTACTTACTGTTCGGGTCGTGTATCCATCGCTTCTTCTCGCCAACTTTCACGACGCGAATGTCATCCTGCAACAGAAACAACGGGGTACAGTGAGAAACCAGAGAGAAATCACCCTGAAGAAATTTCTAAGCGAATTTTGCTCGACTCTCGACGGCGATCGCTTCACGGTTGTTTCGGGGCAGGGTCGATCGATGCGATATTCGCAAGAGGGCATATCACGATCACGGGGGTCTCTCCCCGTGATGTTTCAAGGTCGCCCCGTTAATCGGGCGCTCGTTTTTGCGGCCCTTGCGGGGAAGAAAAAGTCTCGACCCGTTTGCAAAACGAGCGTCGGTGGAGGCGCGGGAGGATCCGGAAGATGACGAACGATGTAGCGGCACGTAAATAAAATTCAAGGTCGCCCCGGTGAGAATCAGCAGCTAGACCGGAGGGCGCGAGAGTTCGGGCCGAGGTCGACTCGTCTAAGCAGAAAAGGAAGAGGAAACGTTCGCGTGATAGTTCACGTGCCAGTTCCTCCCGAGGATATTCCTAAAATCGAAATTCCCACCGGGAGTGAATCGCAATGCGGTGGAGGTGGTGGTGGTGGTGGTGGTGGTGGTGGTGGTGCCCGCCCATCCGTTTCGTCGGCCACGTGAAATTTCCAGCATCTAGGAATTACCGATCTCCCATGACCTACCTAACCAGCTAGAGTCGGCTAATCAGGTTTGCGAGAACTTTGATTCGAGGTATAAAAAACCACGATCGACATAAATATTTCATAATCCAGAGGAGACTGCGTCACTCGAGACACCAAAGGAATTTGATTGCGCAACGCGATTAGCTCCTTTCTAATCGTCGTCGAATGGCTCGTTGTAAAATTCCGAAGGGAGGCAAGGTGGCGGCGCGTGTAACTATTTCGACTTGGACGAAAAGTAATTACAGGGGCTCCCCGGATCCCGTCGACGACAAATTTGAAAGTCTAAACGAGTCGCTCGAGTGTTCTCCAGTCCCTTTCGATGGGCGCCGTCAAAAGCTCCGAAAGCCTCGGAAGCTCCCTGGAAAACTCCAGCCACCCCGACCGACCCACCCCCTACTTTCACGAGATATGCATAACCGGTCGAAAGCAATGTCCCGGACGTAGGAACGAACGAGATTCGATTGATCCGACGAATCCGCGAAATCCGCGCGCGGTAACGAGGAGGAAGGACGGAAAATTCAACCGGTGAAAAAAAAAAAAACGTAATTCCAATGAGATTTTTGGAAAAAACGCGAGGATGGGGGGGGGGGGTTGTGGACTGGACTCGTTAAGCGAATGGAATCGCTCTGGCGTCGTTCATTTATAAAAGCAGCCGATTCTCTAGGCTTAATTTCATGTTTATTCAGGAGCGCTTCCAATAGCGCGCCGCAATATTCCATATGATGAGACGTGGAAATCGGAAAATCAATGAGAAACCGCGGTAAGCCCGATTTCCCATTCATGCGGTGAGAAATTAATTTTTCGTTGAAAAACGCGAATTCGGTCCCGGAGACTAATAATATTCCCGCTGATGGGACGCGGATGCGCGATACATAATTTACATGGTCCATCCATCCCGGGAAGGGGGAAGGGGGAAAAGGGATGAAAAGCGACACCGGTATTTTTGTGGAGTTTTCGCATTTCGGTGGTGCTGCCGGTTCGCGGCGCGCCCGGTCAAATGGCTGGATCCAATTTCTTGGGGGTAGGAAAACTTAGTTGCGCTCACGGTTGGACGCCAGATTGACCCGGGTGATGAATGAAATTCTAGCCAAGTGTTTTCGAGGCTCGCTGCTGCCTCGTTGGGAAAATAGAGGAGAGGAAGAAAAAAATTCAACTGGCCGTTGGTTCGTCCGTCCGTCCGTTCGTTCGTTCGTTTGGCTGACGGAAAAACTTTGGCGCAACACCGGGGACCATTTGTCAGAGCTGCAAAGTGGCCCGCAGGCCCGTAGATCACACGACGAAAGCGACGCGCCGATTTGTATCGCGCCAAACCGAAGCTGAGAGTGTACACGAAATCATTCGGGGAAACTACCCCACCACCCCGCCGCATCCCGGTCTCTCTCCCTCGCGAAAGCCAACGACGAGGAAATCTCGGACAAAACCTCGTTAATTTCTCCCGGAACCCCCGAGCGATCTCGACGGCTAACAAACGGGAAGACAGTCGCGTCCCGATAATTAATCAGAGTGTACCGGACATCGTTTGAAATCGGCAAACGGGGGTGTAGCGGGGTGAACGGGGGTGATTAGGGTCGCGATAAGAACGAGCAGTACCGCAGGATCGATCGAGATCGATTCGACCGATCTCTCTCTCTTTCTCATTTTCAAATTTCCAGCGGAGTGTCAGGAGAGGAGAGGAGAGGAGAGGAGACGCTAGACATTTTTATTTGATTATAAAAGCGAATAGAGCCGGACGTGTTCTCAAATACGATGCAAAATAGTGTGCGTCATCAATACTGCATCCATTTGATATTGAAATAGAGAGAGGGGGAGAGAGAGAAAGAGAGAGAGAGAGATTTTTGCTTTTGGAGAATTTATCGAGTTGCCCAGGGTAAACCTAAAAAATTCAGGGAATATAATTAAAAAAACAATCACCACGCTTGATTCATCGCTGTTGCACCGTGTGGGAAGTAACTGCAGTGAATATTTATACAAAGCGATAGGTTGTTAATAAAAACCAATATGCAGTAATCCGAAATATTTTCGTTCTCTCGCTACAACAGAAAGCCTCGCGTCGGAATGACAATAATCTTTCTCCGATCTGAACCGAATCGAACCAAACCACCCCCGCAATCTAATTCCTAAAATTTGTCAAATTTGACTTTCCAAATTTCCATTTCTTCGGTAAAACAAGCGGGAATTTTGATTTGAAGAGATCTTGTTGTTTCAACTCTTTCTCTCTCTCTCTCTCCCTCTTTCTCTCCTAAATGGCCCGTTTTTGCAATCCTTTCAACCAAGGCTTGCGCAATATTCGCAACAAGTAGGCAGCGTCGGGCTCTCCCTGATATTGCAAACGAGAGAGAAAGAGAGAGCACTGGAAAGCTGGAGAAAATAAACGATGCGCGCGTTAAATAATCATTTTCATAAATTTCCACCATTATCCCGACGATGCTGCGAACTTCCCGGGGGAGTTTCAGCGTGGCGTGGCGTAGCGACGCACGATGTAAGGAGAGAACAGCAAATTTCAGGGAATCTTTTCGAATCATTACTTTCGATGGTTTTTCATGATGTTAGTTACGGCAGACGGGTTAACGTTAACGCTAACGTTAATTAACGGATCGGCGGCTATGGTGGCCAGCGGACGTAAAATGTCTTGGTAGCTGCTGCTGCTGCTGCTGCTGCTGCTACAGTGAATTGGTAATTGAATTTTTCGCCTGGGAGTTAATTATATAAGCGGTCGGGCCGAGAGGGAAATGAATTACGGGGATTATCCTTGCTTTCATCCTGGCGCCGTCCATCCATCAGCGGGTAACTTTGCCAATTACCGATCTTATAATCGACTCCAGTCACGCTGTTTGCCCGGGGAATTTCGATCACCCTCGATTACCTCCGCGCGAATCTCGACTTCTCCCTCCCCAGGATGAACCACCACCACCACCACCACTACCACCACCATCACGTTGGAATCGTCCGTCCAATCCAAAAATTCCAATCCAAAGGCTTTCGCCGACTTTGCTAAAACTCGAACATTTTTTACTCGGGGAAAAATAGAAGCGGAGGGGTGGGGGTGAACCCTCCCCCTCCTCTCCCGGACCCGACGAGGGTTGAGAAAGAAATTGTCGAATGTTCCGCGCGGCGGCTACTTCCGGGATAACGCGGCTCCGTGGCGATGGGAGGGGAGAGGCGCGGCGGGGTGGATAGAAAAAAGGGGACGCGCTACCGGAAGAAAATGGCGGAGGGCGAAAAAGTGGGTCGCCGCTGTTGCTGCTCCCACGAGCAATCGGAGTAACAACGCGGGCCCAGGAATGAGATTCGCGTTGCTTGCAAGCTCGTTGGATTCCAGCAATTACCGCGAGACTGTTCGCGCGTGTCGAACAGTTTTGCGCCGAGCTTGCACGCGTGGGGGGTGCGCGCCTGGTTGCACCCCCACCCACCCCCGCACTCGACTCTCGTCATTCAGACGGTTCCCAGAATTCCATGCGGTTCCAGTCCTAATTGTTCCTTCCGATCGTTTCCACTACCACCCCCCCCGCCCCATTGTCACCCCAACCAACCCTCCTCGTCGCACCCCCGCGAGAAACTTGAATTGGGGCGGAGGGGGGTGTGGTTGATGCCGATTCTTTCGACCTCCGGGGATTAATGGGCGAAATTAATCCAGGGAGCGAGACAAAAAGTTTGGCAACGACGCGAGGAATCAATGGACGCCGTTCGTCACGTCACCGGGGGGAAAACCGAGCGCGGGGATTCTCTCTCTCGGGTAATTTTCATCGGTAATCGAGTCCCATGTTTCTTCTTGGTTCCACGACTGTTGGGTCCACCTGGTCGTCCCGATGGAGGTGCCCCCCCCCCCCTCCCCCCACGCCACCGCCTTGGAAATCCCCATGAATTTCTCGAGTCGATTTCTTCGAGTTAATTCGACTGACGCTCATGGGGGATGGGGAGATTCGACGTAGATTCGATTCGAAGTGTGGCTGAAGTACGAAGGGGTGGCGGAAGGTAGGGAGGAAGGGGGGGGGGGGGAATTCTGAGAGAAAATGGAGCCACGTCGAAATTTGCCGCTGTGCTGGATTGTAGCATCGTCTCAAACGCCTTGAGCGAATCTTTGTCGGCCCACCCCCAACCCCT
Organism: Sclerodermus sp. 'alternatusi'; assembly: GCA_037305995.1. Classification (NCBI taxonomy): domain Eukaryota; kingdom Metazoa; phylum Arthropoda; class Insecta; order Hymenoptera; family Bethylidae; genus Sclerodermus; species Sclerodermus sp. 'alternatusi'. The sequence continues at coordinate 4,739,411 of CM074549.1, forward strand.
GCGCGTTCTCATTCCTATTCGAAACCTCCCCTAGCGCTCGAGCGATACTCCGCATCTACACACCCCATCTACCAAATTCGCGTTACCCATTTACCTTCTTCTGCGTACGCACACACACTAACACACACACACGTACCAAGTACTAAGTTGGTTCCACGTGATTTCGTCCGTTTCGCCTGATTCGCTTGATTCACTTTGATTCCTTTTACTCGGAAGGTTTTCAAGGACTCGAATCACCTGGCGCACATGCCTTCCCCCAATTATCCGGACCGGTACTGGAGAACTCGACTCGTTCGATCGTAGAAATTTTCCTAGAGTCGCTTATCGCGGTAAATTATTCCAGGAAATTGGCTCCCTCGGAAGAGGAAGCTTCATCATCCCTCCCGAAAACGGCCATTTTTGTCTCGCCCACCAACGAAACGCGAAGGTGCACTTTCCCTCGTTCGCCCTCTCTCTCTCTCTCTCTCCGTTCAACTATTTCATGAATTAATTTCATTGAATTAGCTCGTAGCTAGTACGTACGGGGTAATTACACCGGAGTTTATTCGTAAAATCAGATTCAGCAGTGTAACTGATTAATTCCACCCAACTGTTTTTCGTTAGAAGTAAACAAACTAGTAAACTCTCCGAGCGAACTAAAGTAAAGTTGCGCGCATATTACACGGCTCTCCCATCCAATTCATTTGGTCCGCGTAGGAATTTTCCGGAATTATTGACAAATTTCTCATCTGCCCCGAGCGAGCTCTCATCGAATTCCAGTAATTTCTATGCTGGATGCTTCTATTTCTCTAGTTTCGATCGGTCGACCTAAGATTGGGGTTGGGGGTGGGGGTGTGGAGAAACAGGAGTCGCCAAGAAATTCCGCTGAAAATCCTATCCTGTCGTCGTCGTTGTCGTCGTCGTCGGCGGCGGCGTTTTCCTAGTGGAGCGCACCCACCCCCTCCTCTTATCCGGAAAAGCGTATCGTCGAAAATCTTGAGAGCTGCCGGAAAATCTAGCGTGAAATAAACCTATCGTCTCTCGCGCGGTGTCGTCGCTGTCGGTGCGAGTCGATAAATTTTCGTAGGAAGGGAAGAATTTTTTCCGGCAACCCCCCTCCCCGCGCCGCCGGTTGTAACGATCCTTTTGCAATTCGCATCGGTAAACAATCCGCGACGAGGAAAACCGGATGCAGGAATCTCGAAATATATCGGCATGAATATCGATGTATCGATAACGAATATCAGCGCCAGTGCTGCTGGGGAATGGCTTTACGTCGTTCGAGTGGAATTTCATCCGGGGCTCGAATAAATGTCTACGTATGCGGAATCGCGATTTAAGTCGGTGGACGCCAGTTCTCGAGGATGAGGAGGGAACGAGAACGGAGATGGGGGTGGGGGTGGGGGTGGTCCTCCAGCTGCTCCTCGTAAACTCACGGATCGAACTCTCAAGGAGTAAAGGCGAATTAGGCGGATAAACGAATTTCATAAATTACCTCGAGAGGGAGGAAAAGCGGAGCGATCGGCAAAAACTACCCCTTTCGATCGGAGGGGGAGGCTCTGCTGCTGCTGCAGAGCCGGCCGGCGTTTCGACGAATATTTTATTTAACGAAATAAAACATTCGTCGCGACTGCTCCCATTTCACGTGTGCCTCCCGCCGCGTGTTTATTCCCGCTGACCCATTTCCCAGCTGGCTTTTTTCCGAGGGTGCAGCTTTCCACGATTTTCCGATTTTTCCCTTCTGTTGGTTCACGCAGAAGCGCAAATATTTGTTTACCGCAATTAATATTCTCCGCGAGCGAACTTTGATTTATCGACACTTGCTTTTTCTAACCCACCCCCTCGCAAATGGTTCTCGATAATTTCCACTTATCCCTTCGCCCCCTCCCATCCCCCTCCTTTTTGACTTTCCTGAAAAATCCAGAGAAACCGCGCAATTTCTCCTAGGACGCGTCTCGCCTTTTTTCGCAGTCGAATTTCCCGCTGAATTTGCTGGAATTTGCCGCCATAACTGGCGAGTCGATAATTCTACCCCCGCGGGGGTAGGGGAGGTCGCCGACGGTAAACCCGAGGCCAACCGATCGGAGTTGCCGACCGGGACTAACGGAGTAACGCATTCTCGGCAAATTTGGAAATTCGAGCGAGTTGACTGCGGCGCGTAACCCTCGGCTACAAAGGGAGACGCACACGCGAATGTGCGCGTGTGCGTGAGGATGGGCCAAGCGACGAGGGGGTTGGGGGTGGAGGGAGAAGTTTGACGGCTGCGAATTCGGCGTAATGCAGCGGAGCGCGTGGGAACACACAGCGTAAACTCTAATCTGGTTAATACGTGCGGCAAGAGGGTGGTTGGGGGTGGTTGGGGGTGGCGGGAGGTGTACACGCAGGCAGAACGCACACTGCACTCCAGACTGCAGCGGCAAGTACTCGCGCATGAATAATACATAAAGTGGATGGAGAAACAACGACAGCAGGGGCCGCCGGGCCCGATTCGTCCCAAAACCACCCCAATTGGATTTCCGCTTAGATTCCTCCGGCCCTCTCGTCATCCACCCTCCGAACGCCGTGACCGAACCAGGTATACCACCGGCGGGGTCCGTTGACTTTTCCGTCGAACCACCCCCAAACCCCTGCCTGTCTGCCCGTTTGATAGGCGTCGCGATCTCCGTGACACGTCCTGGCGTTAGGAAATCGATGAATTTTTTTACACCGGGGGTGCGAGGTGGGGTGGGACTTTTTATCGAGATGCGGACGCAGCAACCGGTGGACGATACGATTGGTCCCCGCCGAGACGACAGGACGGTGTGCAAATGAGTAGCGAAACGGGGGTGAGTGTGTGTGTGTAGGGTGTACTTGAATAAAATACACCCGGACAGCGGGGGGGGGGGGGGATGTCGACGCGCGAGAGGCGTCGCCATTCGCTGATGACAAAACGAAATAAAACGCGAAAGATATTGAATTCCCAATTAAGTATCGAACGACGCGCGTTTGTCGGCTATACTTTTGTTGTTCAGCGTTTTTCCGGAGGGAAACTGACCGAAAAAACAGTTTGAAGAATAAATGCGAGAATCTTGTTTCACCCTCGATGATCGGGCAACCCTCCGCCGCCATTCGCGTCCCCCTCTCCCTACCACGTATCCCCAATACTTTTATCATCCGCCGCGCAAACTAGTGGAATTAAGAAAAGTTCGGAAGGGTGAAAAAGAAGCTTGGCAGTTTTCCAATGAAAAATCCAGCGGCGTTTCCTCGCGAAACGTCGATTTCCCTCGAGTTACTCCCACCCCCGTATAGAAAGTTCCTCGAAATCATCGAGAATCGAAAACAATTAGAAACATTTGGCGTCGATGGTCTCTCCCCCAGCAGCTGGAGAACCGACGGAAGAAATTAGGGTGGGGGAAAGTTGGTCCTCTCGAGCGCTTCCGAGTGGGAGCAGAGGGGTGTGTGTGTGTGTGTGGGGGGGGGAGGACGTGAAAAATAAGGTTGGATTTCTCGATCCAGCGGAAACCGAAGTAGGGCGAGGATCTATTCGTCACGGGGGATCGATAATCGCGGAAGCCCGTGCGGGGGACCGGATCTCGCCCTTTGCTTCGGGAATACCTGGAGGGTCGTGGCCTTCGACCTCGCCCTCGAGAGGAGGAAGAAGGCGAGCGTTTCTACCCCCCGGTTGAAAGTGTGGGAGTCAACAGCCACGATAATAGCTGGATTCGAGGTTTTTTCGTAGCGCGAGCAAAGTCTAGCGACCGAGAGGGTAGAAAGAGAAAGATCGTTCTCCGATAAGGCCACTACCACCGCCGCCACCACCAGGAGTCGTTCCGCCGGAATTACCTTAGAGTCGAAACTTCAGTGGCCATTCATCACCGTTTACCCCTTGCTTGCCACGGAACCTCGGCAACCTCGACCAACCAATTTAATCGCGCGCCGTGGCGAAATTGCGAGAATCTGGATTCGCCCGATACGGTCCGCGAATTTTTATCGTCCATCGATACCCTCCACTCGTCTTCTTATCCAACCGGGTGAAAAGCGAGGGGGTGGGGGAGAAGGACGACGACGACTATTTAAAATCATCCTGGTACAAGACTCGAACGAGATCCAAATGAACCCGAGGCAATACCTGAATAAAACATTCGCAAACTTCCGACGAGGTAAGAAAATTTATGTCAACCCCTATCTCCTTGCGCGCTTCACCCCCCCCTCTCCCTCCGTGGAAATGGAAGTGGAAGATCGTCCTTCGGCTCGGGGTTCCGGCGGGTATCGATAAATTTTCTCGGGAACCCTGACGGTGTCCGGAGAATCCAAGTGTCGAGTTGGTTCGGCGAAGGAGACGGGGGAGGAGGGAGGGTGGTGCGGCATCCCCTATGGAAATTGGGACGGTGACAGTCCAGTAGGAACGCAACTCTGACAACGAGCGGATATTACGAAATTATGCCTTTATCCCAGAAAGCTCCAATTCCCAGCAGCACACGGAAATTCGATTTTCGATCGAGACTTTGACTTTCGACCACCCTCTCTCTCCCTCTCATCCCGTCGTCGTCGTCGTCCATCTCTCCCCGCTTCCGACTCTTCTTTCGCCCCGCGGATTCTCATCGCGAGGTTGGAGAGATTCAAGCGTTTCCATGGCTATTTTATTTGAAAGTCGAGACAAACATTGGCTAGCAATTATCATAAGCGACAGAGAGCATCATCTACGAGGATCGATGGAGTTCGGGGTGAAAGTTGACGGGGGAGTGTATCGATAGAAAATAATAGAGTCGAACTGCAACGGAGTACAACGCGCGAGTGCTTTTTTCATGCTCAAAGCGTCGGCAAAGCGATCAAGTTACTTCGGGGCGAGGGGGAAGCTGCTGATACACCCCCCCCTCTCCCACACCCCGTGCGCTTCGCTTCGACCGAGTCTCTTCAGTTTTCTTTTTCCCCGGTTGTGTGTCGAGCGTACTACTTCACTGCAACTGTACATTAATGCGCGCGTAGAATTAATAGTACTTCCCGAGTTTACTTAGTTTATTCTCGCTTTGCAAGAAAAATGCTCGGGAAAATTGGCCGGGAAAAGCTCGGGGAGAAAATCCACACGTGTACAGGGGAAATTCTGTTATCCTTATACTCCCTCTCTCGCTCTCTCTCTCTTCCTCTCGTTTCACCCCCTCCCCCAAATTCTTTTTTTTTTGCCTCGTACTTTACTTTTTTCTCTGTTTTCCCACCTCGAAGCCCACCCCGACTGAAAACTTTGAAAATAAATATTTTTCATATTGTTGACATTAACATAGAGAGAGGTTCGAATTATCGAATTCGCCCGGGAATGAAAATCTCGCGCTCGTCTCCCTCCGCCATTTTGCAATTCCTCTTTAATCGAATTCTACTTCGCGCGATAAAATTATTTCTTCGTTCGGTCTTTCGTGACGACTTTCATTGGATTTCCTCGGCTGATTATAAACCTTGATCATTTTCATTAGTTGATTTTCAAGAGTATTCGCGAGCCGAGGAATATTATTGTTCCTTGATTTTTCATCGCGCAAACTAGCAATTAAAAAAATTGCTCCTTCGAGAGTAAATTCATCAGGCCGCGGCGCGAGCTCGAGGAAGAAGCAAAAGAAGAAGAAGAAGAAGAAGAAGATTTCGAGGGGTTAGGATCGAGGAGGGGTGGTGGTGGATACTCCCACTGCCGGCTATCCCCCCACATTCGCTTTAATATCTCAAATTCAAGTAGCGAGGCACATTTTCCGAATTGGGTTAAATGAAACTTGAACGTTACAGATTTCCAGCGAGTTTTTACTCCGGAGTAACCGGTTTCCCGGGGCTCGCGGTATTTAGGTTTTTACGGGCAGAAAAGTTTTGGATAGAAAAGCCCCGGAGTCTAAAAGTGGCGCGCGCATGAAAATTTCAGGTGCTTTTAGCTAATCAACCTTGAATTCCGGAGGGAGGTGAAACGGCAAAAAGGAACAATTACTCCAAGACGATGAAGCCCGGGAAGCACGAGGAAGCATGGTGAAACCGAGCTGTTTCCTTCGGGGAAAAAAGAATTCTTTGGTGGGGGGGGGGGGGGGGGGAGTAAAAATATGTATGACCGTGACGGTGATGTTGACGGTGGCGGCGATGAAAGGAGTGGCGTGTGGAAAAATAGTCGAGTGGTTACATCCAGTGGTAAGAGCCTCCTGGTGAATTACGGGCGATGCGCATCCACCGCATGCTGCAATTATCAAGGTGCTCAGTTGTTCAAGGTCACACGCAATTCCCTCGCCAGTGGGTTCCGCCCGCGCTGCGCGTGCAGCCGTCTCCATTCCGGATGAGATAATTTATATCGCGCGTATTACGTAAAACAGCAACACAGCGGTGTTGGCAGCAACAATAACCTCCCGACAAATATTGAAATTGTAGCGAAGATCCTCGACGTTCGCGGTAGAGACGAGAGCTTTTTCGTCTCGGCGCCGCTCTGGTTCTTGCCGGCGATGCGCGGCTTTAACTTAAAGTCGGAGGGAACGTTGGATTATGGGCAGAAGTGAGAAAAATACGAATGTACGGATGTCTGGCATTGGACTTAAATCATCCTCGACAGGACTAGCAGTTATTTCATAAATATTGAAATTTCGCAGCGAAAATTGTTCTCGCGGAAAGGCAGGCATCGTATTGAAATTCTGCGCGGGACGAGTGTAAAAAGTTAGAAAAAGAAACAATACTATCGTTCCGGAATATTTATGAGGTCCATCGAGGGGTGCGTCGCCGTTAATGGAATTCAACAGGGCCGTATCTATCTACCTTTGTACTCTGCCCGCTCCCACCCCCGAGACCACCCTTAACCCTCCTTCGTGCTCAGTCACGATATCCGTAAGCGGTACTTCACACGCCAAAAAAGAAAATCGAACACAATGAAAGCAGCGATAAAAGTATTACGCTGAATATTTCTCTTGGTAGCGTTGTGTATTCAAAACTCTGACTAATATTTGTGGATATTTTCCGGAATGCCTTTAAAAGTATTCTCCCTTTGAGAGGGAAAAAGTTTCCTCCTCGATAGGAATTCTTGAGAAACGCGAAGAGGTAAATAATTGGCTATGGAGAGTATACATCCAACCACCCCCCCCCCTCTCACCCACCGCTGCTGCTGCTGCGTTTGCTAATAAACGAACGAGGGACAAAGAAAAAAGTCGCAAAAAGTCTTATCGACAAGTTTTGAAACTGTGGACCAAAAAACAAAAAAAAAGAACTTTACGCGCGACGCTAGAGTGGGCCGAGGGCTGGAAAAAAAAAAAAAAAAAAAAAAAAATTCCAATACGATTACTCGAAAGGATTAAACGTTACCCCGGTGTAAAACAAAAAGTAACATAATTCTCATGGATGAATGTTTCGACTGAAATTTTTACACCGTTCGCTTTGTCCCACGGATCGAATTATAAATTCTAATTGGGCACATGTACTTTTCCCTTAACCGAGAACAATGCTACGATCAGGAGGAAAACAATGGTATGGTTTACGAATATTTATGAGAAACCCCCTGAGGGGGTTGGTTAATGAAATTCAACAGAGTCTCTTTTTGCAAAGCCAACCTCAACCCCAACCCCTAGTCCTTTATTCGTGTGAACTAGAAGGAGGGAGGGAGGAGAAAGAGAGAGAGAAGTGGTTGGAAGTAGCACAGAGATTGGTCTTGCCACAATTCGTCGCGTATCGAAGAAGTCGCCCGAATCTGGCGAGGCAGAGGAATTTCATCCCCTGGCATCCTCCCCCACCCCCTAAAAATGCGCGACGGCAGTTCCTTCCGACATTTTGCACCAGCTCGCTTCAAAGAAAATTCTACTTTCGTTTTTCGCTCGATTCGAGTAGACTCCTCGATACTACTTACGCAAACTTTCGGGCACACCTGCGAGAGAATGCGAGGGAACTTTTTTTTATGACGTCATCGAAATTAGCGAGATCATCGGTAGCGAGCAAAGTTCAGTGTGGCGAGAGTAAGAAGAAAGGAATGAAGGAAGGAAGGAAGGAAGATAAGTGGAGTATTTGAGCGAGAGAGAGAGAGATAGAGAGAAGTGGAAATGGAAGGGGGCGGACAGAAGGACAGGGGGTGGAGAGAGTAAGCTGATTTACGATCAAGAATCCCTCATCCGGTTTCCTGTGCGCAGGGCAGTATGTCCTGCGACGAGATGTCCAGGACTGGACGTGTCTCCGAGGTAATGCATTTTCTAGTGGCTGCGACATTCCTGGAGGATTCGAATCGCTCGGAGACTCATCGGCGAGCTGCCTGGAAGGGAACCAGCTGACCTGGAGCGCTTCCGTTCTCTCTTCCGCTCCCGCCCCCGCTCTCGCTCTCGCTCCGGCGGGATGTCCAAATCGATCCGCCTTCCAACAAACCCTTTCAGCCCATGCTTTGCTACTTTCCTCCTCGATTCCCTCCCTCCCTACTTCCCTCGCAAGCCAGCCACCTTTATTGAATCGATCCCCCTACGCGTGTTACTGAATTCCTAAATTCTTATTTTCAGCCCAAGCGACCTGCCAGTCCCCCATAGAACCTGAAACGAGAAACTAGAAGCGAGAAACGAGAAACAAACCCTAACGGTCTTGAATTTGTCCATCAATTCTTTATCAAGCTCCTCTCTCTCTCTCTCTCTCTCTTGCGCGCGCGCGCAATATTATGTCCTGGGATCTTCTTGAATAAAAATTAATCGCATGGCGAATGACTCATTTTTACTTTATCGGTCCAGCACATTTCTCATTTCACCTCTACTTTCCTACTTTAATATACCTTACCTTACCTTACCTCGCCTCGCCTCACCTCAACCTAACTTTACTTTCCTACTGTCCATAAAGATCCAACACTTCCCTCTGGCTCCTCGCTTTTATCCCTTGCATCCCTTAACCGATCTTATTATTGCAAACCAAGTTCTCTCTCTATCTCTCTTTTTTCCCTTCTTCTTTCCATTCTTTCTCTCTCCCACCCTCGTTTTTACTCTTTTCGCGTGTCGGCGGTAGTTCCGTTAATCCGGGATCTCTCAAACTATTTGTACGAATGAATCTTTTTAATTAGCCTGTTCTTTTTTCACTTGCAAATTCGTCTTTGAGTCAACTTCATTATCGATCCACGGAAGCTCCTCTTTCTCTCCTACCAACGCTACTTTCCAGTGTCCTCGTAATCTGGAATCTGGAATCTGGAATCTGGAATCTGTTGACCGTCGTCTCTTTTTATTCCCTTTTTCACCGGCAGATTTCACTTGTTGGGTAATATCACTTGCAAATCAGCCTTTAATCGAGGTTATTACTAGTCTTTTTCTCTTGCTCCCTACTCCCACTACCCCCCTCCTCCCTCTATTAACCCAGAATCCTCTGACCAGCTTTATATGGGCTTTTTCAGCAGTTTTTATGGGCCTTGCTTTATCTTACCGTCTAGAAGTTTCTTCTTTCTCGAATATCACTCGCAACTTCTTCCTTCGTACAGTATTTATCATTGAAGCTATTTCCTCCCTCTTATTTTCCTTTCCCATTAATCCTCTTCTTACTCCGTCCACCTCTTTCCACTATTTGCAATTTCCCATTTCTATGTCCACTATTCTCTCTCTCCCTCTCTCCCTCTCTCCCTCTCTCCCTCTCTCCCTCTCTCCCTCTCCATCTTATTTATTATTGAAGCTTCTTCCTTTTTCTTAAATCGTTATCTTCTAATCCAGAATTACGTGAAATTCTGAGACCTTTTTATTTCTCGTATTCTCTTTGCTGCAGCTTTCTGTAATATCTCCTCAAGGTTCTTGGATTCTTCATTTTTGTTTAAAGCATCTTTTCACCGAAATCTCTTTTTGAGATACTATACTACTTCTCTTCACTCTTGAATCTTTTTTGTTTTTATTGAATCTCAACCAGTAGATTCTTCTCTTTGATCCTCCCTCTCAGACTCAGCTGTTCAGTTAATCCTTTCTATATCCCCTCCCCCCCCCTCTCTCTCTCACTCGTACTCGCCCTTCCCACTATACACCCTTGTGTATCTCTTTTTCTCGAAAACCTTTGCTATCTTTCTTCAGAGTTCAAAAGCGGAAAACGCGCAAATTTAAAGCTAACGTTAGAGTCGCTTTTACGAATAAACTCGACAAACCATCGAACGAAATGCGCCAATGTGCCAAGTGACAAATATGTATATGTGTGTGTGTGTGTGTGTGTGTGTTGCTATGAAAAGAATTATCGTGTAAAATAATCGTCGGAAAAGCAAGCAAAGCTGGATAGGACGAGAGGATTTTCAAAGTTCTTGATCGATCGATAGTTCGAATTGTGGCGAACGTTTCAGATTTGGGTTAATCGGCTGCGGGAGTCACTGCTGTTACCTTTGAAACGTAGCCAAGGACTTAAAGTCGTCGAAAGTCGTCGAAAATCGCGCGAAACTTTTATCCGATTACGGGCTGTACTAACGGAAACTTTTGCTTCGATCAAATAACAGAATGCCCGCACTTTAATTCCACCCCGTAGAGCCAAATGTGCTCGCGAAACATGGCAATTACCAAATTCTAGTATACGTACAGCCCGAGGCAAAAATTTGTCCGAGCGTAGAAATTTTTAAACTTTCTCCAAGAAATTTTTGCTTCTCTCTACCCCCCTCTCTTTCTCTCTCGGGAGAATATCGGAGACGCTAAGAGAGACAGCAACAGCGGCAGCACTTCCTTAGAGGGGCCGAGATTTTTCACACGAAACTAAAACAATTTTTTCTTTGCCAATTTTTTTTTTCCAGCTACTTTAAATGTTGCGTTTCTCTATTCCATTTTTTGTTTTTGCTTACCGAATGCATATTAGCTTTTTTACAAAACAATGGAAACGTTTAAAGTTTACCGGTGTGTTTGCGCTCAATTGTTTTTATTTATTCCAATTACATTATAATGCTTACACATTCGAGCGCTTTATTAATGTAATTGCTTATCGATTTCGCAATTTACCGTAAATTATGACAAATTTATTTATTTTAGATAACTGGCGGTAATAACCATTCTTATAGGATAAAACTGAATTTAATCTAAACACAACATGTATAATTTACTCACCGACAACAATTAGCCGAACAATGGAATTATTAAATTGTCTCACTCACCTGAAGCAAACAAAAAAGTATTTGTTGGCAAATTGCATTTCACTTCCGAAATAATTATTTAAAATTCCGCTCATCACTTATTTGGAGTAAATCCGCTACTTTTATACGCTTGCGCTTTATTATATTATCTTTGTCGATTTCTGTGAGAAGTAATTTCCTCAGTTTTGATTTAGTTTATTTTAAAGAGTCACGTGCTGCACGCACGCACGCACGCACGCACGCACGCACACACGCGCGCGCGAATCACTCAGATTATCTATCCCGATTGATGTTTCTTCCTCTGGTTTTGTTACGGTATGCAGCAGTTTCTTTTTCAATTCCCCTTTTCGATTATCGATCTTCAATCTCTCCCTCTCCCTCCCCTTTTCTTCTCGTATCAACCGACTCATATCTCTTTTTTAATTCTCCCATTTCCTATTTCGAATTTCATTTTTCTCTCGTTCTTGCGCGGATCCCAACTGGCTACTCGCGTTTCCAGCTCCGCTTTCTCGTTATCATTTTCGCTCTTTCCCTTTTTCCCTTCTTGATTTTACCTTGCTCGACATTAAAAGTAAAAAACCATTCCACCATGAATATTTTTGCATGTTTGCTTGAAATAATTGCAGACTCTGCCTCTCCGCGTTCCCATTTGAAAGAGACGCAAACAAATTTTTGGATTACGGAATCTATTTACCAATATTTTCGGATTTTCTTTCTAGTCGACTCGAGCTCGGCTACGAAAAATACGAAAAAACGAAAAAAAAAAAAATCCCCCAGAAGGAGAATCGCATAAGAGATTACACGAATAAATAATCGCGGAATTGCTCAAGTGTGCGAGTTTCCGAATCGTTTCGTCGCTTTGTCGTCGCTTTATCGTATTTTCCAGCTTACACGATTATCCCCCGACGTATCGTTCGATGGTTTATTAATTTTTTCACTTCGTTAAAATTTCAAGGAGGAATTAGCGTTTTTAGCGGGGAAAAATCCCGGAAAAAACGAAGAATTTTTAGCGACATGAAGAAATAACGATCCTCCGAGTAAAAACGGGTATTCGAGCTTGTTAAAATTTGGCCAGGGTCACCTGATCAATTATTATCGGGGAAAGAGTGGAATTCCGATTCTCTGGACGGGGGGGGGGGCAGGGGCAGCGGCGGCGGCGGTGGTGGTGTGCGTGCTCTCAAAATCCGCGACTCGTGAAATTCTCATACGAGGCCGCTATCCGGCAAATGAAAACTTCATGAATATTGGAACAACCACCAGCACTGACAGCCCCCCTACTACAGTTTGTGCAAGTGCCAGAAATATATTCATACCAGAGTCATCCGCTTTTAATGGCGAGTAACGGATTAAAATCAAAAAGAAGGAAAGTATTTCCAATTATCCAGGCGACAAACAAAATTCTACGTACAACCAGTTTCGGCAAACATAAATCCGCGCGAAATTAAAATCCACTGAACAGTTAAGTCACACGATACACGATGATTTCCCGCTGGAATTAATGAGAAAGTAAATGGTTTGTTATTGCTTTTCGTAGCCGAGGAGGGGTGTGGGGTGGTGTTTCGGGACAACTGGGGGTAGCTTTCTGCAATTTGCAAAGTTTGCCACTGCCGGTAAATCAAATAGGAGGGCCAGGACCGAGATGAGGAGGAGGAGGAGGGGGAGGGGGGAAGAGGATAATTTCCAAAATAGGCAAGACACTCCAGTCGAATGGTGCTTTGGCTTCTCGGGGAACTTAAACCGACTAGTAGATCGTGTTACCCGGGAACTAGCGGGATGTGGCAAGCCAAGCCAAGCCAGCGGTACTCGCTGGCCGGTCAGTGGTGGTTGGTGCTCTTGTTTCCTGGAATAATCGAGGAAAGCAATTTGCCGCAATGCCAATTTCCACGATAACCGAATAAAAGCAAATTACGAAAGAGAGCGCGATCAAAGCCAAAGTCTCGAAGAATGGAAGAGTGTTCTCGGGGAAGACCTGCCCACCCCCGCCTCCTCCTCGGAATGCAAATTATCAGTCACGACCCCCGGCTTGGTTATTAGCGTGCTGCTTTTCGACGAGGGAGAACCCCTCCCCCTCTCCCCCGAGACGGGTCGTCAAGGGTCAGGGAATTCCATTGGCGAACGAGGACAAACGAACAATCGTCGAGAATGGAAGAGTGTCGGTGGTGATTTCCGGTTAAGTTTGACACGATACTCGTCGTCGTTGTTGTCGTCGTCGTCGTCGTCGTTGCTGCTGCCGTTGCTGCCGCCGCCGCCGCCGCTGTTGCACGGGGAACGGAGTAAAAGTGGCCAAATAGAAAGAAGAAAAGGACGAGTATCGAAGCGGACGACCCGTGGAGAAATAAAAAATGCAAACTACGAGTCCAGAAATGGGAGAGACGATAAAACGCAAAGGAGAGCAAACTACCTTGTACGCGCGCCATTTTAAAAACCACGCGTTTGCCCATTCTCCCGTCTGCCGCTATTAATGGGAGCCGGTAAAAAAAATCATACGTCGAATCGACGAGCCGACGAAATTCGAGAAACGAAGGAGGAACGAGCGCGATCCGTTTGGCGAAAAAAATTCATGAGAGATCGGACAAGCGACGAATAAGCGAGTCATCGAGTCGATCGCGGCGCGTTCGATACGCGAGACTCGCCGTCTCGTAATTGACTGACAGTACTTTAATGATTCGTGACCTGATTGATCGACGAGCGACTCTCTCATCCACGAAGACTCGAGCGTTTCGTTTCGAGTCATCGAACTCGAGTTATCCCAAATTGGAACCAGGTCCGTTTTTTTTTTCCAAGGAGAATGACCTTCCGCTTTTAATTCCAGTCGCTCTCTCCCCCGTCCCTCCCCCGCCGTCAACGGGGGGGGGGGGGTATTTTGCCATTTAACCCGGGGCCAATCGCGCGATTTCGTCATCTCGTCATTTCTCCTAATGAAAAACTTCCGGGCCATTCGTAGGCGGATTCGAACAACGAGTTCCGAATTAGCGTCGCTTTTTATTCGCGGGGGGTCTCCCCTCGTCCCTTTCCCCATTTTTCCCCAATGAGCGGGAGGGGTGACGCGAGTCGTGGCGGCGGCTCTGTCCTTTGTCATTGCTACGAACCACCCCCGAGTTAATGAGCGTTTAAGGGCTCGTTACCAAACTGCGGCCACTCGCGCAGTCCCTTCTGTTATCGCGACGTCATTTTTTGTCATCAACAAGATAGTTTCGCCCCTCCCCCCGCCTCACCCCCAAAACTCTCACGTATCCATTACTGTGTAATGTCCCGCAGTGCGCAGACTGTCGTCTCGTCGTACAACGGAGAATTGGCTCCGCGTGTTTTGCGAACCAGCTACGTTTAGGCAAATACTCGAGTCTCGCAAGCTTAAACTAATACAAGGCCACGGACACCGATTTTCAGCTCATCTCATTAGACAATTACGCACGCACGCACGCATCTTTTAAAAATTCCCAGGAATTACGGCGGTCCTCGAGGAGGCGGAGAATAAAATGGCACGTACGTGGAATTAGAAAAGCACGAGTAAATAAATTATCGAGTATCAACGAACCTCGACGTACACTCGTCGAATTAACGCAAAAGTTAACTCGAGTTTACAGCGACGCTCGCACACACGCACGAGTGTGCGAGGTAAACCCTTCGGACAAAAATATAAATCTCTCTGTCTGTCTCTCTCTCTCTCTCTCTCTCTCTCTCAACTTAGCGGTAAATTCTCGTTGTAATGTCCCTCTGGAAAAGCCGAGGAGCTTTCGGCTTTGGTAAAACGGTCCTCGGTCACGTGAATGGAATCCATCTAGGAGCTTTCATCAATGGCCCCACCATGTTTAATTCATCGCCGGCCCACACGCCGCTCGAAGCTGGAAGATGTTTCCCAGCAATGTTTTTTGAGTGGGTTGGAAAATCAAGGATTCTTCGAGGGGGGGGGGGGGATGCCCAGGTCGGAGGATTTCGAGACGAAATGCGACTCGCTCGCTTCTTATCTCGCGGAGGAGCTTAGTCCTCTCGTTTGCTCAGCTAATGGCTGGTCTGACCTTTCGGCGAGTGTCACTACTTGCGACTACTCTCGCGCGAGCTCCGGCCCATTTCCACGTGGGGAAGACGGGAGAGAGTTTAGCGTCTCTCCCTCCCTACGTCCAAGGGTTTTTGCCCGACGCTGACATAACTCGCGTGGAAACGAATGAATATCTCAAGGGGTACTTTATGCATGCGTCGGTCCGACACGAACCTTCGACTCCCGCGTGTGTTTTGCCTCGAATCGTTTCATTTTCAAGGCCACCGCCCACCCCCTCGCGCGAGCACCGAAGAGATTTCGTTGCTTGGCGAACTGGTCGAGAGCAGCAAAGACTTCCCCCTTCTTTCTCTCGAAACAACAAACAAGAAATTTGTTATATTTACACTTGGAGAGGAGTTCCAGCTGAATGGCTCCAGAAATTGGCTTCGGGAGTAATCCTTCCCAACGTCGGTACAAAGGGATGTGCTGGAAGGTACCGTAGGTAAGAGAGACGGCACAGAATAGTACACTCAATTATAAAGGAGGGATGGGAGGGAGGGAGAGGATAAAGGAGAATAAGCGAGAGATGGAAGCCTGCCCTCCTGAGGGCACGGAGTACCTATAATTTAGACGAGAGTATTTCGCAAAGTACGAGACGAAGAGGGGTCACGAATAATCGTCTCTGTCAGTCTCACCCCCTTCAGCCCACGCCCCTTGTTTCCTTACCTGTCACTCCTGCCTGTTCCGCAGGATCTACAGGATACGCCACTGTGAAGTTGGCATTGCTTTTCTCAGCATTTCAAAAAAGAAAAAAAAAAAAAAATCACAAGTTCGCATTGTATTTCAAATAGCTCTATACAATTTTCAACGATAGTTCTGTGCAATCCTGAGGAATTCTAATAGACATATCCCCTAGACAACGTGGCTTCGCTCGATATAATGCCGAAAAACTCGAAAAATCCTCCCCACTACGTAGGAGGGGGTTGAAGGAGAATCGAAAGCCGACGGTACACGTCACCGAGTCTCTTCCCACACCCCCCCCCCCCACTTCTCATTTTCCATTATTCCCGTTGAAAGATGCTACTACCCTGTGTGCCGCGCGAAAACTCAACGCTCAACGGCGAAATGGACTTTCAAGTATTCACCACCGTTGGTAGAAACGACCGGGAGGGGGTGGGGGAGGGGGTGTGCTTTAATCGTAGAACGGAATATAATCGTTTCGCGACACTGAACTCGTCGTCGGGTGACCCGCTGTTTTATTCCGAGAGCCTCATCTTATTATTCTCCGTCCTGCAGCAGCAATTCAGGAAAGTGGAGCGGTCGGGGGTGGGGGGTGGGGGATGCAGCGAGACGCGGCAAATTCAATAACCGTTCGTTCATTTCAGCCGAATGAACTGGACTAATAATGCATCGAACGTCAATATCACCGGGAAGTTCCGTCGGTCTCGTCGAGCAAGTACGACGAGTCCTCCCATCCTGGGGTATGGCCACACCACCCTTCCGAGCTTCAACCCCCTCCCTCTCCTTATCGGCTGGTCCCGGTGGCAATTGCTCAAGAAAACGTTGTTGCCCCAAAGTTCCCGAGATTTCCCGATGACAATGACACGGTGCAACGACGACGAGACTACGGTCGAGTTGTCTCCAGGTTGCCACCCCCTCCTCCCCTCCCCCAGGACATCCCGAGCGATCCAATCGTTGACCACACCATTCCGTTGGATAAACCCCTCCCCTCCCTCTGGCATCGATGCAACTTTCGTTAATTTTCACTTCACGTGGCAAGTGAAATCCCGGCACTCGCAGTCATTCGATAAAAGCTCGTCCGGTGAAAAGTTGTGTGTGGCGTGTGCCAGTGGCTTCTCCGGATGACATTGATGTAGTGGGGCCCGCGATTACGGATAACTTGGTTATCCCGCATCTTCGAAACTTCCAACTTCCCATTGGCAGATCGGAAATTCGATATTACGGCCGAAACTCGTAAGCCCGGATCAGTCCGCTTAATAAATTCCGTATATTAATGTAATCACCCCAGGGAAGATTATCGTCCCTGTGTTTTTCCTCGAGCGGTTCCAAAGTTGCGGCGAAGAGCAGGGAAGGGTTGCCGGGGATGGGGAGGGGGTGGTATTCGTTTATCGCAGAGAATACAGCTTTAATCGGTAGAATTCGTTCGGGGGGATTCAATGAGAGCCCCGTGTGCACCAGGGTATTACTTGGAAATTGGATTACGACACTCTCGCGGTACTTCTATGCAACGGCGGGGGAGGGGGGGGGGGGGGGCATGAATTTTTCACAGCTCGCTCCTCGGTCCTTTCTATGTTTCATTAAGCCCGCGCTATCCGCGTTTCCCGGAACTGTCCGAAGCCGGTTCACCGCTGGATTCGGGGTCGAATTGCCACTTGGGGGTGGTGGGGTGGAGCGGGACAGGGCGGGGGTCGCAGGGCTTGAAATTTCCGGCCTCGCTGGAACACGTGGGACGAATCGCAACGCGGGCCCCACACTTGTATATTTAATCTCGTTAATGTGGCATCGCGCGCGACCCGGCACTGTTCGTTTCGTCGTCGTGTCCGAGGCATTTCAATCAATTTATGCGAAACACACGCGCGCGCACACGCATACACACACGGCCGAGCAAATACGCATTAATTCCACTGCCACGTTCGATTCTAGGCTGGCAAACTGGTCGATTCACGGAGACGCGTAATATTCGCCAAGTTTCTGGCCTCGCCTCGGCTAGAAATGTGCCGCTGCCTAATAATTCCGGCTTGCGTCGATTCCCAAAAGTTCCCACCCCCTCACCCCGTCCCACCCCGCTCGATTAAAATGGATGGAAAGTGGTGGCCTCGACATTGCCAGCCGCACCCTCCTCTCCTCTTCGAAGACGGAGGGGGGTAGAGTGGACAAATACAACGGTAAGGCATTTCGGCATCGGGCGGGGGGGGGGGGGGGGGGGGGGCCTCTCCGAACGCCGGAGGGTGAGTATCCCCGATGACAATAATTGATCGCGCACTGCTTCCCTCGGTGGTCCCGCAATAATGCAGGAAATCGACTGTCGGTCGGTGTAACTTCCGGCCAACTAGTCGAACGCGATGGAAACTCGATACAAACGTCCCAGCGAACCCCTCCCCTCCCCCTGCCCGCCGAGGGATTAAAATTCCATCGGGGAGAAACGAGAGAAGGTTCGGAGAGACGACAGAGTGAAACACGCGGGAGAGATATCAACTTGTCAAGCTCCCCGTCCCCGCCGCACTTTTTCCTCTCCGCCCCTCTTCCTTTCTCGGGGTAAGCTTCTGTCAAGGTCGCAGCTCGAGTGACATTTCCGGTTCTCGCAGGCGCGCGATGTCTTCGGTGGAACTTCCTGTCGGATTACTGAAATTCTCTCCTGCTTGACTCCGGTTTACCATGAGGAAATTCATAATTCCTCCACCCCCACCCCCAAGTTTCTTAATTAATACATCAGGATTAATGGAAAGCTACGAGTTTCGAAAGTCAGCCTTTATTAATGCACCCTCAAAATGCAACATGTCACTGTAGGTTGTTTCACGCCGGGAATGATGGATACGTCAGTCCGTTATTAGTCGTGTAACGCAATGTTGCAATTTCACCAAGTTTACAAGCTCCGGCCATTTCAATATTTCACACGTTACATTTTTATGTAACGCAGCGTGATTTATGCTTTTTAAATGATCGATTTAACTACCCCCGGGGTGGCCTAATGCCGTTGGAAAATTCTCGGTAACGTTCTCGTAAAATATCTCACGGGTTACCTCTCTCTTTTCTTCTTCTTCTTCTTCTTCTTCTTCTACGTCAATTTTTTTTTCTCCCGCTTTCGGAAAAATTCCTCTTCCCTTTCCTCGCCCCCACTTCCTCTTCCTCCGCTTTTGGATCTTTTTGAGAAACGGCCGCGAATTTTCATGTAAATTTCGGATTAATTTGAAACGCGTGCTTTTTACGGGGTATTCGCGACCTCGTGAATTTTCCGACTCCTGACGTAACGAGGTTGGTGGTGGTGGTGGTGGTCTCTTCTTTATATTAAATTTTCTCAATGGCTCCGAGCAAAACAGTGCTGGGGAATCCTTCATCAGGAGTGCGCGTGGCTCATTGTAATACAAATTTTTGCCTTTTACATTCCCGGGCCGTGCATTTTCCCGGCTAAATGCTAGCCACTTCATCCGTCCATCTTAATCAAAAAATGATTTCGGGAAAGCTCGTGGAAAATAATTCCAAAATAATTAATCATGCTTATACCAGAGAGGGAGAGAGAGAGAGAGAGAGCTCCGGCGGCCCCCAAGGAATATTCGAGTAAACGTCATTAATCATTCCCTATTAATTTTCCTGCTTGGCCGTCGCTTTATTTATTTTTCGGGCCACTTAACAAAAACCGATTATTCCCTGCCACAGTTTTATCGAATTCCCGGCGCCGTTCTAATTTTACAAGGCTTCCCCGTCGGAAAATGCGAGCGAGCTATCGAGTTTCTGATTTTCCTTGGGAGCGTGTATCGCGTTTCCTTGTGATATCGATAAATCGCTAATCGGCCCGGTGACATTCTTTCGCCAATTTCCGTGGATGGCGTGTTTGCCAAAGCCGCGTGATAGGCGTGTGCACGGGGCAATGGGCAACATATGTATAAACGGTTTTCCGATATTGCCCATAATCTATATAGCCGGCAAGCGGCAAGCGGCCCGGAGGGGGTTGCTGCTGCTGCTGCTGCTGCTGCTGCTGCATCACTGACGTAACACGAACGAGGGGGTGTAAGCGTATAATCTACGATATTTATATGACACACATATTTTCCAGCGCCACACAGTGATCTACAACCTCCCTCAAAATTGCCTTCAGAAACCTGAAGAAATTTGCTCGATAAATGGACCGCCATTTATAAACTCCACCAGCGCACAATTCTTTCACCGCAACGCCAACTACATCCCCCCCCCCTGCGCGCGAGACCCTAGATTTGCGAGAGATCGCTCAAGAACGCTGCTGGGAACCCGGCGATCCGCTAATAATACCGACATCGGGGGTACTTCCGGTAAATCGAACGTTGCATCCCTTAGGCTGCCGCACGCCCGCTAATAATACAGTTTCAAACATCATAGAGCTTACGAGCTTAATATTCTCGGACTGTGGCAAAGGATTAACGGATATCTTCTCGCGTTTCGATTGGTTCTCTTCTTCGTGCGGCAAGGGGGTGGTGGTGGTTGTGGCGGGGGTGGAGAATCAACGCTCAGGGTGAACAAGTACACTGAAAGTACTCCGAAAGTTTCTGGAAAACCCACGTGGTGTCGTCGACGACTACCTGACTCGTCTTCGAGGAAACTTTCCGGGAGCTTCTCCAGCAGCCCCCCCACCCCCGCCGCTAATTCTCCAGGTCTGAGTGGTCCGTGCCACGTACGGACGGACGGACGGAAATCATCGTGGACGTTTCATTGTTCGTTCGACTTGGCGCGCGCCAGCCAAACTACGACAATGCCATTACGTGGTACTTTTACAAATCAATATCGGAGCGAGCTTTTCCAACAAGTTTCTCGCGAGGAACTCGCGAGCTAGCCAGCCCTCAAAGTTCCCCACGCAGCCAGCGAACTCCCAAGTTCCCCCGCCGACCCGGAGCTCGAGGAACCTCCTCGAGAATCCATCGTGACAAGGGAAGAACTGGGAGGGTTTTTCAATCGCGCGTCCGGATTTCCTACTAATCTACCGTTTGCTCGACAAAATCAAAATGGCGGAGTTCCATGGGCTCCCCGAGAATTTCATCGAAAGAGAAGAGTCTCGCCCCTTCGGCGACGACGACGGCGACGACGACGACGACAACTCAACGACGAAAGTAGATGCCAGAAAAGAAAGTGGGAAGAGGAGGAGGAGGAGGCCGTAAAACGACTTCCTCGCCATTTTCTTGGAACGGGGAATTAAAATATTTCCCGCGAGCACTTTTATAGGGAAAACTTATCGGGAGAACAGTCTTTGCGCGCGTAAAGCCGATCTCCGCGGACAAATCAAATGGGGTAGTAGCTCGAAATGGAATTTGGTCGGTGCAGCTTCGCAGGCGCAGGGCCACAAAAGCCCGCGCCGCCGCCGCCGCCGCCCTATTGACAGTCCTGGCGGAAAAGGGCTTTATCGGGTCCTTTCACGAATGAACTCGAAAGGAACTCCTTGATAATATGGAAAACGCGCGAGCTAGCGGCTAAAAGGGATCAGATTTTTCCTCTTCGCGGTGATCGCCGACAGCCAATCGAGAGGGCCATTCACCGCCCTTAATTGATCCTCCGTGAAAAAGATCCGATTTCGGGGGAGGGGGTGCTGCCGCGCGCCTGCCAATTATTTGCTTAAGTTATCGCGCAATGATTCCCACCCCCCACCCCCACCCCCGGCTCGTCGTACAAACCCATTAATGCGAGTTTTAACGTTCTCATTAGCCTCGAGTGCGTTGCTGCTCGTCGCCGGAGATAAGTGCGACTCATCCCCACCTCCACCCTTCTATCAACGAAGAGTACGTCTCGTAACTGGCAAAGTATGGCTTATATACCGCCGCTGCCGCCGTCGTCGTCGCCGTCGCCGTCGCCGTCGCCGTCGCCGTCGGTGATTGCAGCTTGATGCATTTGCTGGATTTTATGCGATGCGCAACAGCGAATCTTCTTTTACGGTACCTGACATTATTTAGGCTAACGCATTACGGACGAAAATAGGATTGGAAAAATGGATTTACGTCCCCTCCCCTCCCTCTGTCGTTACGATCCGGTTTTATGAAGCGTCAGTCATGGGCCCGCGAGAGCGCGTGCATGGAAAACCGCGCGGGAGCATTATGCAGAATTAAAAGCCGTTCGTTGCTCTTCAAGGTGACTCGAGCGAGTACTGGGAAGCTTTGAAAACGCTGCGTGCATAGGAAAACCTCGGAGCCCGCACTTATCGAGCGGTCACTCCTCAACGGGATGGCCAAGGGGTAGGTAGCGGCAGCGGTGTGGTGGTAAACGTTCTCCAGTTCCTTCCAACCCTGCCCACTCTGGCTGGCTGCCTTCTTCTTCTTCTTCTTCCCTTTCTGCCCTTCGACCGGTCCCTATCTCATTCCCTAAGTACACAGGATCGTTCGTCGTAATTAAAACAAGTTTTTAGTACTGCTTTGAGGAACCGCTTTGATCTGCTAATGAAATGAATTTATACTCGCCAATTTCTTCGCTCGAAATTTTTCCCTTCGGAATGTCTCGGCGGCCGGGGGGAGGGGTGGGGTGGGCACTGCCTACCAATTACTACGTGGGAAACTCGGGCGAAGCATACGCTCGCGGTGGGGTGGAGGAATAAAGGGGGGGGGGGGAAGAAAGGAAGGAAGGAAGGAAGGAAGGAAGTCGAGGAATTCAAGTTTCAGCCCAATTTCCATGCATATTTCCAATATTTCACAGCTGGCGAAATTTATCGAGAGACTGGAGGAGCATTTATCAGAAATGCTCGAGTAAAGTTCGAAATATACAGAGCAGGAGCAGCAGAGCAGCAGAGCAACGGAACAGCAGCAGCAGCAGCAACGAAATTCCTTCGGCAGGCGGATTTGCCATTTTCAGGCGGACTTGTCAATGACACTGATTGATTAGCAGCCACCCTTCCGGGGGGGGAGGGGAGCGGGAACCAAACGAGAACATGGCCAATACTGTCTGTCAGGCCCCGCTAATATCCCGAAGAGGTCCCCGAATATTAAAAGCACCGAACCCCCATTAATTACTACGAATGAATCTACTCGATGTATGGGGGTGGGGGGTGGAACGGGGACCACGCGAATTCAGGTCGATCGCCATCAGTCAAGGAATGACCATTAACAAAGTGCCATTTCCGTCAACCCAATGGGAATTTATTAAAATCAATTAGATGCCAATACCAGGGGAAGGGGGGAGGGGGCACTGCGGATCAATTCATTATCGGGGATGAAAATCCAGTGATGCGTGGGCAGAGTGGCGGAGGGAGGAGGGCGCGCGCGGGTTTCCCGCTCGGTGCTGGGGTGCGAGAAAAAATGGCGGAAAAGCGGAAGAACGGAAGACGGGCAAAGAGAAAGAGGAAGGATGCATTCTTCGAGCTTGCATGCATCAGCCGTGACGATGCACTTTTCGGAAATCGAGCACTCGGCCTGCTATTCGCATGAATGATGGCGGACCGTCAAAGGGTGCTCTTATCTAGGCAGAAATATGTCAGGGCACAATGCACCAATACGTTCTCCAACAAGATGCATCACTTCCACCTGCTTCTCGCGCTTCTTATCTTTATCCTCTCCTCCCCTGCTGCCCCCTTCCTCCACCCTTCATCGACGCGTTACATCCCCAAACGCGGTGACTCCCCAGTCGCAATTAAATTTCACTGCCCCATCCCCTAATTTGTCGGACCCAACGATTGATCGAGAAAAAGCCACGGATACGGACTGTGGAGTAGCGGCAGGGGCAGGGGGAGGGGGAGGGGAGGGGTGAAGGGGAACGATGGGAATTCGGTTTTCGGGTCCATTGCTCCGTTTTAACGCGATAAGACCACCGGGAGGGGGATGGGCGGAATGTCAAAAACGGCGTAAACGGCTAAAACGTCGGGAACGGTGAAAGGGGCGGAGGGGGAGGGGGAGGATAGAAGAAGCGAGTAACGCGAAGCGAAGAGGATCAGTGCGCTCCTGAACACTGTGGAGTTTTCCAATAGCACGGAAATCGGGTTGCTGATGGATTGCATTTGATCCGGCGGGCTAACCCACCCCTCCCCTTCTCTCTCTCTCTCTCCCTCGCTCTCTTTCTCTCGCGCGCGTTCGTGGCGACTGACCTCGTTCGAAGGATGAGAGGAGAACCTTACAGCTCGGCCGCAGATATCTCCTCGCCGATATCCACCGTGAATTTACGCGCTATTCACGGCGCGCGCAATCATCCATTTACGCCCCCCACCCCCGCACTAAACGCGAATATGCACCCCGTCAAAATCCCACCCACTTTGCCATTGTTATCGAAATTCCTTGGCGCCTATCAATTCGAAAATTAGCCCGTCGACCAATCGCGCAGCGCTTGGTTCGGCGGGGGAGAGATGTGGGGGGTGGGGGGAGAGGTACCTCGAGGGTCCGATTTCAACCCCCGCCGCGTTACGGCGACTCTACCGATCGAGAGTCGGAACGAGTCGATTAACGAGCGGTGACGGGGCGAAAAATGGCCGGTGGAATCCGCCGAGAGGCCGAACAAGGGGGTTGCGCCTCCGTAATTCGGGGAATAATCAGCTTAAGAGGAATCCCATTAGGAGATGAGGTCGTAGCTGTGTACAATGAAGCTTCGCGAACAGAAGACGATCTTGACGGGGAACTGGCATCCCTCGCGCGCGTCGTGAACGATGCATGCCGGGCGATAATAAAATTAATTTCGACCCCTCCACCCCCTCATCCACGCGAACGCTCTCCGTGGGGGAGGGGCACCGAGACCTCGAACTCTGAAACATTGATGCGAGAAGACGGAATCGGCTTTCGGGTGTTCCTGGCCTCTCTACGTGGTTTCATACAACTTCCGACCTCCCCCCCCCCCCTCCGTCCCTGCTCTTCCACCATAATGGAGTTAACGTCGCATCGACGTCATCCGCGTCTCGATACGACGCTGCCACCTCCCCACCCCCAATATCGATGTCCAAACGTTACGTCAAAGTCCTCGACGATTCTCGCATAGCTACAGACTGATTTGTCAATCGCTCAAGGACACCGAGAGTATCGAGAGATTCTTCTCGTTCCAGGATAACGACGACGACGACGACGACGACGACGACGACGACGACGACTCTCATTGTTCTCGGGACATTCCTACGGGAAACCGAGTACGCTTAATTGGGGAAAATCCCGTAGTTTCCGGGAATATTATTGAGTCGAGTTCGTTATCCGCGTGAAATTTCGTCGGCTGGGAATATCACGGGGAATCCGTGAACCCGTGAAGCAGGAGCGATTACGGGGACTCCTGCGGAGGGACGGAAGCCAACAACCGACGCACAATGGCGGTGAGAGGCAGTAAAATTTTCGAAACTGCGGAGCTCCGGAGTTCTCGCGGAGGGAATCCATTTGCCTCGAACGAGAATTCGACGCCCGCGATTAGAGATCGCTGCCAACTGACCCTCCCCCACCCCCCGCAAATGCGAGTCGCTGCCCATAAAATGGCGCGATACTGCGCGAACCTGCCGCCGTGAAGTTGCACCGTCCAACAAAAGAGACGGGGGAGGGGAGGACACGAAAGGGGATGGAGGAAGAACATCCTTGAAATTTTTACCCTTTGCCCGTTGGACAGGGCGAAATTAGCCGTGCACAGGGGGTGGGGGTGGGGGAATGACGCCTCGAGGTGGGCGAAAGATGCGAAAATTGCGAAAATTGCTTGAATCGCGAAACAAGGAGACAGGCGCGGTCCGTTATTGTGGCGTGGAATTGAATTTATCCGGGAAGTCGGCGCTCGTAAGACACCGCCGCCGCCATTTGCATCCTTTTGAGGGGTTACTTCCGGTGCGCTTTACGCCGGTCGTTGCATAAGAATTGCGCGATTAGGAGAGAGCCAGCCGCATGTTTCTTGGATGCGAGCGCCCCGCGGTACCATCCGTTTTCAACCCTCGGCCCCCGCCCCGCCCCCTCCTGTCTGGTCGAGGATGCAACGCACCAGCCGCGACGATGCCACCGGAAACCGCACCGCGTGCCTCGGAGGCTCGTCGATGTTTTATTTAAAAAAAAAAAACGTCGCGCGTCGTCTCACGCTCCGGCCTAATCTCGCCGAATCCACCCGCCCCCTACCCCCTCTCGAAAGTAAAAATTCAGGTGCGCGAGCGAGTACCTTCTTTTTCTCTTGTTAGGTTTCTCGAGCTCTCGAGTGTCGCGGCGCCATTAGTTTCCTCTTACGTCGTCCATTTCCTCCCCGTGGCACGGAGCGTCTGCCAGGAGATTTTATGCACTCGCGCGAGTGCCGCCTGAGAAATTTAATAGTCCTACCGTGCAAAAATACATCTCCCCTGAACATTGCGCATGAAAATTTGAATTTTTTCCTCGGAATAAAACGTGGCGTCGCTTGCACGGAGTCTAACAAGTAGATGCGGGGGGGGGGGGGGGGGGGGAGAGAAGAGAGAGAAAAGGCGTCGCAAATTTGGACGTGGAATTTGGCGCGCATGGCAGAGGGGAAACGCCTGAGAATTCTATTAGACAGCAATGGATGTTTGAATTGTGCTGAAACATGAACTCGCGCGCGTTGCTTCCGACAGAAGGCAGGGGGGGAGGGTGGTCTTTGGCGATATCAGCAGGATCGTATTTTCCATTCTAAGGAACGCTCATGGGGAGGTTTATCGATCTTATGCCATTCCCCGACACGTAGGAAGGTAACGACATAGAAAGATCTGACGTGCGTAGCTTACGGAACTCGGCATAGCGAAATTCATTTGTCGCGACGTAGGGGGAGGGAGGGAGGGAGCGAGTTTGCCCAATAATTCCTTCGTCTCGTGCGTTTCCCCCCGTCCTGTCAGCCTGTCCGGGAGTCGTAGACGACGACGACGACGACGACGAGACACACCCCTCGATTCTTTCGGGGGAACTCAAATCATGTCTGCTTTGCGCATTAAAAGCAAAGAGAGAGGGAAGGAGGAGAAGCGGGAGAGAAAAACTAGTAGAAAAGTTCGATTTTCGGGAAACGTTACGTCATCGCGGCGGAGCTTTCATAGCTGCGAAAGTGGGAGCTTTCGGTCTGTCTCGTTACCGAACTCGCCGAAAGAAACCTTGGGGGGGGGGGGGGGCTTCGGACTAACTAACGAAAGCTCGAGGAAGCCCGGAGGAGTCGCCGCAGCCCCAATCGACTCTCGCGGAAGGGAGGGAGGGGGGAACGGGCCCTTTGAAAGATCAAGCGAGCAAAATCGAGCTCTCTCCTTTGTCGGGCAGAGTCTAGGCGGTGAAATAACTTGCCCGGGAAAAACCGAGCAATTCCAGGGAAGAATCGTCGTCGGGTAGGTGGGGGGTGCTTGTACCGCGCCCAAGTGTCCCGGATGAAATTGTCCCGAAGGACTCCATTTAGTTTGCTTCATCCATCGAAGCAGCGCCGGTTCCAGCAGCGGTGACCCATTTAGCTGCTCCACTTGGCCACTCTATTTGGCGATCCATTTCTATCCGAGTCGTTCCTCCAGGTTTCCTCAGGGTGAAGGGACTACTCTACTCTTGAAGGAGTTCCGGGAACTCTTCGACGACGACGACGACGACGGCGGGAACACCGATAAAACGCTCGGAACATTTTTAATCTTTCGCTACGAGGTGGAAGTCGGAGGTAGGACAATTCCTTCCGGGCTCAGCTCGGCTTCGTTTTATTAGAGTCCGGTGTGCCGAGGAGGGAGAATTCGTCGATTAAATTGCCCCAGGAGTCGCCGGGGGAGCTTCTTCTTCCTCTTTCTCTCTCTCTCTCTCTCGTTCATCGAGAACTGACCGTCGTCGTTTCCGCGCGAATCTCCTGGAGAATTTCGCGCTCTCAAGACGGGAAAATTTGAAGAGAAAAATTTCAAGGATCGTCCGCGGCGGATTTGCGCTCTCGCTCTCCCTCTCTCTCTCTCTCTCTCACCCACCCTTCGAACCAGGGAAAATCGCCGACGATAGCAACGACGTACTTCGCGAACGCGAGTTTTCGTAATCCTCCGTGCAAACGCCGGCGAAACTTGGTTATCCAAATGGATTTTCACCCCTTGCTCCCCAGGATCGGGAGCGGGAGCGATGGCTGAGCGAATCCCGACAAGCGCCCAGCGAATTTTAATTTGACACTGGATTAGAGTCCCTGAAATCTCTCCCCCGTCCTCGAGTGGAGGAAAACAGGGAAATTTCCGCGGGAAGAATTTAGCTGAAACCACGGAGGAGAGAAGATTCCAATCGCTCTCTCTCTCTCTTTCCCTCGATTAATATTAACCGGGATTAAGATTCATCAACGGTCACCTTCGATCCCCCGAGGGAACGAGCACCTGTCCTACCCCGGAGAAAGAGACTCCCGCCGCTCGCTTCCCCCGTGGGAATTTAATTATTTCCCGATGCCGAGTTTGCTTCGAGCACGCTTTTGGCAAGTAAAACAGTCAAGTGCAAGTAGCGCAAAACTGCACTCTAGCAGAAAGCCAGATAAGAATGTAAAACGCGGGGGGCAGGGCAAGAGCGTGGGAGTGCGGAGGCGAGAAAAACCTGGCAAGAAACCTGAGGCGGAGGGGAGGGGGAGAGGCACGGGGAGCACAAAAGCGGCGTGTAACACGATTGTTCCAGGAATGTTTTACTTCCGTTTGATATAATGCTCCGCGGGATAAATGTAAATGTTTTATAGACGAGTGTGAGAAGATAAAAAGTACCCGCGAGACGAAAATGAGGATAAACCGAGGGAGGGAGCGGGACGGCGGACGACCAAACAATAGACGAGGTACCGGATGAATGATAATAAGATCTTGGGGAAAATCGGCAAAAACTCGGCACAAAGGCCGAAACGATTTTCCCGGGGGGCCGCGGGGGACTAAAAACTGCGTTCATTTCGCTGGATCCACTCTCGTGTACCGATAGAGCAGAACCGAAGTGGAAGACGTTCCATCGTTGCCACCTGGGAATTCGATTGGGGGGGGGGGGGGGGGGGGGGGCATGGAAAATGAAAGTCGAAAGAATCCAGCAGTATGGGACAAAGCGGCATTCCACTGCGCGGAGTGACAGCCATAAAACCTACGCGACTAACGATTCCTTTCCAATGATGAAAAAAAAAGCACCTGTGACGTCTCCCCCTCCCCCCTCCTTCCCCCCTGGATCCTCTTCCCACGGTTATCAGATTAATTCAAGGTATCTTCTCTCCTCGACCAGCGCGCCACCATCCTTTCGTTATTTAACGAAAGAGAAGAAACGAGAACGGAACTTTAATGGATTATTCCCGCGGAAAATTAATGTAACTAAGAAAAGTCCGGGCAACGTTAATTATTGTATTAATGGAGCGCGGAAACGGTCTCTCTCTCTCTCTCTCTCTCTTTCCGTCTCCCTCTCCCTGTTAATTCTCCCGTTTTGTCAGAGGAAAAAATTCATCCAAGTCTTTGTGGATGCTATAAAGGATGACGGAGAATATTCCTACGACTTTTTCCCCATGTATATCGCAACCGGCAGGTAGAAAGAGACACGCGTAAAAGGGAGCGCGTTTGTGTGCGGGTGTGAGAGAAACGAGCGGTCCAAGGTCGATGAGTCGACGAGGTCCCGGTGCTAGAAAAAAGGAATCTCACTCGGGGAACCTTCGGGGAGAGGATGTTCCAGCCGAAAATGCGCGTTCGGCAAATTAACTCTCGCGACATTGAGATCCATTCGGCTTGAGGAAGATACTCCCCCCCCCCCCCCTCTCCGCAGGGAACAGTTGGGTCAGTAGTGGCGAATCGGGCAATTTCTCAGGGCGACTTGGAATTTTTCCGCAGGTTGTTCGCAGCATCCCTCGTGATCCCGATGTGTGCGTAGGAAGCCGCCGGATAATGGGAAACTATCGCCAGACGGGGGGTGAACCCTCCCCCCCTCTCCACCCCGGAGCAACTATTTCATCGACGGATGTATTTTTCCGCATAATCCGCGTTGGCCGGATAAATTCTCGTTCGGTGTCTAGCAACGCAGCTCGCGATAACTCCACTTTGCATGGGATTTACGGGAGTTTTCGCCCATAGACTTCGGATTTCTTCGCGGGATCCGGGTCACCCTGAACCCCGTGGGGGTGCGTCGACGGCGCGAGCAGTCGCGCGCGTTTCGTCCCGGACGCGATCTCGCAATTACTTGAAACCGACGGGAGGAAGGAGGAAACAATGACGTTTATCAAAATTTATCGCGGAGAGTCCGCCGCGTACTTTCGCGCACAAATCAAAGAGAAGCGAGGCGGGGTGGGGAGGGGCGAGGCGAATCACGAGCAAACGAATCGCTCATGAATTATTAGATAACGAATATTGCAAGTTCCTTCGGATACCATTATTTACGGCTAATATATTCGCCTATTGATTATTCATTACCCACCACCAACCACCACCACCACCACCACCACCACCATCAGTACCATATCTTACTCCTACAATTAACTTGGCCAGATCGATCCATCGCAAAAACTCTGAAATTTCCCCCATAGGCGAATCTACGTGCTCTCTCACGCGTGTTTATCGAGATACGAGCGATTCGCGTTCGCTCGGTGGACGCGTCGACTATGAGAGAGAAACGCGGCGATCGGAATACGCAAATCGAATTGGCCTCGATTTGATGAAACGCAAAATGCGAATTCGTCGTCGGGTTTTTCGTCGCTGGTCGAACGAATCGACTGTCGTCTTCCAACAACGGCCACGATGCTACGAACGCTACGGGGATTGTGCCGGCTGCTCCTGAGCATTTCCATCGGGAACCCGTCAACGTTACGTCGACGATCGTTGCGCGACGTTCGACGCAACGATGTTCCTTCATTACGAGTAAACTGGCCGTTTATTCGACGCTACTTCGCGCGATAACTCGTAAACGCAGATTCGGAGTGACCATAGATTCTAATCCCGCAATATCACAGTTGGTGCGAATTGCCGCAACATTGCGCGCAACGTTGCTCCAACGTAATGGCCCCGACGACGAGTTACCGACGCACTCCCCCACCTCCTCCTACCACTCTACCCGCGAGCACGTCGCTGGTTAGCAAAATACGCGATATATTTGGGGCTCGAGTATCCCAGAGAGAGAGAGAGAGAGAGAGAGAGAGTAGGAGAAGAAAATCCTCCCCAAGAGAAAATCCGAGGAAAATCCCAGAAGGGGTTGCGCGTGCGTGTGATCCTTTGAAAATATTTCGCCGTTCGCCGAATGGAATAAACGCCGCCGGGCAGACTCCGTAGACTGGTGGTCGGTCGGTGTCTGAAAATACGCTGCTCGGAAACTCGAGGGGTGGGAAAAAAAAGATAGAGGGGAGGGAGAGAAAAAAGGTTGGGATTACCGTGGGTGTTTTTCGCGCGACGGTCAAATATAATGGGGGTAAAGATCGAGGAAAAACATTTGGCTATCGACTTTTCGGCGCTTCCACGGCGATTTTGGAATGGGGGAGGGGTGATAAAACTGTCGGAGTTTCCAGGGAAAGCTTTCCCCCGCTGCTGCATTTCCCGGGGATAGTTCCGAACGAGCAAGGGCTTGCACTGTATGCGTGCGTGCGTGCGTGCGTGCGAATTTCACACGAGGGAGAGCCGCGAGTCTGGCTGCGAGTATCCAAAATTCTCTCGGAGATTAATTTGACGGCAAAGTCTTTAATCTTGCTGTCATATCGGGGCCACGTTCACGCGTCAGCGGGGTCTTTTGCAAATCCCGCGGAGAACGCACGCGCTATGAATTTTCAACGGGCGCCATTTTCGCTGCCACCACCGCGGAGGTCGAAAGGTCAAAAGAGTCATCACCATCCACCCCCATTGGCGTATCGACTTATCCCGCCCCCCCTCGCCCCTCCCCGAATCAATCGACGTCCCCGGGGAGCCACCCCTTTGGTTTTTCACGCGCGAGGAACACCCCCACCCCCCACACCCCTGTGGCAGAATTGTTTTTCTCGAAGGAATTTTGCCACCCCATGCACGAATTTCGCCGTTGGCCTGTTGCTCCTCGCCGGTGCAACCCCGGCATAATTGGACGAACGGAAAAATTGATAATCGCGACACCACCACCACCCCCACCCCTGCCCCCGGAAGCCAGCCGGAAGCGGCTTACGGTCCATTTCGGTAATCCCGCGCTTCAATGTTTGATCGGCGAATCAGCTACGCTGTTTTCACGGGGATTAATATTCTCCGCTATTGATTTTCCGCGTGCACACGCAGCCACGTGTGTACCGAACCTCTTAACCCTCCCCCCTGTCCCCCTCGCGTCCAGGGAAAATTCCAGGAGAATTTCAAAAACCGCCTCGAAAGCGATTTCGACGACTGTTTCGCGAAATGTTTTTCTGCGACGGGACAAATGTGTAAAAGGGGCGGAGAGGGGGTGGAAAGAGGGAGAGGAGGGGGGAGGGGCAAGAACGCGTTTGACGCGACCAGTTCAATTTCCGCGGGTGTTTCTCGACGCCCGGCAATATTTTCCATCGGAGGAGAGAACCGAGCGAGCGCCGTTATCAGGTTTTTAATCAGCACAAGCCCAAGCTCGGCGGGGGCCTTGATATTTTCCATTATTGATATTTTCCATTATTGATTTCTCCCCCGTGGGCGGAGCGGCGTGAAATCTCCGCGCGAGAATTCAGCCGGAGTTCGGTGACAAGGAAACGCGGCGGGGAAAACCGAGTGGCGATATTCGCGTGACAATTTCGACTGTGACATTAGCCGTCTGCGAGGGAGAAGTATCTTGCGCATGGGGGTAGTTGCGCAGGTGGGGGTGGTGGAGGTTGTCAGATACACGTTCGGCGAGAGACGAACGCATTGAACGAGTGTCGCGTTTGGATCGCGGAAAAAACGCCGAGTCCGTGAACCGGAATGGAATTCCCGTTCGGAGACTTTGGAATTTCCCTGTATGAAGGGTCCGCCGCGTAATGGACCACGTCGACCGGAAGTTCAAATGTAATTCACCGTGCCAATTCATATTTCAGCGTGCAGCGGCTGATTCGCGCGTCGCTACCAAAAATGAATGCGAGAACGGGGAAAATCGGGGAGAACCGTGAGGGGAGGGGAGGGGGGGGCAGGGACAAAGCGGAGAAAACTGTGGGACTGCTCGACTTCCGTTTTGCCGCGTGAATTTGGCGGGAGTCGAGAAAGTTTCGTCCAGGAACACAACCGCTGTTGCTCAGCTGTGCGAGAATCGCGACAAATTCCGGAAGGGACACTTCATTACTCGGAAAAATCCCAGTATGCTAATTGCGCGGACTGCTCGCTAACGACACTTGTAAAGTAATTACAGTCGAGTGCTTCGGGGAAATAACGGAACGGGGAGCCCCCCCCCCCCGCCCCGTAATCCCGCAATTAAAAGGAGAGTCCCGCGCGTCTCTCCCTCGTCTTGAAACCGCGAGCAACGAAAGACCGGGACGACTCGCCGAGAAGGATGGAGAGGGTGGGGGGTTGATCAAGGGAGAACATCCGCCAGGGATCTGGGACAAGAAGCTGCGGGGCCAGGGTCAAGATTACCGTCGACGAGTCGATAAATCCTAATCCCTTCGGTCGAATCGAGAACTCGGCTCTGGAAACTACCCCGAACCAGTGGAATTTCATTCGATCGCCACAATAAACGTGGTAGCGCACTTAGGACTTGGAAAAAAAGAAAAAAAAAAGAAAAGAAAAAAATCTACTCAAAATCAAACGGTATCCCGAATGATATCCAGAAAGCCCCGCTCTCTCCCTTTGAAGGGGTAGTTTCTATTTACGGGTCACGTGGGCGCAGGCAGGTTTCTAATTCCTCGATAGGGAGGGGGTGAAATCCCGGGGGTAGGTGTGATCGTTATTCTCGGGGTTCCCCGAAGGAAGAATAGCCCGAGTGCCCGGATAACGAACGCTGCCAAGAATTCAGGGAGGAACGAGAGAACGGGGAGGCGGCGGGAGGGTGCAGGTGAGTGCAGGTGCACCAGGCTCCTAGTCCCCTGTTGCTCCTTACCGAGGATATATTACCGCTAGACTGACTGGTCCACGTGCAATTCGGCTCGCAGTAAAAGAGATTTGTACCCGGCTTCCGGTAGCCATTATCTGAAACACGCGAAGCAAGACGCCACGCCACGCCACTCCGCGCCGCGCCATGCTCCTGATAAATCCTCGCCGCTCAAAATGAGCTTCCTTTTCGCGGATTTGGCCAACTCGACAAATCGTCAATTCCAATGGCCTTGAAACGATCGGGACTTGGGACACGCGGGTCGAACTAGGGCCAGGGGACTTGACAAGTTTGGGGGTGGGGGCGAAATCCGTGGAAGTGGAAGCGGAGGAAACGTCGGAGGAGCGAACGGGGTTGGGGGAGGGTGAAATTTATTATTGCGGGTTCGCCGATGGGGTGGAAACAGAAAGCACGGCGCGGACCGAATGGCAGAGTGCATATCCGAGTTCAGTTGGTATTTTAGTGGCTTTAATGCCGGTTGCAGCTGCTTGCGTCTCGGCTGTGTCAGAGCTCGGGGGCGAGGCAACTTTTAACTGAAATTTAATTCTCCCACGGGATAGCGGGGGTTCGTTCGTTCGCTCGCGATATTATCCAGCAGCGCGCCAACCGCAAAATCTCCCCAGACGCGGATCTCCTCCACCCGACTTAAAGGCAACGAGACCTCCATCGATGAAAAACTAATACCTTTCTTAAACTGTTCCTCCCCCCCCCTCCATCCGCCAATTAAGCCACTCTCCTTTAAAAAAAAATCACGCACGTACGCGCGAACTATTTAGCAAACAAAAAAAAACATATTTACCAAACTTTTCCACCGTTTGCCAGCGATTAATCGCGATTTATCTTTGCCCGATTTCGTTTGTTCGTTTATCACCTCGCCGCTCCATCATTCGCGGTTCATTAGCCGTGATCGTATTCATGATTTAACATCGCAATTAACGCGCTAGTTTAATTGTTGGTCGAATTTAGCGACGATTCCTTATAAATAACGGCGGGCTAATTTGGATTTTGCAACTGTATGGTTTATGGGTCATTAAGCAGCTACGGCAATCGCGGGGGTGGGGAAGGAGCGAAGCAGAAACCACGGGGAAAAAAACGGCGGATTCTTATTTTCTCGAAGACCGGGGGGGGGGGGGGGATTCCGTCGAGCAACGTGGAAATCCTGCATGGGGTGCTACAAATGCAAGGGAAGCCATGCTCGGACACGAGTCCCAACAATGGAGATGTATCGCGTAACAGCGAGTTATGTCACACCCCGCAAGTTCCACTACATTCACCTCCACCACCACCACCATCACCACCCCCAACAACCCCGACATCAACCAGTTTCGCCATTTTTCATCCACGCGCGAAACTGTTAATTTCCCCTCGCGTCTCATTGAATTCCCAGTCTGGGACGGACTCTCGCGAAATGCCTGAAATTCTTAGCGGCTGCTCTCGAGGGTGAGAAATTTCGCGGTGAGCGTAAAAAAGCGAGCGAGCGTCGGGGTTGAACCGGGGAGAAATTCAAATGGCACTCGGTGCCGGTAAACGAAACATTACCGCCGGTTAATTTATCGCGTTCGATAAAGCTTAAGGACCCTCTCTCTCCCCGTATAAACTGGAATTATTCCAGTTTATGGCTCCTGCGTACCTGGGTACCATCACCGACGCCAGCACCCCCCCTCCCACCACCCTTGCGCGAGCTCCGTAGATTTATTTCACACGCCGAGTTTTACATAGGGGTGGTGGAGTGGGGGATGTTTTCGGCAACTCCTCTCCATTCTGCGAGGATTCTCTCCTCTCTTTGGAGAGGAGAGCCAGCCGGCTTCCCGATATGCATCACTTTTATTCCACGAAATCCTCTTTCGGGAGCGGGAGAGTGTTCCCGGGGCGATTTCGCAAAACCCCTTATTATCCCGGGCAGGCCGAGCTTTTTCGCGCGAGGGAGCTCTCCTAAGATTCTTTACGCTCGCGACGTAAAACCTCGCGAGAGGGTCCCCGATAAGAGGACGATAATAAAATACTGCTGGACAGAGGCAAAGGGGGAGAAGAAGAGAGAGAGAGAGAGAGAGATGGGGAAATCGATTTGCACGCGAGAACCTGGGGAGAGTCGGGAGAGTTTCCCCGATGGTGTGGCGGAGGATCCGCGGCCGGATAAAATTTCAAGATGGTCCGGGGAATTCCACGGGGCCGGGTGGTGTCTGGTACGTGGGTTGAATTGCAAATAATCGCGCAATTGCATTGTCAGCAGCGAAGGAGAATTCATTGGGTTAAGGAGGTACTCGGCTCGAGTTAATGTGTTTACAGGTCGGACGATTGTAAACTAAACCGCAACACGGAGTGCAGCTGCAGGTGCTAGTCCCCTGTTGCTCCTTAGCCAGGATATGCTCTCACGCGCCGAATTGTAATTCGACTCTGCAACTTTCCCTACCTGGCCGCCACCCCCGCATCCCCCTCCCGCCTCCGATTCAACCGCAAAAGAGATTTGTCCGTGGCACTCCCCCACCCCCTTCCCCGTCTCCTCGTCATTCAAAAAATCCCATTATCGGAAACACTGACCCACCCCCACCCCTCCTCCAAACCCTGAAACCATGCTGTCAAAAGGTTGAAGTCTTTTGACCTTGTCGTTGACCTTTCACTTTTTCGACTTTTCGAGAAACAGCGACTGGACGATGGGGCGTTCCGTTAAACGAAACGAGTCGCCCACCCCCCTCGAGAGGGGGTTGATAGGAACGGCGAGGACTCGGGCCCGACGGAAACGCGTAAGATGACCGAGACGGCCGGCCAATTAATCAATTCACTCGGCGATTAATCTTCATCCGCTCCTCCTTTCCCCCCCCCCCTCCTCCTTCCACCACGTGGCTGATTCTCCGACAGCAGACTCCTCGCGACAATCACCGGCACCGCCAACACCACCAGGGAATGGTCTTAACTGAAATTAAACAGGCCATTCTACCCCGGAATGAATTCCGCCCTGCTGGATAATTTGCCTGGCGATGGAGTGCGTGACGTCACTTCTCACCCCCATCCCCATTCCGCGAATCACTTCGAGGAAGCATCGGGGGGAGAGGACGGTGCTCCCGATTAATAAGCGGCGGCCAATTTATCATCGCGCGAGTATCGGAGCGAATTCCGCTCGAGCATTGTCTCGGGGTTGAAAGGGGGAAGGGGGGAAGGGGGAGGCCAGGCACGACGCGGATAACCGCAAGATGAGAGGAAAGTGTTAATGACGCCGGTACGCGAGCGAAGGGTGGCAGGGGTGGTATTTTCCTTTGGACGATCGGGGGCGGGGGTGCGAACGAGGCGCGTGTTGCATTATACGCGTCAAAGTTCCGCGCGCGGGGGAAGGGGCAAAAATTAGTCGAAAGTTGGCGGAAGCACGCGTCGTCGTGCCGGATGCGATGGCGCCTCTTGAGAAAAGTTGCGAGTGGCACGGGCCGGAATATATGCGCCAAGTTTCGTACTCGGAGCGCCGCTCGTTTTTAGTTTACATCCCCAAGTTTTCAAGTTTTTGCCCGGGAGTCGCTACCACGGGCACCCCCCTCCCCTCCGCTCCACTTCGCCGGATGGACTTTATAATGAATCGCCAGGTTGGTCGTCCCTGTCATTTCCCCCCTGACTCGCGATCGATAACGAGAGTCCGAAAGTTTTATTGGCAAAATAGCGCGAGACACGTGGTCGAGCGAATCGCGCGCGTTTATCTTCCCCGTGGCCGAAGAAGATAATACGCGACGCCGGCGTCTCCGAATTTATCGGCGTCCTCCTCCATTCGGAAATCGCGGCGAATTATCGCGCGACGCTAATGCGTTTAAAGTCCTTAATGCATTTATGGGAAATACTCGGCGCGATAAGCCCGCGCGCGAGGGGAAGGAGGAGGGGGGGGGGGGGGATTTATCCGAAAGCTTTGTCGCACGCGACTCCAGCTTAACGGTCCCCTCCCTCCCCCCTCCGGCCAGTTCGTTGTTCTTGGACCGGAAGAGCTTCCTCCCGCAAAATTGCCAATAGTCGAGCGGCCTCTCCCCTTCCACCCCCTTCCGCCCTCCGACGATGAGAGTCGAGAAAACCGAGAGTTGGGATTTATTTTCATTCCAATTCCCTAAACGTAAATGTAAACGTGGAGAAGGGCGAGAGACGTTGAAAAGCCTGCGAATACGGGGGTTGCGAGGGGTGGTCAGGTCAGGGGGTGAGTTTGCCGGCTGAAGTATCGCACGGGCCGCGAATTCGTCGGACATCCTCATTTACAAGCACTTGACGCACTCGAATATATGCTGGGAGGAAAATTAAATCGTCGCAAAGTTCCTAATTAGGCCCCGGCCCTTCGCCGGTTCTCGTTACGCGAGCGTAAGGGCCCGATGCGAGTAGGGTGGCGCGGGGTTCCAATTAGACGAAAAATTTTACTACCCCGCGCGGTACCGCGCTCCAAGTAAAATCTCGCCCCGTGCGCGACGCAGTCAGCCCGGTCCCCTCCAACGATTGCCATAAAGGGATGAAACCTCCCTCCCCGCTCATCCCTTCGCCGCGGAACTCCTTACGGCAGTTTCTTCGATTTAATTAATACGATCGGTTTCGCGCTCGATTTACTCCGCGAGTATGGCGAGAGCAACTAACCGATTCCGCGAAGCTGTTCGTAAAGTTCCCGTGTATCCACCCCCCTCCCCTCCACAAAGAAGCTTTCGTGGAACTTGCTACTTTGGAGCTTTTCTCCCCCTCTTTTCCTTTCCATTTTCCGACAGTACCACCACCCCAAGGAGGAGAGCCCAGCATCGTTTACCTTCGGGCATCTCTCGTTCGTGCATTATATCCACCACCCCCCTCTCACCCCCCTTTCTTTGCCAAACTATGTAATTCGTTCCAGCTTAATTAAACGACGAAGATTGAGAAGCCAGCGAACGGGACGCTAGACTGAAACTTTGACGTAACTGGCTGCTACCTCTCTTAATCCGAGGCGAATTTTCCCTCGATCGAACTCACCCCCCCCCCCCCGACACAGTATCATGTGCATGGTAATAGAGCTGCCGCGGCTATACCGGAGCTTTTAGGAGCGACCTGACCAAAATAAAGTCGAGCCTTTTTATCGTGGCTACCCCATAAATCCTCCCCCGGACGCATCGGCCTCTCGGACCTCTCGCGTCGAACATCCCCCGATCGGGAAACGGGAAGCGGCAAAACCCCGAGAGGAAAATTCTCATCTCGGTCAGACGGCGGGGGTGCGGGGGTCGCGATTTTCACCGAGGCATCGCCGCGATACCAGGATGGACTCGAGCGTTATTTCATCGCGGATGAGTAAAATACGAGGGAGGGGTCGAACACTAGTTTCGGGGGCAGTTGGGGGGAGGGGGAGAGGGGTCATTAAGGGGGAACCCGGGGATCGAGTTACGAGTTTACTTGAATTTCCAGTTGATATCAAGTGGACCTCGCATTGACAGGTGGTAGAGGGTAGAGCTACGAGCGCAAACACCCACCCCCCGTGCGCGCGCGCGCGCGCCAGGAAAAGCAAAGGGGGAGGCGGCCGGTGGTGCATCGAGTCGGGGAGAAAACGAGGCGTAAAATTGATCGCGCGCCGAGAATCACTGGCGCCAATTACACGGCGGCAATCGGGAAATAGATGACTGGTAATGGCTCGTTGGCTCTCGGCGAAATGGCGAATCGGTATGCAGCGAATCGGGGAAAAGTAAATGCTCGGCAAAAATGGCCTCTGCGAATGGCTCGTAAACACAGGGGGTGCGCGGCTGGGAAATCGTTTGACGAATTGCGCGCCCATGGCCGATCGGTTTTCGTTATCGCATAAAAACACCCGATTTTACGACGCGAGACTGCCAATTCTCGCGCGGCACTTGCTTATCTCCTGTATTTAACGGGCCGCTGTCGTCATTTCCTGTAACGATCGGGGAGGACGGAAGTCCGGGGGGAGGGGGGGGGGGGTGAAAAACTCGCGCGAGAGTACCGATGAATTTTTCATTGCCATCGCGATGACTGTGAGATTTCAGTCGGAGTTGCTTAGATTTTTCGTCGGATCTCTCCGTCTCTCCCTCCCTCCCTCCCTCTCTCTCTCTCTCTCTTGCATTCCATATACGCGCGCACACTCCCTCTGTCACTCTGGAGAGAAACCGAATTAATTTTGGGGTTGTTTGCAAATTGACCATCCGCTCGGGCCGATCCCGGCCGACTGGAAAATTTCACGCGGAAATGCATGACGCTCTCATCGACCTCGGTCACTCTCCGATATAATAGTGCCAATTACGCGAGATTTCCATGGCAGCCTCAACCCTCGCCACCCCCTCTCTCCGAACGTAGCCAGCATAGAATCGCGATTAAACTATCGCGAGTTTCGCCGCTGCTCTGCCGTTCCGTTCGCCTGGAAATATTCGCGCGCGCGAACTCCCCGCCACCGAATTACAACAGCTACTTGTAAAAATTTCAAATGATCATGACCCAGCTGCTAGAATATCAGACCATTTCATTTTATGTGTGATTGGATCTAGCTCATTTCTCCGATCGAGCAATTTCTTTCAATTCCCACGGTGAAACACGCTTCGCTTCGGCCAATTTTCTCGAATTATCAAGCGATTTATTTTATCAGGCTTCTTAAAGCAATTCCCGATTTCCCGATTCAGCTCATTAGGTCCATTGAGCTGTTCGATTGATTTGATTAAGTGGACAGAGTGAGAGAGAGAGAGAGAGAGAGAGAGAGAGAGAGAGAGAGAGAGAGAGAGAGAGAGAGAGTCACTACTTTCCATAACGTTCAAGGATAATTAGCAAAGTGAAGACCAGGGGAGAGAGGGTTTGGGTTTTTCTCGAAAAAAGGAACAAATATTTCACCGTCGTCGAAAATGTTTCGTATATCGTACAGCTGCGTCCAAACGCCAGTCCGAAGCATTGTGTCGTCTGTGAAACTCGCCCTCGGCTCGATCTATCGGCTCCCTCTCTCTCTCTCTCTCTCTCTCTCTCTCTCTCTCTCTCTCTCTCTCTCTCTCTCTCTCTCTCTCTCAAGAAAAAGAGAAATAGGGAGGAAAAAGCTGTCCGGGTAAAAACTTGCCGCCAGAACTGTGAAGTTCCTGCATGTCCACTGTCCAGAAAGTTCCGGATAGACATGGGCACTCGTGTGTGTGTGTGTATGTGCGCGCACACCCACCCACACAAGGAGGAATGTACACGAGGACGCATGGAAACGCGCGCGCACACAAAGCTATTGCTCGCTCGTCTCGAAACTTTTCCGAATAAATCCGTGACGTCTTCGTGTACTTTGAAAAATTCAGCAAACTCGCGTATCGAGATATCTCGCTGAATTCTTACCGCTGGAAAAATTTGAACGGGCCATTCTCTTCTCTCCGATTGTGTGCGCGCGCGCGCGAAAAAAGATCAGTGACGCGAGAATTCGCTGAATTTCTCGATCTCGAATAAAACGATCGTGCGTGACTCACCCTTCTGTCCGCGTTGCGTCGGTTAATAAAAATTAGCCACACTCACCTGAAACAAGGGAGAAGGAAACATTTATCAGATATAATTGAAAAGTTCCCCGAGCACAGCTTAAATTGTCTTTTGCCATAATTTTCTTGCAAGTAAAAATGATCAAAAAAGTTTTAATTGCGTTTCCATAAAATATCAGGTAATCAAAGTAAGAAATTGAATTAAAATAGAATATCCAGGGTTGTGGTGATGGTGGTGGTGGTGGTGGTGGTGGTGGTGGCGGGGACAGCTATGGGAGGCGGAAAATGTTTGCAAAAATTACATCATTAAAAAATTCTTTCCGTGCTATTTTCGCAGAGGGGAGTAGAATGAAGTCGAGATTCAATTTCCGGTAGTTCCAGGGGGTATATTTTCCAGGGAAGAGGTGGAGCGTGGAAAAACATGGGTGAAGTGGAAGTGGATCTTAGGAAAAACTGGCAGGAAAAACTAAAGGAAAGGGCTAAGTGGGAAAGTTGCCGACGCACGTCATGTCTATCGGTGAGAGTGGAGAAGTATAAAAGGGGCTGGAAAGTGAAAATAAATAGCGCAGCGAAAGCATTTTCTTCACCCCCCTCCCCCCCACCGGCTCCTTTCGGACATCGAACGGGGGATGATAAAAGATTTGCCGACGTGGCTCGGCAATATCGAAATTATCGAATTTCCCCAAATAAATCTCACTCTCTCTTTCTCTCTCGCGAGAAATTTTTCCGGTGGAGAAACACACAAAAAAAAACGCCACCACCCCCACGCGCACATGCGTTCGATAATACAACGAAAGAGAAATCTATCGATCTCGATTTGGACACGCTCGTGGAAAAAGCTGCAAAATAATGAGAATCGATCAATTTCGGCTCGGCGAGTAAGCCCCGCAGGGGAGGGGGACGAGTGT
Organism: Sclerodermus sp. 'alternatusi'; assembly: GCA_037305995.1. Taxonomy (NCBI): domain Eukaryota; kingdom Metazoa; phylum Arthropoda; class Insecta; order Hymenoptera; family Bethylidae; genus Sclerodermus; species Sclerodermus sp. 'alternatusi'. The sequence goes on from CM074549.1 coordinate 4,781,206, forward strand.
TTCCCAGCTAAAAAGAATTCGCGAGGGGGAGGACGAGCAAGTGAAAACGTTGAAAAGGAAAACAGACTAGTGAGATCCGTAGGACGGTGAAAGCAGGAAAATGACGGGTGTTGGTCCGGGAAAACCGCGTTGTTTCCAGCTCGTGCGTATCCGAGCACCCCGCCCCCTCCCTTTCCCGCGCTCGGAACCAACCCCTAAATTTTCTACCCATAATCGTACACGCGTCTACCTGGATAAGCTTGCTAACTCTTACTTTCGTGACGTCACCCTCCATCGCTTATCCCTAAACAAAAGAAATAAAAAAATTGAAATAATAATAATAATAAAAAAAAAATCCAAACGCACTAAAATTCATTCCACCCAAATATTTCGAATAGTTTAGCGAAATTCCCCGCGGTTATGGAGGGAATAATTATAGGAGAATAGCGCGGCGATATTTAACGAACAAATGTTTTTCCACGCAGCCCGTTTGGAATGTTAAGCAATTCCTTTTTCATTGTTAATGAACAAATTCGCTCGCATAGGGGCCTTCCGCCATTGTTACGTGTCACGTTTAATATCTGTCCACGCATTTGTCACACTAATTACGTGTGTAGGTTTATAACTACGTACTTGCCCGTTTATTACGCGCGTACGTTTAATACGTGCGTGTGCACACGCTTGTTAGGTTTATTACTTGTTTTCCGCGTGTAGAGCTGCGTTTCTGCATTTATTACGCGAGCCGGGGGAGGGGGTGTCTCCGGCCGAGTCTCCGAATGTCGTCAGACGAGACCTCTTTAATTAGTTTCGTATTTGCGAAAGGTCAGAACTGTTGCCGCTGCTCCACCTCCCCCCCCCTTTAACCCGCAGATTTTCCCATTGAAAAATTCCATTGAAAATTGTCGTCGCGCTCTCTCTCTCTCTCTCTCCGATGTGGCGGGGGTGGAGTAATTTGTTTTGGCGATTAGTCGGAGGGGCGCGACGGAGGGTCGTAATTTTTTATGGAAATTATTTTCGGCCCGTCGATGAAAGGCGGTGGTGGGGGTCTCGGCGGGAATAAAAGACTCGGGATAGAGCACAGCAGGGGCAGGAGTCGCCGCCGTGCGATTTAATGCCATTATTCTCGGACAAAGAATTCACCTGCGGTAATTCGTTTAGCGGAATTATCGGAAGTTTTAGGTTTTCATGCGGAGAGAAGTACGAAGCACACGCCCAAGAAATTCCTGCGGCATTTTCCTGGTTCCCCGATGGATCCCCCCCTCCCTCCCGGGTGTCCCTCTCACACCGAATCGGTAATCGCAGGCCAGCAATTATTGCGTGAAAATAAAAATTCCTTTGAAAATCCAGAGGTTTCTCTCCTTACACCCCCCCCCCCCAACCCGGGAATCACGCATAAAATATTTTACCTCCGTTCACCACGAACGCTCCCCCCCCCATCCCCCTTTCTACATCCGTTTCTAATATTTGCCAAATCGGCTCTTGGTGCTGCTGCATTGAGAACCACTGGCGAGCCGAAAAAAGAAAAAACAGAAAAAAAAACCTGACCAAACATAGACTTGATTAAACATCCATTATCGGGCCATTGCAAATTCAAATACGATTGAAATTACTGCAATTTCCAGTTCCCCGCGCTCTGCCTGCGGTTTCCTACGAAATCCATGCGGCGGCATCGCGCGCTGTTTTATTAAATGGTAAAGGGGTGGGTGTAATTCGGGCAAATATTCAATAGCGCACTTAATAATGGCAAGTATTTCATTTATAACGGGGAGCGGCGGTACAGCGGACGGACAATAGAACCGCCGCCTTAAAATATTTCGAACGAGCTGTTTTCGATTTGATACGCCGGCGGAGATACGGAGAAGGGAAAGGGGGATGATGATGTTTTCCCCTCTTTGCGTCGGAATGAAATTTTTATGCCGGTCAGAATTTTCTTCGCGGTACTCCCCCCCCCCCTCCCTCCCTCGCTCTCTCCGCAAGGAAAATCTTCCGGAAAGAAACTTTGGTGAACCGGGCGTGCGCGCCGCCGATTATTCAGCAACTTTGCTCGAAGAAATTGCGAAAAGCGCCAACGTTTTTTTTTTGGGGGGGAAAATATCGCGACTGGTAGGCGAGGAGGTTGCGATCTCTCGCGCAATCGCGGCGAGTTCGTTTCGCGTTTCCCCGTCGTGCGTCGCTCGATTTATGTTAACGCAACGCGCGGCTATTGCGAATCCCCTTAAACCTTATTTGCGTCTCGCGTTTCACCGAGAAATTTATAAGCGGCGAATATTGCGCGCTTTAATTAACAAGAACGCGTTTTCCCCGCCCCTCCCCGGCGAGAATTCGATAAAACTGTCGTTGGCCCAGGTTAGGGTTAAAATCTGCCCCGCGGTCGAGTTTCCCCGGAGATAACGGACTTGCGAGGTTTTTCGAGCTTTCCAGGCCGTAACCACCCCCTCGCCACCCCCTCCGCCAAGTTGGCCTCCTCGTGAAATAATCGAGAGTCCCGGTGGTCGTCGAGTGGAGCTTGCAGCTTTTTCCAGAGCTTTCACGCGGTGCTCACCATCCGCGGGATGGGGGTGCGCACCCCGGCCATTTTACGGGCTCGTAAAAAAGTAATTAAGCAGTATTTCGCGCGCGTCCCATGCAAAATGGCCGCTTCGCGAGCACCAGCGAATGGCCCAAGTAACGAGACGAGGTTTCCTCGCGCCCGTTTAATTAATAAAAAAAAGTCTCGCGGCACGCACCCTCTCCGCGGGGGTGGTGGTGCACGCGCACACACCCCTGTTTCAGGATGGGCCGGAAACGGTACACCCTGGCAGGGGCAATGGCAAAAATTGCGGATTCCAAGATGGCGGCGAGAAAACGGGGGGTCTTCTCTCCCAGTGAAATTGGTACCGCCCGGGGGGAGGAAGAGGAGGAGGAGGAGGAGGCAACGCCGGGTTATCCACGGACACAAACTACTGCTGGTTCTCTCCATCCCTCTACGATCCGCTCGTACGCGCGGTCAGCTGCAATTGCGCAAGTTTTGCGCTACCCCCTCCCCCCGCCCGTTAAAGTGCACGTGAATATTGCACACACAGAGTGCATTCCGGCTAGATATTTTCACTATCTCCGAGAGGGCCAGTCTCGATGCTCCGCGCGGTCACGTCCACTCGCACGGTTTATTCGATTCGTTACCCCCCCCCCCCCCTCTCGCCCCACATTATAATCCAGGAGTATTTTATCAAAGTTTATAGTTTATGCGGGACGGGAAAAATCGATCCAGCATATTTTTCACGAGCGATGCCATCGGAGAGGACTTCCGGAAGTATCGCGTTATTCGACGGCCGACGTATTTCCCGGGGGGGGGGGGGGCAACGACCGCAGAACAGCGAGAGCTGGCGGAGAGGAGAGATAAGAGGCAGAGGGATGAGAACCCCTTTGATAATACAGTCGCTGATGCACACAAACACGCGGGCAAGTATGTGCATAGTTGGGCAGCGCGTGCACCCCCGACCAACCCCCTCCGCCCCACAGACCAGCGACTTGCACGAGATGGTTGGCGGCGTTCCTCCACGATACGACTTTACTCAGGATTCGCCTGGAGTTTCGGCGTTTCAGGCCTGGACGAGTGGTTAATGGGCACAACAATTCCAAATTACAGTCGAAGGTGGTGCACAGCGCTGCATTCTACCGCATTCCGCGCTACCACCCCCTAATGCACTTCCCTCTTATAATCCTCCCTCTCTCGAATGCGCGAAATCAGCGGGATTCTGATTAAAGACACTACCCTCCGCCTCACCCCCACCCCCTTTCCCAAAACCTCTTCCAACCAAACAAGCTCGCAGCATTTGCCAAAGTGCTCCGTACTGTTTTTCATTGGCCAAAGTCGAGGGGGGAGAAGAGGACGCGAGGGGGGGAGGAGAAATGCACGAGTTTACCGGAGGCAGAGAGGAATGGCACGCGAGCGCTGATTTCACGAGACATTGACAGTTTTGGATGATTATTCCGTTTTTACGGCGCCGCCCCTTTGTCTCTCTCGGCGCGGAGCTCTCCCGCGAGTTTTTACTCCCGGAGTAAAAATCGAAATGAGCACCGACGACGTATATTATGCAGTTTACGAGCGGAGAGCGTCATTTCGACGCTTATTCTCAGTGAAGCGGATAAATTCGTTTTTCATGTCCGCCATGCATTTTATACGAGAGGATTTGCCCCCTGCATTTGGCAGAATACACTTTTCATCCCCCTGACGAACAATTCAATATACCAGAGGATTTTTCCGTCGCGCGAAAAAATGTTTTTCGCTCAGTGCCAGAGAAAAAGACGCAACGCCGCCCCCGCCTCCTCCACCTCCGATGGACGGAGAGACGGGGATACCTTGGCCTTGCGGTATCACCCTCGCTCCACCCCCCACCGCCCTCTCCTGTATCTCGTGATTTGGCAACCGAGCCCATTTCCGGTGCAAGTATCGATCATCACCCTGGAGAAACGAGAGCCGTTTACGGGGACAATAAAATCAAACGTTTCGCGCGTTAAATACTGGAGGGGGTGGGGGCGGGAGCGGGACATTCGCGCGAATCCCTAATATTCTTTCTCTCGTAAATCCCCGCTAAATTTCGCGCAACTTATCGCATCTGTTTAAAGCTATCGCGCAAATTTATGCAATTGTACAATTTATGGAGCGGAAATTACCAGTTCGCGCTTTTAATATCGGTGTCTTTCAGCCAATATTTTTGGCCCACCACCACCACCGTCGCCGCTCCGGGGGGGAGAGTGCAAATTTGCCAATATGTAAATGTCACAAAAACCCACACGCGAGTGTCCAACGCACAATTTTCCAATTAAATCAGATTTATGCCAAAAGCGGAATTAGTAAATCGACGGCCGTCAACTGGTTCCGCAAGAATTTTATCGCTCGCTAATTAGGGAGTAATTTCGCGGAACGCCGCTTCCACCCCCGCCCTCCCCTCCTCCCAAAACTTTGACTCGTCGTCCAGGATTCTTTTTGATTTTCCGTCTCTGCCTGCGAAGGAAGAGAGGGAGAGAGGGGGTCGATCGATTATTTACGACCGGCTTTAATGCCGTAGTTGCTATAATATCCAGGTTGCATAAAGCAGCGAATATTTCATTGGCGAGGACGAGGGGGTGGATCGGGGCTGAATGCAGTTTCACTCGTTGGAAAAGTACAGTTATGTGTACGCGCAGATAAATAATGTGCCTTTACCGGCGGCAACCGAGGAACGTTATCAATGGAGACCCTCCACTCCTCTCCTCTCCTTCCCTCACCACCACAACCTCCACCTCCTTCCCGTACCAATCGCAACTTGTATTCGCTGAACCGCGTACACTTCGATGCAGTGGAACATGAGTGAATTGAGTTTCCACCGACTCCACCATAAAAGCAACGACCTTCAATTTTCCACTCTCACTAAAGGCCCATTTTGCCAACATCTAAATAGGTTTGGAGAGGCCAGGGACGATTTCTGTCGTCGATACACGCGACGCAATTTTTGTTTCTTTTTTTTTTTACGCAATTTTGCAGGATTAGGGTAAAAAGCGACGAGAGACGAGAATGCAAGTATATTTCTACGCACCGGTGCGTATCTTCGGCCGTACAAAGGATTTTCCTGGATATGCTCGAAGTGGGTGATGGTGTGCGCGGCGGAGGGGGGGGGGGAGCTGGAGAATTTCCCTCGGAAAGGAAGGAAAGAAAGATCGGTTTTGCGCATAAAGGAGCGGTAGTCGGTTTCTGAAAAAACAAGCGAGGAGTCGTGCTTGGAGATGATGGTGGTGGTGGTGGTGGTGGTGGGGATGGCGATTGTGGAAAAGGAAAACGTAAGGAAAAGAACGGGAGAAAACGGCGACGGCGGCGGCGACGTCGTTGTCGTCGAAGCAAACGCGCACGATGAAAAAGTCGTTGGCGGCGCCCGCCAGTCTGGCCAATATTTTACTATCCACCCCCAACGACGCTCCCCCAACGAGTCCCTTGCGCCAACATTATCTGCTGCTTCTTTCGCGGTAGCTCAGGAGGGACAAGCAATGAAAGTCCTGCAGGAGCGAGGAGCTCAAAGGGAAACGGAACGGAGATGGTAGATGCGAAGATGGAAGAACGCTTTATTGGAAAAGAGGGTATAAAGGAACAAGTGGTGGTGGTGGTGGTGGTGGTGGTAGGGGTGGGACGAGGTAAACTGGCCTGGCTGTTTGCAAAGTGAGAGAAAAAGCATCGGGGAATAATCAGCCGTCCCGCCAGGAAGAAAAGAAAGGGGAGAGAAAAAAGGGGTTGCAGCCCCCCGGACCACCCCACTATTGAAGAAAGGTGATTTCAATGCTGGCACACGGCAAAGAGAAGACACGAGAGAGTGGACATGTGTAGGTGCCGAGACAAGATAAAGCGACGGCGGTGCCTGCACGTTAAAACGGCAAGAAAACAGGAAGCGGAAGAGAGAGAACGGGGGAAAACACAATAAACAAGTCAAGGGGATTCCGATGCGTGAGTAAAGGGAAACTATCGCGAGGATTAAAGACGATGACTGAAATAGGGATAGAGCGAGGGTGATGGGGGGGGGGAGAGTAAAAGAAAGAAGAGGGTTTTGACGTATACGCGAGGGAGGATGGGGTGGTGTACGCTCTCGTGTACATTAAAGATACAGAGGGTCACGGGAGCAGGGGGTGTCGAAGACGCAAGGGATACCGATGGAGGAGGAGGAGGTGGAGGAGAAGGAGGAGCAGCGGCAGCAGCAGCAAAATGCGGAAAACTGGAGCAAGATAGATGGTTTTGGAGAAATGGGGGATAAGGGAAGAAAGCGAGAGATAAATGAGAGAAGAGCGAGAAAGATGCACGAAGGGGTGGAGACATTCGCTCGCTCGCTCGCTCGCTCGGCCCCACTCGGCCCCGCTTGGCTGGCCCCTCGTCGCTCGATGAAAACGTTCGAGGATCTTCCACGACGTCAAGAAACGCCATTTCCCAGACGACGAGTGCCGACGCGATCCCGTTGGATTCGAATCTCCACGCTATTTCGTCTCAACAACGTTACCTCCACCCCCGCCCCTCCCTCAGTTATCCGCGCTCCCATTTTATGCCCCACTGCATCATCCTCACGACTGAGTTTATAAGCAGGAGAATTTTATCGCTCTAAGATTCTTCCTCTAAAACATCGATATCTCCTCTCCGAAGGCAAACTTCATTCTCGAACTAATTTAGCTGGAAACTCGTTTGATTATGGGGGAGGACTTTTCAAGGGGTCTTTCGGGTCTTCGGGTCTTTCGGGTCTTTCGCGGAAAAATGCTTTTAGCCGAAGAGAGTAAATTTCTCGGGAACAAAGGGGATTCTCGCAATATTGCGCTACAAAGAAGTTGGCTGCTGGCTGCTGGAAAGTATAACGGGGGTTGTTGTTGTTGTTGCGATAGGAGAAACCTCGGGAATCGTCAGACCGAAGGATCGCGAACGCTCGGTTGACCGCACCAACGAAAAACTGGAGCAACACCATGGTCGACCCCCCCCCCCCGGAGAGGTCCGCGGCCCGGATCGCGTGCAAATTAAAAAATCGATGTCCCTCCCTCTCTCGACGAGGCAAGACCCGAGAGTAGACCGCCGAGTCGTCGCTGGAACCTGAGTAAAGTCGGCAATACGGTGTGACCTTGAAAGAGAATTTCCGAATTTGCCGCAACACGCGCGATCAGCGGAACCTGGTGGTCTTTTTTTTTTTTTTTTTTTTTTCCGTTGCGTTCGGTGCTCATCCACACGCGTCACATGGACCAGCGGTACTTTTTAGCGCTTTTCAGTATTTTTTTTTTGTTTTACTTGGATATTTTCCGAAACGTCCCGTAGCCTGGCAATTTTCGATACTACGAGGTCCCATTAAAACTCTGAATCGCCGCTTGTAATTCGATTACAAGATTTTCGGGCTCCGCTGCTCGGCCAGTCCCGGGGGTGGGGGTGGGAAAATGACCGTGCTACGGGACTTGAAACAGGCAGATGCGATCGCGGGGGTGCATCAGTGGCTCTCACCCTGCAAAGACTCCCCGGCGGAAGAGTCCGGAAAGATTTTCTTGCGAGTGGCGCTCCCTCGGGCGTATTTTTGTCCAGTTTTCACCCCGCTAACTGAAACTTATCACCAGAGCCTCAGCCCACCCCCCCCTTCCGCCTTCATCAACTTTGCCTCTCTCTTTCTCTCTCCAGTGAAAACAGAAGCTTCTCGTGGTTTGGCCAGCCACGATGTCAATTATCGAAATTAAGGGGATTCCTTGCGAGGAAATGAAATTTGGCGGGAAATATACGGTGGAACGGTTTCGCACGACGTTTGCTGGCAATACGCGCAAGAATACTACTCTAAATCATTATTTAGGATAGGGCGATTGGGGGGGGGGGGGGGGGACGTCGGGGATCCAGTGGAATTTCGCGAGTGAATCTCCTAGAAAGACGCAACATTATATTTGAAATCCCGAGGAGTGACGTCAGTAGTCCCAGGATGAATAGCCGTGCCGAGTATTCCCCGTAGCAGCAACGGCAACGACAACGGCAACGACAACGACAACGACAACAGGAACGGCAACAGCAGCTCCGGAGGAAAAAGCCAAGTTTCTCGCAAGGACAGACGCTGATGGGAAATTAATTTTCAATTAGAACGAGCTGCTGTGTTGTCGAGCCGGGAAAATCCAGGCGAACATGTTTTCGGGGAAAAAATGATTTTACGATATCACGGACATCTATTTCCGTTCAATTAATCGGAATGAAAATCTAGCGAGCCGAAGCGAATTTACGGGACACGCCGAATAAGTCCAATATTTACCGTAGTAATAAAACTCGAATTGCCGCTGTTCCCGACCAGTGAAAAGTTTCAGCGAATCATAAAGTTGCCCCGTTCCTACGAATATTCGAACCTAGATTGTTCGGAAATTCGCGCAAGGAGGATTGCCCGAAACGAATCCAATCGATTTTCGAGTTTGGTTTCCGCGTCTGTCGAGACTCGAGTAAATCGATTGGAAAACAAAGGAATTCTCCCTCCTCGAAAATCCCCCGTGTACGCGCGCGCGCGTGTGTGTGTGAAACGGCAGAAAATCGCGGTATCCGCCCAATCGAATGATCGAAAAACATATTGTATTTTCCCAGCTCCCTCCCCCTCGTCCCGCCAAAACCCCTCGACGCATCTTTTCTCCCTCCAGGGAAAAATCGTTCGAAAAATTTTGCTCGACGCGTGGATGGATGGAAATTCTCGGGTGCTGAGGGGGTGAACGGGGTGGGAGGGGGGCGCCCCCGCGTTTTTTCGCTCAGCGTTTTAACGACTGCAAAGAGCGGACGACGGAGTAAACAGGCAGCGGCGGCGGTTCGGTGTTCGTTCGTTCGTTCGTTGGTTGTTGGTCAAATCAATTATGCGTCTCGAACCTCGCGCGAGACTCCGATACTCTTGTCACTTTCCGTAATCCACTTTGCAGTGACGTCATCGGCGACTGGAGGAGAGCCACCCCCGCCACGAGAAGACCGTACTCGTGGTGGATACATCGGCTGCGTGGACACCCACCCCCTTTCCCTCTCTTCATCCCAACAAACACCGCATACGATACGTTTGCGCTCGTTACCCCCCCCCCTCCTTTCGTGTCAACCCTTTGGGTCTCACCCGTTTCGGTCGTCACTCCCAACTCGAGAACGAAGGAAACTCCAGTGATTTTTCTCACTGCCGCAATTTAATCTGACTTTCTTCTCGGCCTCCGACGAGTGGCGGCTTTTATTTTGCGTGCGTTTACTCCACGATTTATTCAGAGATATGCTAATTAGCCCTTTTGTCCCGAATGGAGCGTGATGCTAAAAATTGAACGGTTATAAAAATAAACGTGGGGTACCCGCCGAGGAGAGAAATTAGCATAGTTCTTTCAATAAGCGAGCCGACTCTGTTCGTTTCTGTTTTCTCGAAGGAAGAAACGAAGGGTGGGGAGAGGAGAGGAGAGGACGCGACGATTCCCACGGTAGTTTCGAAAAATTAATGCGAAAACTCCGTAATCTCAAAAATCGAACCGCGCGTCGTCGGGACCGAGAAACTTGCGTAGAGCGACACCACCACCACCACCACTACCACACCACCACCACTAGGCGCACCATAACTCGAGGATGCTCAATCTAGCCGGAAACTCCGTCAGATATTGCAAGTGGACGATAAAATTGCTTCTGAAGCAATTTGTAAAACGAATCTCGCGAGGAGAGCGTCGGATTCGAAATTTTCGACTTATTTCTTCCACTTACCCCCCCGCCCCCCTGTCCTGACGGGCGTTCCTCAAACGTTCCACGATTAAAATGATATGAATATGGAATTTCATAAATGAGATTTCGAACGCCTTGGTATGCAGGCGCGCTTTGGAAGTTCCTTTATGGCGAGCGTTAAAAAGCGTCTCGTTTTATTTCAAGCCCTGAAAGGAACTCTTGATGACGCTGCGAAAAAAAGCTCGGCTCTTCCCGTTTTTTCGAGGTTTTACTCGCTGAACATGACTATGCAAAGTATCGCTACTACATCCAGCGGTGGTCTGTTTTTCTGCTTTATTTGCCAAATAAATATTAATCGCGAGAAAAATTTCAGGCGGCGGCGGCGGCGGCTCTCAGCCAGCTGCGGTGCGGAGAGAGTTGGCGGTCGCGAAGTTTGTCCGCGTTAAAATTCCAAATTTTGTCTTGGCCGCGGAGAGGCAGCGCGCGTCCTTTCGCTAGGGCGTTAACGCGTTTTAATGAGAGTGCGTTGCGCCGATGTACGTTCGTTAAGGGTTTTGCCACGGAAAGCCCGGGCATCGCGCGATCTCCTCTTAACGCGCCTGCTGCGAGTGTGAAATATTCGAGAGGAGAGAGAGCGTACGGCAACCGGTTAAATCGGCAAAATTGATTTAAAGCGCGGCTCTTGGGTCGGCGGCTATGCGCGATAGCAGATAAAATACGCAGTTTCCAGCCGCAGCCGTATAAACACTCCAAGTGCAGCAGCCACCGCGAAATCTCTGAGCTGCAGCTCTGCATTATGACGCCGTAAAATGCTCAAAATTACCAGCGTGGTCCAGGTCGTACAAATGGAATTTAGAGGTTTCCCGCGAGGCGGCCGATAATGCCTTTCGGGAATGGAAGGAAGGAAGGAAGGATAAACGGGAGGAGGAGGGGGGGGGGGGGGTATTTTTCACGCGGAGTCCACGAAAACTCGAGTGGCGACGGAAATAAAACAAGCGTCGATCGTCCAATCAAGGCTAAAATTGAGAGTAACTCCGATAAAAGCCGAAGGACTTTAAGGACGCGAGAGGCGACGTGGGAAGAAGCGCCAAGAAAAAATGGAGGCAGAGACGGGAGGCGGGGGAGAGAGAGAGAGGGAGAGGAAGAAAGGAAAATCGGTACAGCGGAATGAGAAAGAACATCGATGAAATTAGTCGGATTAAATTGAGCTTGCGGACCGTGGATGACTTCTGGTGTAGAAAGTTTAAGGATGTTAATTTAAAAAATTCCTTCTTCCACTCGAAGGAGGTAGCGCGGGGTAGGGGGAGGATTTCCAGGGAACTCTTCTCGTTCGCGTTACACGTTAAACGCGAGCTTAATAACGGTGGATCTCCGCTTGTCATTGGATGAAAGAAGTTTCTTTGCCTTGGCTCCCTGGCTAAGGCAAACGGAGGGGTTGAATAAGAGAGAGGGGGATGGAGGGGTTTGAGGAAATGCAAGCTGCAGTGCGGCCTTGCATGAATATTTGAAAGAGGCGGCGCGACGGTAGCGGCAGTAGCGACGTCGTCCCCGACGAAATTGAATGGGTCCCGCCGTTACACCGAGAAGAGGAACTACCGCCGCCGCCATCGACGACACCACCACCACCCCACCACCACCTCCACCTCGCCCCCTTGAAACAAAATCTCCATCGAAACTCTCCAGGTCCTTCGGTTAGGAAAGGATCGTCGTCGTCGTCATCGGTTACCCGAGGACTCGCGATGATGGTCATCGGCTCCCGCTATGAGTAAGAGCCGAGTTTAGCCTTGCCTTACCTCGAGTTCGGAGCGCCGACAAAGTGGGAAGGCTAAACGACATTGAAAAACACACGGAGGACGCGTCCTCGGGCCACGAGGGTGTGGGTTTCGCATTACGAAGGCGGAACATCATCGGCCAGAAATAAACGCGCGTGGACTGTACACGCGCGCTGATGGCTGCACTTTCAATTACGCGTTACGACAGCTAATTATCCGTAAGATTCGCCATTCGACTTCTGCTAAGCGGAGAAACTGATTAAGGAAACGCGCTTAATGGCCGCTGCGAGCTACGTGCTGAAACCGTTCAGGCCATTCGCGCCAAGCGTAAAGTTCCCTTTAGTGGGAAAAATCACGAACGGAACGCGTCTTCCTTGTCCGACGATGAAAATCCACGAGCCTTATTAAAACCGATAGGATTTATCGAAATGGCGCGAACAGAAATGCCTGCGACCCCATTGCTGCTGCTGGTGTCTCGTGCTGAAATCTCCAAGATATTTCCGGTCCACCGATAAATATTGATCAAGGTCTGGAAAGGGGTGTGCGGAGACCGCTTCCATTTACGATAGTTCATTGGTTTCGGCAAATCTATGGCGGATAAATCATTTGGCACAATCCCCGGATGTACGACGACAAACCCCAAACCGAGACTTACGCGCATCGCAGAGGGGTTTTCCTTTTTTGACAGAATCGCGGAGAACGCGGCGACGACGTTTCGTCGCGTCGTGTCGCAAAAATATAATTGCGCGAGTTTACGACTGGGACTTTTGTTAGGTCCGTGGAGCAGCCGATATTTCAGCGGCGGGAAAATCAACGCGGCCGAGAGGAACGCGTGAAAACAGAAGGACCCGCGATAAGATCTAGCGCACGCCTCCACAAATCTCGCGACACTAGTCGGATCTCTCGCACACCATCAATTTCCAGATTCGTGCGCACTTGCGTCATAGGACTCTCTCCCTCTCCCTCTCCCTCTCTCTCGTTCTCTCGTTCTCCGACTAATCCAACTATTTACGAAATCCATTTAGCGGCAGAATTAAGGCAATAATCCTTTAGGTGCAGTTAAACTGGCAATTTTACAGTTACGGCACTCGATATGGTTCCTTGAGAATTAAGGACCACTCTTATTTCTATCGATAAGCCTCTGTGTACACACGCGCACGCACACACATTTAGGGGAAGAATCTTGTGTGTCGCCCCCGACGCCGCGCTCGCTCGACTACCCCCTCCCCCCTACCGGTCGTACACCATCAATTTTCATTTTTACGAAGCTGCACGTGTTCCTGAACGACTCGCCACTATTGAACTGATCGAATTATTAGCATTTTCCGGCGCTTTTCGAGCGTGCTGAATACTTTCGTCACGCTTCTGCAATTCAGTGGCTGTAAAGGCGGGATTACAGCAGGTATACAAACCATTCGAGGAATTGAATGGTCCTTTTCAATCTTACAATTTATAGTTCCTTCCAACTTTTATAAAGCCACTGACATTCTCGATGTGTTGTTGATCAAATATTACATTCACTAATCTCAACGATTTTCTCACTTCGCGACAGGTGTATCAAAAGTTTTCAAGGTGTATCGAAAGAGAGAGAGAGAGAGAGAGAGAGGGAGAGAGAGAGAGAAAATCCAGCTAAAACTCGTAAGATTTTTCGCGAAAAAGAGAAAGAAAAGTCCAAGTCCCTCTTTCAATTTCTTCAAAACTTGCACAATGTATTCCGTGACGTTTTTACTTTAATCTCGACCGTAAGCCTGATTTTTATGCGTCTGTAAATTTTTCTACCTTGGATATCGTAAAATGTATGGCCGAACGTACGCTATCAGGGAAATCGAAAGTTACCTGGGATTACAAGGGGAGGACATAACTTCATTCCCGTAGGATAGCGAAAATCTCGGAAGCAGCAAAGGGGCTCTATTTGTAGTCATTGGCCGAGGAATCTTATCGACAGAATTTTCATCCCCGGCGTACTTAGTTTGCGAGATTCGACTATAAAATCTCAAATATCCAACGAGGAATTTCGCTCGTATTCCACTTTGGCAAATTCAGCATTATATATATATATATATATAATTTTGTATTGTTCGCGTCCTAAATTATGACAAGCCGAAACCCCCGAAATAATGGATAGAGAAATTTGCTATGACATTCCGCAGTTCACAGCTATAAATTATTAGCTGCTTTAAATAATTTTGTAGCTTACGTCAAAGCTCCGTATTAGTGGATAAACTTGGACAGGTAAAAATAGGGGTACGCGTTTAAATTTTCATTTTGATGTGTGAAAACAATTTCGCCTGTAAGAAGGAGGGAGGGGGTAGCTGGTAATGGTAGGTAGGTAGGTAGGTAGATAGGGAAAATAGCAATTTGATATTAGCCCAATGGGATTAGAATTGCATTAAGGTGGCGAAGAAAAATTTGCGAGAAAGGAGGTCAACCCAATAAGAAATCCTGGGTTCCACGAGAAAGATGGAATCAGAGACCTAATAGGATTTGCGTAGTTGATGCTTGGCGGATAGTAGTAGCGGATAGTAGAACGTAGGAAATTCAGAGTTCGTGCACGCCGGGTGTCCGTAGACTTGGCATACAAGCGGTGTATACGACAAAATCGATTATCCCCGGGAAATACGGAATCTGCTATCGATCCCTTGTAAACACGCTGACCCAGTGCCATCCACCGGTTAAACAAATCCATCGCGATGTCCACCGCTATCGCCACTCTTTTTCAGTTTCTCACCGCTAAACCGATCGAACCAACCCCCAACGATACCTAATGTCTCTTGCCGAAAATTTCACACACCCTCTCGCCCCTCTCCGTCTATCCTTCCAAACAGATCCACGATCCATTTCGATCAACTATCCGATCTATCCCGAGTGAAAAATTTGCCTCTCGAATTAGGTTCATTCTTGAAAATAGGTTCCGTTACGGAATCACCGATGATAAAATAGGAAATTAATCGCTGCTCTATTTATAGTGTGAAAAAGGAAAGTTCTCACACGTACACGTGCGCGCGCGCGCATGCAAAAGCGTACATCCCATCTTAAATTCCAATTAGTAGCGCGGCCACGGGTAAATTTAGCGAAGAAGAATTGACGGCCGACGTTAAATATGAAGGGAGAGAGAGAGAGAGAGGTGGGTCCGAAACGAGCGAATCGATTTCTTATAAAATCGCTGAAAAATTATCGGGGAGGTAGCGAGCGGCTCGATCTTACCGATCATCGGTCAATCAATCTGATTTAGGTAAAAATAGCCGGATGGAAAATAGATAATAAGTAAATAGGTGCTCCATTGTTTAATAGGATGAGCAAAGGGTTCGGAAATAAGTGAGATGAATGGGGAAAGTTACGCGCGATACTCGATGAAGAAAAAATGACGCGAAAGACGAAACTGACGTTAATTCCATTACGCGAAAGCCGTGAAATAAAAGCCCGGTGATTTCGTTTAATGCGGGAAAAAATATTTCTTGTCCCAGGCACGCTCACGGACAGCCAGAGGAAAACTCTTCGAGTCGGTCATGGTCATTTTTTTCGGAGAATCGACGCTTCAAATTCCTATAAAATTTCGCAATTGCCTCACAATTTCTATTAATTAGCGACTGCTCAAAGGGTCGTTTTGCGAACGAACGAATGTGAACGAGTGAACAAAAAAATGAACAAAGTACCGGGGGATGGAAAGAAAAAACAGTTTTCAAGTGACCTTAATACCTTCAACGGTTTGATGGGCAACCTAACAGTGCGATGATCTATAACTAAATTAAACGTTACGTACAGTAGGCGTGTAAAGCGTATCTTGTTTTAATAAGCGTCCTGTTACCATGTTAAATATTAATGATAAATTAAGGGGGAGAATGAGAGAGAGAGAGAGAGAGAGAGTTGGAAGAGGATTGGATTATATATGGCGCGTATCTCTTTGATATAGTCGAGTTAAGGTGAGCCGTACACGCAATAGGGACAACTCATACAGACAAAATAAACAATTACACCGATACAACCAGTATTTCAAGCGCGATCCAGCAATGTGAAAGTAAAAGTGTCCGGACTACTTGTGGTTGTGATTGTGGTGATGGTGGTGGTGGTCCAGCACCACACGACCTACTAATGAACCGAACGACACAATCGAATCTCTTAGAAAACTCGCGTGAAAACTTGGATGAAAAATAGGAAATTTATCGCGACGCGTGTGAAAACCTCCATTATTTCCATCCTCCGGTGGAAAACCTTGGAAAAATTTCTTTCAACGCTCAAACTGATTCCTGTACTCGCGGAATTATAAAACTGAAATTGAAAATTCAATGAGTCAACGGGTGCGCGAGAGAAACGAAATGTGTGTGTGCGTGTGCGTGTGTGTGTGTTTTTTGTTTTGTTTCCAGGGAATATTTATTCCGCGATAATTCTTCGACGCGTTTTCGATTCTATTTACTGGAAATCCAGTTTTGTTGATCGACAAGAAATTTTCTGATGGATTAATTAAAGCTGGAAAATGAGGATAATGAAAATGCACGGTAATATCAATATTATCGAAAATGATCGAAATCTTTCGCGGATAACTTTAACGTATGCCGATCGGATTACGCGAGATGAAGGATTAACGCGCGATTCCACTTTTTCGAATCACGCGTGTCATTTTCCCGTGTAAAATGTAACTTCGGCCAACTGATCATCGGCCGTTGTCGCTCCTCCTCCGCCGACACTTTTGTCGAAAATTCTGTCGACAATCGTAAATGTTCAGTGTTTTTTTTTTTCTTTTTTTTTCTTCTCGCGATTCCACGGCTAAGCAATGCCATTATGAGCCACTCTCAACCTTGACGCGATTCAATATCGATTCTGACTCCTCGATTCCATTCATTTTGCGCAATGTGCACAGCTCGTAAATTCAGAGTCTTGTCAAATATTAAAGACGAATCCCTCCTCTTTCCTCTCGTAGCACTTTCTCGATAACCCGTCTATCGAGCAACGAGGGCTCGCCCTCTCCACCCCCGGTGAAAAAAGAAATTCTCACGTGACAAAGCGTCTCGAAACCATCAGGCTCTAATTCCTTTTGCGTGCTGTTCACTTCAAATACTCTAAGAGCCCCCGAGCCAGTGTTTATAAAATCGCACGACACTCGAGCGATACAGCGAGGCTGTTCTAAAAGAGATACACAAATATACGTTTAAAGCAAAGCCTGGCCATTTGAATAAAAGAGAAAAAAAAAAAAAACGTAACGTAACAAAAAAAAAATAATAGTACAAAAACGAAGGTAGGTTCGACTAAACGAGGAACACCGGCCACAGAGGTACGGTGGCAGGTGTAATCAAAAATGAAAAAAAAAAAAATAGGAAAAAAAAAAGAAAACAAAACAAAAATGCAAAAACACAGGCGTAGAACGGAGAATTTTTTTGAATTTCGACTGTTCGAGAGAGAGGATCCTTCCCAGTTTTCCCGTGGCAAGTGGAAAAGCACGTAATTCTCGTAATGCGCAAAACAGCAAACGCGTGTCCTCCCGCCGCAAGGTGGAAGGAAAAATACCGAGAGGAAAATCGGAGGGAGGAAGGGACTCACCTCTTCTGCAAATTCAAAATCTCCGTCAAACTTCCGCTTGGCGAGGACATCGCTGACAGCCAGGAAGAGGACGACGGTAGAGAACAGCCACGGAAATCGCATGGTTTTCCTCGCACGAGGCCGGTAATGTCACTTTGGTCCGAGTATCCAGAGGAAAAGGTCGGACCGAGATAGACAGAGGGTCAGACGGAGAAAGGACGGAAAAGGGGGTAGGAGGGAGATAGGGAGAGACAGAGACAGAGAGAGAGAGAGAGACAGAGATAGAGAGAAAGATAGAGAGAAAAGGGGAGAGAGAGAAGAGAAAGGGAGAAAGATCTCGCGAAAATCCCAAAATGGCCGAAAGGCAGGGGTCACCACTGCACACGAATGCACGAAAATTCACCGGTGAATTTTTGACCGCGAGGACCCGCGGAAACTTCCGTTTGCCACACACAAAAACACACACACACACAATTTATCCTGAAACGTCGTCGAAAGCGTCCTACTCGGAGGTCGAGCGAGTTGTGACTGCGCGAGGTGAGGCGCGACGAGATTCGGCGGCGCCGCAACTACCACAGGCGCGCGCCACCCGATTGGTCGAATTCTGGCGAATCGGGGTGGGGGACGCGCGGGCGGGGAACCCCCCCTCCCCCCTCGCTCTCCCATGATTCAACCTGGATTGTGTTCGGAAAACTCGTTCGGGTTCATCTTGGATTTACCTGCGTTCTTTACTGATTTACCTTTGCAGCACTCGCAAAAACTTTCACGGGGATGAGACAGGGGCTTGTCCACTCCTCTTTTTTTCTGTCTTCTCTTTTCCTTCCCTCCCTTTCTTTTACTCTTGCTCCTTTATTTTTATTTTTATGCCCCGCTCGAGAAAAACCATTGCTATTCACCTGGCTCACCTGTCTTCTACTACGTCATAACATTCCACTTTAACCCCCAGCCAAGTCTTCGATTTAACCTGGCTCTCTCGCGTTCGGAAAACTCATTCCGGTTCATTTTACCTCGACCTTCCTACTCCTTTTTTTTTTTCACTTTAATATTTGCAAAATTCCTACCCGAGACTCCTCCGCTTTAACGATCGACTTAATTGTTCATCGCAATGCGACCTTACGACACACGGTAAATAAGAATTATTCGACCCGGTAAATTGTGCAATTTTCTCATAAAATAGTATTTCGCGCCCGAGAGAATCCGAAAATAGCCTTATAATAACATTTTCTCTGTTAAATCGATCGTG
This sequence comes from Sclerodermus sp. 'alternatusi', assembly GCA_037305995.1. NCBI lineage: Eukaryota > Metazoa > Arthropoda > Insecta > Hymenoptera > Bethylidae > Sclerodermus > Sclerodermus sp. 'alternatusi'. The sequence continues at coordinate 4,799,864 of CM074549.1, forward strand.
TAATAGCAAAGACAAAGAACTCGGTACTCGAGTGCCAGAGGCGGTGGGACCTTTGTTAAAAGTATATATATATATATATATATATATATATATATATTGCTTGTAAGCGGTAGACTAGAAACATATAGGCGTATTCGAATCTTACGATCGCTTTTATTGCTCATGAAGTCCTAACAAACTTTTAAGGAACTTGAACTCGTTTCAAGTTTCCAATTACACGGCATTAAAAACTTTAGTTCGAAAACTTATCATATAAAGGAGTAATCAAATCTAATGATAAATACTCTAATAACAATTAATTGATTTTGTTTAACTTGATACAAATTTCTTCGAGTTTATGTATTTTCTTATGTCCCCAACTTTTTCATCTACGTATTTTATGTTTACGTTCAATCTAGTTTACTGTTCAATATAATTTAAGCTTGGTGTCTTCGTATCTTAGGAATTTACCACACTAAAGGGCCGTCAGACTTCGGTAAACACATCCTGGATAAATGTATATGAACCTTGTAACCCGTACGTTTAAGTATACCTCGAAGCAGACGCGAATGTCTCCCGTGGGATCACTTCCTCTGGAATGTAGTGGCTAAACATGCACCTTTGACGAACACCGCTGAGATCACCCTCAGGAGCGATATGCTATTTTTTTTACTGCAATAAAGTTTCAGGGATGCCTAACAATTTTTCCCACAAAAGAAAAAGAAACGTCCTACTTCAAGATGAAAAAAAAAGTAAAAATAAAATACACTTGGATGACACTTTTCTATCGATATTCTATTGATTATCAGGATAATCAGGAATGGGAATATCGAGAGTGTAATGAAAATATTGAAATATTCACTCAAGTTCCTAACTCGATAGTTAAGAAATCTCTTGGAAATACTTTATTAGACCCTAAATCATTCACAACCTATTATAAACATAATTTAATATCCACTATAAGATCTATAATGTTGCTTAATTATAAACTATTACACACATGTAATAGCGATGAATAATTGGAAGTAGGAATTAGGTTTTTTATGCAATCCCAAGCATTTTTCATATAAAATAAATATTCTATCTACACTTAATAAAAGATTTCGGAGAGTTTATAAAGTATGAGAAAGCAAACCGTAGAGAAGATAGCCGCGTTACCTGTGGATATAGAGATGTTTTTTCGCAATTTCCGAATTCAATCGCCTCAATGATGATTCACCTTCACTTAAGGTGAACATAATGCCACTTATTAACTGAAATCATAAGGCATAACATACTGTTGAACAAATTTAATAATAACAAGTACAATTAAAAATCTTTAACGTGTCAATAATAAAAACAAATCAACGTTTAATTGCATCAATCTTATTAAAGCTTGTGCCGCAAAACTTCCATGTCAATATAGCACGTTTTATTGACTGAAAGTTAATAATATAATTGTTATTTTAAACATAAAACGTTTGATTAAGCTCTATTAGATACGTAGAATAATTAATTTCAAAATTAAAGATCGATTAAAAACTTACCGATTGGATCCACAGGTTGCGCACTACTGGGTTCGGGAGCTTTTTCTAATATCTCATCGGCAACATTTTGAGTTATTTTAAATGGACTACCTTCGATGCTTAAGTTGGTGCTAAAAACGTCCGAAATTATTTATCGTGAAAAATCTCTTAATTCTATAATTTTAGAAAATTTACAAACCAGGCAATACCACCGGCTGGTGCCTCTCTTTTAATCAGATTTTTCCAATGTTCATGAACCTCCTCAATTATATGGAGAGCAAACTCCCTTGGCTTTGCTTCACCATTAAATGCAAACTGATTTTCTGGTTTACCATCGGGAATTTTGTAAATTTTGAACCACTCGATAGTTGCTTTCATTAAACCAGGATAATGTTTCTCAATATCAGCAATATCTAAGAAATTAGTTTTTTAATTATTTTAGATTATTATAATCTTATCAATGGCCTTAAAAGTAATTAACTTATATTAAACATAACAAGAGAGAAGAGAACACATCATTTAGATATAAAAGTATACACGAATATATAGGAATGTCTCTATAGCCAATTTACTGCTTGATTTACTTATATAATCAATTATGTAATCTTTTTCCCAGTCATCATGGAAAGATTGACATATGAACTATCCATTTTCAAGGATTCCTCTAAATATTCTCATCTCTGTTAAATTTATTTATTATTATTAAATTCTGAATAATAATTACCGTTCATTTGGGATGCTAAGGGGTCATTAACATCAATGGCAATAATCTTCCAATCAGTTTCCCCTAAAATAATTTTTAACTCAGTCATGATATTATATTTGTTTATTATAAGAAATTATCTACCAAATAAAATACTAACCTTCATCAATAAGTGCTACAGTACCGAGAACCTTTACTTGTACAACATCTCCTCTATTTGCAACCTAAACATACACATAATTTATTTATACTGAAAGGAGGATAATTAGAAAGTAAAAGTTTAATCAAATCTGCTTACTCTATAGCCAATTTCCAAAACATCTATTGGATCATTGTCACCTTTGTATCCAGTTGCTTCATCTACAACTTCAGGATTTTCCCACGTCTGTGTTTATAAAAAAAATAAGAAAAAAAATATTCAATCAATTTAAAAAAAAAATTGATTAATTTCTTTTTTATTTAACAAAACTATAAAAGAAATATAGTAATATCAATAAAACATGTGATAAAATAACACTATCTTTAATACATAGATAGCTTTTACTCTTGAACTATAAGTTTGTATCAATGCTATTGGTAAGAAAGTAAAGTATGATAAAAAAAAGATGATTTATTAGACTATAATAAGATATGACTAATTGGTCTTATCATCTGAACCATCTAACAGCTACTTATTTCTTGAATACAAAAGTGAGCACATAATAGAAAAATATCATTTTTCAATAAATAAAATTTGCATATTAAATGACCTAATGGAAATATAATTTATCTTACTTGTGGCAGAGCTCCATAATTCCAAATATATCCATGATGAGGAAAACAATTGGCAACATATCTTGGCTTGCCTTTCTTTACATCCTGTTTAATAGGATTTAATGTTTCTTTCAGATTTATTTCCATCTTAGCATTGGTCCATCGTGGAATTTCTACTATCATATTCAGTACTTTATTTTCCTCGTCCGCATAGAGAGGAATGTCATGCATGGGTGAAATTGGTCCATTTTCATTTTCTAAAATAAATCATTCTCCCAATTAAAAATAAAGTATGAAAGTATGGACATATGAAAGTACGTATGAGCATTGAAATAGAACAGCTCATTTTTGTATCTCAAGGAATCCTGTTACTTTCACTGGAATGAAATGTCACGCATATATAGTCAACTTGAGACACTAACACCCATACATAAGTATCATTTATTCAAGAACAGAAAGAAAGAGAGAGAGAGAGAGAGAGAGCTCAGATTTATTGACTTTTATTTCCTATATATCTATACATCTATCTATATATAAGAGAGTGCTATTCTCAAAATAGAAAACATTCGCAATTAAAAAAATTGTTGATCGACCAATTGACAGTGCAATCGGTGCAAAGAGAGGGATCCAAAGCAGCGTGCCAAATATCGATGGGAAGACGCGTGTAAAATCTCGCAAAAAGTGGAGGGACTCGTTTATAAAATCGCGAGAAAAGCGCATTCGTCGAATCTCAGAGTCATCGTCGCGTTGGAAGATGGTCGCCAAGGAGTTTGAAAATTGAACGCGTGATTTTGAATGATAATTTCGCTTGGTGCGACCCGCCATGCGACCTTTCGCGAGCAAAGAGCAAGCGATCAATCGCGAATACGCGAACGAATTAATGTAGGTTAGGTCGGAGCCACTTACTGAAGTATATCCTGTAGTCGGTGGAGTTCAAAGCTCCTCTTTCGACAGCCGAATACGTGGACATGTTTTGGAGAGATTTGCAGGAATGGAAAAAGTGTGGCGATTTGCAGAGAACACCGGCTGCTACTCGCTGTAACGGTTTCACTAGCTTATTTAAACCTTGGAAACGTAACACGTGCAGTGTCAACGCGGACATCCTGACATCTATCAGCGGATAACAAAACGGAATCTAACGCATTGCCTGGAAACCTTATCGGCGGCAAGGATTGAACTTCGATCCCGGTGACTCTTCTCTCCTCTTCCAATTTTATTCCTTCGATATTCGTCTCGGAGATAACAATGCCAAGAATTTCGAGGGAATTATCACGACTTTGATACGTAATAAACTTATCGCTGATGCAATCAATGGTCGATTTATTATAAGCGTCGGAAAAAGTGATGTACAATAAAGCGTCGTCGGAAACTCGCGTGGAAGACGGCAAAAGCATGGAGGAATAATAAATAACACTTTATTGGATACTTGGACAGCTTTTTCGCACTCCGCAAGCTTCCCCGTGCGTATATTTCATATTTCTTTCAGATATTTTCCATGGTTCCGACTGTTCGCCGTCATCTCATCAGGGGTCGAATTAAAAACTAATCTTTGGTCCTCGTGAGTGGATGGACCCGAGAGTCTCAAAAGCTGCATTTGCGCGGCAAGCTTCAATGGCTATGTTACACAAGCTGAGGACGCAGGTTCGCTTATATTAAATTAAATGTTTAATGATAAACTCTAGGAAGGACGCAACGTTCGTGTAGACTCCGGGGTACCCTGGTTCCGCACACCTAAATCCGTAGGATACCACTCCGAGCAGGTAGAAGGTCTCGCCTCGGGGTAACATCAATGGTCCTCCACTGTCACCCTGCGGAGAAGGAAGAAGAAGAACGTGAAGAAAACGTGAAGAGAAAACGAGCAAGAACTCTCGTACGGTACTCGTGTCGGAAGGGACTCGCGCGGTCCGGATAAAAACAGTCCACCACTTACCTGACAAGCATCCTTGCCACCTTGCCTGAATCCGGCGCAGATCACCCGATTGTCGATCACGGTGTTCTTGAAGCTCTGGAAGGCCTTCTTGCATTCCTGCTGGTTTACCACGGGAATCTGCGTCTCCAACAGTTTGGCGCTGGATGGTCCATCTGATCGATCGAGAATTCGTTGTTGATTAGCGACACGACGGGACTGAGCAAGCGTCGATCGATCGCGAAGGTCGCGAGGATCGTTACCGGTCTCTCCGTATACTCACTGAAAGATACCGAGCCCCATCCCGCGATGAAGGGGAACGAGTTGACGAGATTCGCCGAGCGGATTTCCTCCGTGATGGGAAGACAGATGGGGTGTATGTTACCTGCGTGAGCGATCGCGATCGTTAATTGACGCTCGACGACGATCCAGGGGATCGATCGATCGATCGATCAATGGAACTCACGCGAAAACGGGATCTCGTGTTGCAATCTGATGATGGCGACGTCGTTGACTACGGTGGTAGGGTAATAGTCGGGATGAGGAGTCTTCTTCTCGATGAGGACCTCGATCGGCTGGGCACCGTCGTAGTTGTTCGTCAGGTCCAAATCGCCGATTCTCACCATGTACAGGTCGTCGCGTCTGTAGACGCAGTGGGCCGCCGTCAGCACGTGCCTGCTCGAGATCAAAGTGCCGCCGCACAACCACTTGGGACTCTGCGGGTTTCTTTGGTTGCGATATCCCAGCGCGACTATCCACGGCCAGGCACCTGAAATCGATTATGAAACGATTACCGGTCAAGACTTTGCGCGCGATTCCTCCGACTCTCGTCCGATCGCGCGCGGGACGAGGGTAATCGGCGAGGAAAGGAGAAAAAGGAAGCGCCTCTGCCTCTTCTTGGCAAAAACGATTTCGTCGAGTTTTCCTCTCTCGCCGATCGAGAGTTCGGTCCACCACGGGGTGGTGGTGGTGATCCGTGAAAGATTTCGTCTTTCGCCCTGCAAAATCTACGGATCGAAGAGGATTACCGAGAGACTTTTCACCTACCTAATTCGGCCTCCACACCCCCCACTATCCTGCCGTGTTGATTATCGCTGAAACCGCAATTGGGTGGCGTCAGCGGTCCATAGGTGTTGTTCCAGGAGTCTTTGCCATTGCGATCGATGTTGTTGTTGTTGTTGTTGTTGTTGTTGTTGTTGATGCTGTTGTTGTCTTGGTTGTTCACTCGAGGACAGCAGACGAGAGGGTCGACACCCTCGTAGCCGCAGACGGTACTTCGCAAGAAATCGCCGGCTGCCGCACCATGCGTCTGCAGAATGTTCAACAGAACGGGGCACCGTTTGATGTTGATGCAAAATCCAGAGATGCCCCCGTTCAATTGGCACTCGGCTACGAATTCTGAAAAAGTTGAGAAGATCGATCTTAGCGCGAGTGCGTGAGCGCGCGGATCGTTCGCCAACCGTGTGCTCCCTATATCCGCGATAAGGGTGGAACGGGCGGGGGGGGGGGGGAGGGGCACACAGTTATGATTTTCGCGCTATCAAGGCTGACCATTTTCGAAGCGGTCATTCCAGTTCCATTATGAAATTCAAAGAACCGTATGAAATAAAGCATCGCGTGCCAGACGCAAGTTTGCAGTTCCGCGAATGGCCAAGTAAAATGGCAGATAAGATTGCAAATAAAACGGCTCCCTAATTCGACGGGAGCGTGCGCGTAAATGGCAAATGGAGTCGTGCCAACTTAATACGTGCGTTGCGTGCCGGAAAACGAACATAAAGCAGCGGCTGGCTTTCATTAAATCCATTTGAAAATCTGGTGATTAAAAGTGGCTCCCGATTAAAATATGCGAGGCGCAACATGGCTGAAGGAAGAAAAGAGTGGAGCACGCACGCGCGCGCGCGCGCAGCATGCGTGCAGGCACACACCTTCGAATTTCTGTAGAAAATGTGCGCGTAGGGGGCACCTTGCTTACGGCACGCGTGTGCGAGCGCCTCGACGATATCGCCGTAAGAATTTTGCGCGACGAGACTCTTCTACACGCGTGGAAGCTTTTTCGCGAGGTTCGTCTAAATAAATAGAATTGCGTGGAACATCTGTTTTCGCATGCCAAGTGCCGCAATTACGAGCTAATGTCTCATAGTTGCGGTCGCGCATTGTGTTCCCGAGTCTAGCGCGAATAAAGGGGAAAATTGTTTCAGCTGTTCTCCAACATTGAACGTCGCTCTGTATTGTCAGTACACGCGTTGCACGCGTCGATTAAGAGAGACAATACAAATTAACGACGATGACTGATCGCAAAGTCAACTCCTGCCACCGGTGGTCGGTGCGCAATCGCCCCGGGACTCTTCGCGATATTCGGAAGCGGAGGACTCGACGACGATGCGCGTGGCGCGTGGAAAATTAATCGGCAAGTCCTCGGCGCGATAACGGCGAGGAAATTAATTAGCCCGACGCACCGCGAGGCTCGTCAGGAATTTTGCGTGGAAACGCGTCGACGTGAGATAAGAACGACGTGGAAATCGACGGGAGAGACGTGGAAATCGACGGGAGAGACGTGAATCATCTCGCGTCTATGCGAGATCCGGTCCATCTTTGTCGCACTTGTCACGGTCAGTGGCTATCCTTAATGACAAAACTCTGCGCACGCGGTGCGCCTTCACCGAAGAGAATCCCATTGCTTGGCCGTTGCCCAAGGAGAAGCGACGCCTCGGGGCAAGCGTTTCCGGGGAACCCCCCGAGAAAGCTCAGGGACTTCCCCCGGTTTGCGGTCCGCCGCGCAAACTTCGATCTCTCCCTCAAATTTTTCCTCGATCGATTATCCACAAAGCGCATCGACGACGCCAATTTGCTCGTACGCGCGTCGAACAAACGACTCGAAGCGTCGCCCCCCTCCCCCCTCCCGTTTGATCCGTTGTATCACCATTTGTACCGTAGAATTATCCGGCGATCCGTCATCGCGCGTTGTTGTACCTCTTTCAACGAATTACCCCCAACTTCCGCCGTTCCAAGCGGCGTGACTGCGTTTATTTTTCAGACTAAAAAATTTGTCGACGGTCTCGATATTCATCTGCAAATAGTTGACCTCGGGCGATCCGTATCTCTTCTCTTTTATGAATCACGTGGGTTTCGGGAGCGAGAGTGGTGATCCCGATGAGTAAGCGCGAGGCGCGCGCGATGACAGTCGTGAAAATTTTCAAACGGACCTCCTTCCACGCGCGTGCACACGCGTGCGTCGCTTTCCGTCGCACGCGACACTCGCGAAATCGATCTCGCGCAAAACCGGGGACAATTCTCTCGTCCGAGCAATCGCCGAGCGAGAATCGATCGAAATTCTCCTGAAATTCCCCGGCTGATCGGACGGCGAGATGGCATTTTCGATGGTAAATATCGATTGGTCAGAGTTCAACGCTGACTCGTGCAACCGTGTCACATTACGCAATTAGCAGGCTTCTATTTATTCTTAAGGAATCCTCGTGCATTAGCATGCTCGACGCGCGTCTCCTCGTGGCGACGCGGGTCAATCGAGTGACAAACGTCGTCGAGCTCGTCGACATCTCCGCAAATTCGCGCGACCTTCGCGAGCTATCGCAGGGAATTTCCCTGCTCCTCCCGAGGAGAATCCGATCGATGGAAAATCCATCCACGCGCACGCACGACGACGACGACGTATCTTTTATGGTATCGACGCGAGCGTCGTCGGCCTTCCTCACCTTGAGACGGGACCGCGAGGACGCGCAAAAAGAAACCGATCGCGCAAGATCGAGTCGCGATTAGGACGATCAGGAGTTTCCTTCGTAAAACAGCTGTCGAAAAAAGAGTGAGAAAAAAAGAGGGTAAAAAAGGCAATCGCGAGAGTCGCCCGTGAGAATTTCACGAGACACGCGGGTAAGACGTGGAGGTATCGACGATGCGCGTCGACGACGTTGCTCGACGCGATCGAATTCTTAGGCGAGAATCCTCGCCCTTTAACGGAGAGAGACGATCAACGTGCATGCTTGGTTACGTGTTTCACTGGACTCGATGACCTTCGCGAGCATTACGTTCGATTACGAGAGAGGAGAAGGCCCAGCATCGAGAGCCTTGACCTTGTTCACCAGTTCTCGAAGTTCTCGAATTTCTGGGTTAAACGAACCACGTAATTGACTGGAATCGGAATCGGAATCACCACGTAAACCTTGGATGACCCGCAGCAGCAGCAGCAGCAGCAGCAACGACAGCGACAGCGATCGGCTGTTCGGGAATTTCAATGCTGGACGCGATTTCCCCGGCACGCGCACCACGTCCTCCATCTTCTCTCGCCCCCACTCGACGAGATAGTTCAGAATTTGAGTTCGCATCGTCGAAACTCCATTTCGAACACCGTGGAAAATTGCCAAGCGAGTTTTTCTCGGCTTTTCTAAATTCCTTACCTTGAGCGTTCACCAACCGCGATGGCGACTGCCAGACAGCCACCAGGAGTAGCAGCGGGAAGACCGAGGTCCACATTTCCGAGTGTTCTTTCATTCTGGAACAAGGCAGAACATCGACTGGTCAAATTGGCTGGCGGAGTCCGACTATTAAGAGACGAGGAAGGGGCGAGGGAAGGATACTTTTGCTTTTTGGAGATTTCCGGAGTGGGACGTCCGTAGGGAGTGTGAGAAAATCACGAAGCACCGCTCGACCTCGGCTCTGAGAATCGACTGGGAGAACTTCGTGGTAGCCACTGAATTTTCTACGAGTTTTACCGGAAATCTAATACGTTCGGCAATTACTGGAAGCAGCTGCTCGATTATCATATATCAATAGTTTCCGCCATTACTCCCGCGCGTACAAGGCGCATAGCTGCTCTATCGCCGTGTCTTCTGCCCTATTAATTTCGCTCCGGGAACACAAAGCTCCCGGAAAATCCTGATACGAACGAGGAAAATTCGCTACTCCCCTTTCCATCCACGCGCTCACAAAGTCGCTCGACGATCGACGATGTTCTCCCCAGAATTCTCTCTTCTTCTCTCTCTCTCTCTCTCTCTTTGCCGCGAACCAGATGCGAATTCGCGATCATTTCGCGAATAGAAAATGCTTAAACGGTTCTGGATGGGTAAACCGCGTGGCATTGGATACATGCAAATGAGCGACGATTGCAGAGTTACACGCACTTTCAGAAATCATCGAATGATCTTGTTCCGGGGATTCCCTCGAGAGAGTCCTCCGGCCGGGGCCAACCAGAATCACTTTTTAAAGGGGGGAACGACGTATTTTCCACGCGATTCTTCTCTTTCCATTTCACTGGCTCTCTCCCATGCTTCCCTTCCCGCTGGCCGTAACGGCAATGGAACGATGATTTTAATGACTTATCGCGATCTCACATTTATCACGTAGCCGGTGCGCGGCAAACCTACCGGGGCATAATTAACCGGAAGACGATCATTTAAAAAATAAAACCATAAATTATCGATTTGCGAATGTGACACGAAGCATTGATACATTTGCGCGTGTGTGTGTGTGTGTGTGCGCGCGTTGTTAGCAACGCCCAGTTAATTAAAAGTCAAGGATCGGCTAAATGCAATTTTTCTACTTCTCCTTCTTCAACGACTCCTTCTTCCCCGCGGATGACGCATTCTGCAAAATTACAGGTTGCAAAAATTGAAAAGCTGGGAAAACAAACCTTTTTCAACGCAAGCTTCGAGAGATCGTCTCAAAGACCGCGCATCATTCGTGAGAAAAAGAAAGAGAGAGAGAGAGAGAGAGAGAGAGAGAAACTCGGCGATTCTTCCGATTGTAGGAATGCCGCGTACCGATCACGGTTTCTCAAAAAACCCCGACGGGGATCAACCTCGCGCATTCGAGGGTCTCGAAGGAAAAGGCAGAAGAGACATCGCTGTTGGAAGCGTCATCGACGTCATCCTATCGTGATCGGAGCATTGGTCTTTTATCTCTGGAAGCCCGACGACTCTTTCCGCAAAGCGTCTCGCGATTCGACGAAGAAGCGAAGAAATCGCGGGGGAATCGCAATTTCCCGCGATCTCCCGCGAATCCGACAGATTTATCAATCGCCGCTATTGGCAGTAGAGTGGTAGTAGTCTCCGAGGCTCGCAAGGTCGCTATTCATCTCAATCGGAGATGCAAGTAATTATCCGACACGTACGTACGTACGTACGTCAGAGTGTCGAGTGTGCGAGTGCATAAACAAGGTAATACGCGTAGCGACAATTCTGCCGGGAATCCACGAGCTCGTACCGATCCTGGAAAAGCCAAATGGAACGAGACGAGACGAAAGGAAGCGAAAACGAAAGGGGAAACGAGTCCTGCGGTTGCTACCGATATGATAAATAAAGAGGAAACGAGTCGCGCGACGCGCACGCGTGCAATTAAGACCTGATAAAATCTTGATGGACGTGCCTGATGAATCTCTGTCGGCTACTCGTACTACGGCTGGCGTAAAAAAAAAAATTAAAAAAATGAGAAAAACAGGATGAGAGCAGGTAACGAGGATAGGATCGCAAGACTCGTCGCAAGAGTCGCGATCGTCCGTCGGGAGCAGAATCGCGAGACCGGAAATGCTCGCTCGCCGGGGTAGCGCCAAATTAAAACGAATTCGCGTTCTTTTCACCTGCGCTTTTGTCGTCAAACGATCGTCGCCGATCCGAAACGCATGCCCGGTCTCACGGGACCAGAAGAGGGTCGTCCTCGACTTCCGACGACCGGAAGTGCCGCCGCGCTTCTTCTGCGAAAGGTCAAGGGCTTGTCCCGGTGTCCCGGTTCTGGGTTCGCTACCGATTTTTTTCCCTCTCGGAGATCAGGTCCTAGGCTGAATTCCAGTACCGAAGCATCCGGGGTGATTTCCGGTCGACGGTGTCGTCGATGTCGTCGATGTCGTCGATGTCGGCTGAAAGAGACGCGCGGAGATCGCACTACGAACGATCGCGGACCCGCCAGGAAACTGCAGGATCTCTGCTTAATGTTTCGCTTTATAAAGCCTGGAATCCCTGAAGCGACATGAAATACCGGCGCCACGCGGTTACTTGGAAAAAAGGAAGGGAAAGCACTCGCGCGTTCGTCCATTTCGGTATACTCGCACGGAATTAGTCGGAAGGACTTTTGAAAACGCTGCGCGATTCACGTAACTGTATTATTCCCCACGGCGGTATTATCATTACTATTTTTATGGCATTTATCGTCGGGATACTTTGCGAAAAAAAAAGAATAATGATCGCGTCGATCATTTATCGAGGAATCCGCGCGTTTTCGCATTTCCGCAGATTTTTGCGCGCTTCGAGGGAAAATCAATTTGGTCGATCATCCACTTCCGTTTGACCTCGAAAAGTATCGCCGGCGCAATGGTGGCTGAAGCGCGTGGAAGGCTTTTTTCCCCCCAAGGTTCTTTGAAAATTTCCTAAAAAATTGCTAGGTTTGATTAACGTTTACTTTTTGTTATTTTAACAATAAACCAGTACATGTAACGCTGCTTTACATATTTAGGATAGATTATGCGATACGTTCTTACAATTTACGAAAGTGTACAAAATTATGATTTTTTCATACACATACTTTTTAAACCATACAAACACTCAAATCCATTCCTTATTGTTTCCGACATTGAAAAATCGTGTTAAAAAAAAGTTCCATCTCACACACGAGTAGAGAAACATCAGCCCACTGGACTCTTTCTTCTTATTCGCGGAGACTAAATCAAAAAGGTTGCTTAATCAATGAGAGTCCAAAGGATATATTTCTGTGAGCTTGGTTAAACAAATGATTATATTAAATTTAATTTCTAAAATCATTTATATCAGAGATTTGATCAGCTGAGGAAAACTATGTGATATAGTACTGGTTATATCTAAAACAAGATATTGTTTAATTACAAATGGCCAGACTCTGCAAAATTGGCAGTGCAGATGAAACTTGTTAACAATTCCTTTATTGTGTGATTGTTCAATCATTATCCTCCAAGAGTTCCGAGACTTTATCCCTAAATCTCTCAAGCTACAGAAAATATTTTCTAACCTAATGATATATGGTATAATTTTTATAGTTTTTTCATTTTCGCTTTAGAACAAATGGGAATATTAATTACACCTACTTATGATTGTAAATCATTGCAAATCGTTATCATTATTATCCAAGATACATAAATACTTAAACTGCCTTATAAGAGTTTTCTCACTCTTATAAATCATACAAATAAAGTATAATTAATAATAAAGGTATATGATTATTCTATGTTTTATCTAATTTGTGACACTTTTTCTTAATTCGTGTATACTCGATAATGAAATTATTAAAACACACCCCTCAAAGTAAACTATTGAATGTTAAATCTTTGTCGAGGTATCGCCTTTAAATAGCTCTTTATAAATTCAAGTAAGTTTTTGGAAATCTGTTGTAAAACTAATTTATATATAATCATTATATCTCTATTTTGTATTACTAGTTTTGATTATATTATTTTTATTAATTCTCTCTTTTTTACACATTCCACAATCATAATGAAGCTTTCATTGCATTAGCATAATTGTTTAAATAATTTAACAATTAAGAAAACCATCACGAGCGTAGCAGTAGCTCTTATGATTGAAGATTTATCCCTATAAATAATAAAAGATTATATTTATTAAATATTCGCCGGCGCGAAGTGACGAATTAAGAAAATTAATAATACAATGTGAGTAAAATAAAAATACAATAGAGTTTAATTCTGAGAAACACTATTGAAATCGTAAAATCTATTTAGGATGATTTACTGTGTGTAAGAATTATGGTTTAAAACTTCTGATTAATTTGCGATCCTAGAATGAATATTGAAAATCATATCCAATGTTACTCTATAAGTAACTTTAGGGAGACTTAAAATAAGTCTTTGGCTTAATGATTGACTAATTATTTCTTTGATGAAACGAACAGCCACCTGAGTGTATTAGTAGAATTTCGGTTTTACGTGTAATGAATTAATCGCATTATATAATATATGTACATACATAATTCAATTCGTAAATGATTGTCAGTTTTATAAAAATAATTTCACAAATAACTTTCTAAAGTGTAAATATAATTAACATATTAATATTTTAAGCATTGAGATGGTTCTGCAGCTACTAAATATAATTATTTTATAATTTTTGATGATAAAGTGATTAAATATAAAATTTACGAAGCAAAGGTTATATACGATTATAAAAAAAATAGATCCCGAGGCAAATATTACCTTGCTTCGACTACAGCCTTCAGTTAAAAATCATCACGAATATCTATTATAAAGAAGAATGTAATCTTAATATAATTTAGTAATTAAGATATAACAGTTTTTTAATGTAAAATTCGACGAAATTATATCCAGTAATGGAGGGAATTGCGCATAATATTCCTTTCACCTAATTTCATTTAAACAATTTATGCTATTATTTTTAAACATTCAAACTTATTTCATAAATATTTTTAATTAATATAGCACCCTCATAGGAAGTATTATAATAAAACTGCATTTAAATTCGCATATAATAAACGCTCCGGATATAAAGATAAATTACCTGATACTGCTTGGTTTTGTCCGCTATATAACACAAAATTTAAATCCTTCTTAAATTATATTGAAATATAATTATAAAATTGCTATCTACATATACTAATGTATATAAATCGTGATAAAAAAAGAAAAGAAAAAAAAAAAAATTAGTTTCATGATACTACTTCTTGTTAAAATTTTTGTATGTATCTTAATTTTTGATTATATGTACATTCATATAAAGGTACACATACCCATATACATATATACATACATAAATATGCATATATATATATATATGAATGTTTGTACATACATACATGCACAGATAGTCGCACACTTTTCGTCCACACTTACAAGCACAACGAAGCCACTTTATCACAATTTTGACGTGAAAAATTTCGTTGAATATTTTCAAGCATAAGAGGATTATCTGTTTACGCTAAAATTATGAATATAATCATACAGAACTAGCCTTAAACTATGCAGAAGTGGCAAGTTCCTTATAAAGAAAGGTTTCAATATCCACTCGGCAAATAGGACAGCGTTTGTTGGTACACAACCATTGGTCGACACAGTCTATATGAAATAAATGCATACATGGAAGTCTCCTGTAAACCAAAATTATGTACAATATTGCATTAAAAGAATTTTTAACGAAGGACAAAACATTCAATAATTACCTGACACTTTCACAGTCTTCAAACTCAGACAAACATATTGTGCACTTTTCAATAGCATCATCACCACTTTCTACTTTTTTTACCTAAAAGAATGAGTAGTAAAAATGTAAATCATATTTTCCAACAGTCTGTACAGGCATGAATATACAAAGTTAGGCGTTTACTCGTTTGTATTTATGAGGGAATGTATGATTTTCAATTGATTCTTGTGTAGCACCACAGCTTATGTGCGCCATACGACGCAAATTGAAATCCACAATTCGCATATAATTTTCAATGCGATTCGATATATTTCCTACATGTCGAAGTACCGAATCTGGCATAGGCAGTGGCAGTGTTGAGAAGGGCACTATATTGTGGGCTGCAGATCTTGGCTATGAATTATATATTATTGTTTATTTATACAGAAGTGTTTGTTTATCATTAAAATCTCGCGTAATGTTTTACCGAATGTGGACGAAAACCAAAGTGATAGTCCGGCACTCGTGATGACATGGGCGATGGATGATACATGAGGTGATGCACGTGTTGATGCACAGGAATCGAAGCCATTATATGACTGGAAGGTTCTATATCCTCTAAAAGGTCACGTGTCGTAGAATCTATTTCACCCACTACGCTTGGATTTATCTAAGAAAAACATAAAATCGGAAATCGTCTCACTTCAACTATTTGCCTATCTCTGTCTAACTAACAGCATTATTATTATTATTATTATTATTATTGAATAACTCTAAAACGAAGTTAACGGAACATCGAAAAGTGGTGAAGAATGATAGAACTCAATTCTCACCATTAGAGGTTGAGCATACGGAGTCTCGAAATTTCTTGGTCTACGAGCTTCAGGATGACTATATACAGTAGGTTGCAAAAGAGGTCCTGGTAAAAGAGGAGAGGGTATATAATTTTCCACGAACGCTATAGAATCACTTCCATTACAGTGAGCATTTGGTGGTCGACCGTTTCCACCGTTGCATGTGTGTTGTGGAACTTGACGCATATGCGCAAGCGGTGGTCTAAAAATATTAATCAAATTTAAATAAAAAGTAGAAGTATTTTAAAGGATTTCTACGATAAATGAGGCATACGCAGGTGTTGGATAAAGCATCCTCCTATTCATTTCTCTTGCACGTTGTTGCTTTCTCAGTAATCTTTCTTGTACGGGATGCATGCGTGGTCGTAACATGCTAGCAGGTACATCTGTGATTTTCATAAAGTATAAATTTGAGTGATAAAAATTAAGACACTTCATTAAAATAATCACCTGTAGAATATCGCATAAATCTCGAATCTAAAGTAGGAACTGACTCTTCGTGCACATGAGTAGTGCGAAGATAAGATTGCGAGCGATTATCATGGTATCCATGAATACATTGCACATTATTTCTAAAAGTATAAATTTTACATTATACTATATTATGCTTGTGTGCTATGAAATATCATATAAATATTAATGTATATAATTAGATATACCTAGGAGCACTTTCTATTTGCCAGTTATTATTATTATTATTATTATTATTTATATTATTATTATTATTATTATTATTACTATTACTATTATTATTATTACAATGTGCTATATTATTTGGTGACAAAGAAGTTGGTGTAAATTCGTCATCTGATTCTGCAGTTAAATCTACCACAGGCACTGCATGAATATTTTGACTATTACTTGGCTGAAAATACAAGTCTTTCTATATTACTTTTTACAAGTACTTTGGTCTCGCTGCTTTTAACATTTAATACTTACCTTATCCTTCCGATGTATAACTGTTTTAAGAATTTCTACAGATTCGTTTTCATCATCACTGTCACTGCTTGAAAACCAATCTAATTGCAAATCTGGAGCAGAAGGTGTATTATCGTTCCCTGCTTTAAATTTGAATAAAAATGTATTTGTAATTTTACACTATAATTATTTACAATAAAAATTATGAGATACAATAGAAGGTAAGTAAATGCTTAAATATCTAAATACACTAGGTACTAATACATACATAAACTTTGTGGATGATCTTGAACGGTACTTATCACAGATGGCACACCTGAAGAACCTGAACTAGTAGACTCATTGGCACTATGATTTCCATTTAATAGATCTGAATTTAAAACATTACCAACTTGCGTTGCAGATCTAGATATGCTATAACCAAAATTTCAAAAATTAAATGATTTAAAATTTGTTAAATAAAAATAACGTACCCATTAATAGAATTATCCAGAATCCTTGATGGACCAGGTACATTATTCAAAATATCAGTAAGATCAGAAGGGAATATTTTTATTTCATTGTTCTTGTTTATTTTTTGTTTGACAGATAAATCACGTGCATGTAAATTTTCTTTAGAACAAAAATTTTCACATGATTTTCCTTCACCCGCATTTTCAGATTGTCTTGGAACACACTCTTTCTTGGACCTTCTTCCACATCTATCTGGAAGTTGCTGTAACAACCATACTGGCCATGATTCTTCTGAATCACTT
Organism: Sclerodermus sp. 'alternatusi'; assembly: GCA_037305995.1. Taxonomy (NCBI): domain Eukaryota; kingdom Metazoa; phylum Arthropoda; class Insecta; order Hymenoptera; family Bethylidae; genus Sclerodermus; species Sclerodermus sp. 'alternatusi'. The sequence goes on from CM074549.1 coordinate 4,817,358, forward strand.
TCTTCATCCACTGATCTTTTTCGAGACCCAGGTATACAATTAGTTTCAGAATTGGATTGCTCAAAATTACTTGTATAATTCCCTATTGGTACAATATTTGATCTTTCACTATTACTTTCTGCAAATAAATGTTAACACTGGACTTTATTAGCTGAATGAGTTAACTAGAGGAGATTAGGATTATTTTCAATGAATTAAATATAACAGTCAATGAAAATGCTTAAAATGAAGACATACGTAAATTATGTGAAATATCTGGATGTGAGTTCATTGTAGATGGCACTCCTACAAGATCTAAATTAATAGGATCGTTGGCACTGGAATTTCCATTTGGAAGACCTGCATTTAATATATTTCCAACTTGCATTGCAGATCTTGATGTGCTACGAATCAAGCACGAAAAATTAAAAATCTTAAAAAATAAATATAATTTGTAATATAATGAGGCATAAAAAGTTTAGATATAAAACACACACCCATTAATAGAATTGTCTCTAATTCTTGATGGACCAGCCACATTAATATCATAATTTTCTTGATCATTCACTAATTTTTGTTCTTTAGCTTTCCTTTTTTTATGTTTCATTGGTGAATGCGAAGAAATATCCGTTCTAGTTCTGTTTTTCATTCTCTTCTCATATGCACAGATATTCAAAAACCATGGTTCAGACTGTTCGCTCGAATCACTCCCGCCTTCCGAAGATCTTCTGCTTGATGCTAACATAAAATTATTCTCAGCGCTAGATTGAGGAGATTGATTTGCAAAATTTTCTAATGGTACAACATCTGACTTCTCACTGTCACTTTCACAAAATATGTTTTCAAAATCCATCATAGCATTACCTAAAAAATTGATACAATTTTAAAAAATACAATAAATTAAATGTATTTAAATAATTAATATACAAATATACATGAATTCTGTGAAGTATCTTGATTAGAATTTATCACAGATGGCACACCTGAAGAACCTAAACTAGTAGACTCATTGGCACTATCATTTCGAATTTGTAAGCTTGGATTTAAATTAATATGTACTTCTGCTGTAGATCTAGATGCGCTTCAAGTAAAATTAAAAAATAATTTCAGATTTTTGAATTGTAAATAAGCTCGATAAGAAATATATTATTCTTACCCATTGGCAGAATTATCTGTAATCCTTGATGGACCAGCTACACTTAAATTGTCATTTTGTTGCTTATTTCTTAACTTTAGTTCTTTAAACTTTCTTTTCATAGATGTTGGTGATAAATATGGAATAAATCTCATTCCTTTATTATTAAATCTATACCCATACTTAAATGGATATCTATTGTGTTTCAAACACCATTGCTTTTCAAATGTTTCAAACATAAAATCATTTTCTGTTCTAGATTGTTGAGATTCATTTGTATAATTTTCTAAAGGTACAACATCTGGTTCTTCGGAATCACTCTCAGCAAATAAGTGCTCATATTCTAGTTCATTACCTACAAATTTGACTTGCTTTCTTTGCGATATTTCTTAGCTTTATAATGTTTTTACATTACTACGTATACAGGATATAACAATAACATATTCCATAAATTTCAGAAGTTGTAGATGAAACGATTCTAAGGAAATTTTTCATTTACCATTTTTTAGCCTCCACGCTATAACCTGTTAAATTTATGGATCGCATGTTACTGTTACATCCTGTACAATGTTTTAAACCCTTATCACTCTAAATGGTAGTATTACTGCCATGCCTTAGTTACCATACAAATCACTCTATTTTATATCTTAAAGTGATAAGAGTTAACATTATACTTTAATTATAATAATATATAAAATTATGGTAAATATAAAAATATACAAGTAAGTTTTGAAGTCTATATTACTTGACGACAATCTAGATTGAGGAGATGGATCAACAGTTGATGTAAATGCTGTATCTAATATGTCTGCTAAGGATGTGGAATTAGCATCCGTAGATCCAGGTGTTGACTCTCCATGAAATAACCCATTTTGTTCTTCTGTTTTATTTTTATATCGGAGATTTGTAGAGTTATTACGTCCTTCCATGCTAGTTCTTTTAAAGTATCATAGTTACATATCACTAAGTATATCTAATCATAACATTATACAAATATAATCATATCTAAGTTTCAATTTTAATAAATTAATATCTTATAAATATAGGTTAATTAATATCTTTCTAAAATATAGGTAACATGCGTATTGATTCAATGATTAAATGAAATAAGAAAGTATACAGCAAAAATCGTATAAGGATATGGATCGGAAGAAAAAAAATATTATGATACATTTATGAATTAATTAGTATTTTTATTTTTTTGATTGTGCGAATTTGTTAACACATTGGACAATTCTGATACGAGCAATGCTTTTAGTAAAATAGTACATTAATAAAATTTGTAAAAAATATTGTGTTTTTTGAACGGAGTTCTTACCTTGCAAGCCTCAGACAACTTTTATAAAATGATACGAGCGTCCTCAGCACATCATTTTTTCTCAGAAAATTTATTTCCTATACAACACTGTCACTTGAATCATACTGTCGAAAAATAGTGACATTAATATTTCACTTAATTGTGTTCATTTGGAATTTGTATAATTTGAAATCTATATAAAAATTTATGGTTAAATTTATTCTTATATTAGTACAAAGAATAAAGTTAAAAACGAATTTATATATAGACTGTCTATTAAACTACACCACCAACATCAACCAACATCCACCAACAACTAACATTTGACTAACATCACTAACATTCTAACCCAATCATAGTAACCATAGCATCAGCAACTATAGACGTATAGCACTTTTACTGGAAGTATTTTCAGTCACCAGATGAAAAACCAGTTTTATCGACAATTTCTTAAATTTTTGTCCAAAAATACCTACAGACTCTGTAAGTGTAAAAAACATTACAAAAGAACTAAACATTGCTTCCCTCTCTCTCTCTCTCTCTCCCTTTCTCTCAACAATTAATTTAAATTTATAATATCATTTAGCAAGTAATCGTATTTTATAGGGATTCTCTATGATTTTATCGAGGTATTTAAAGTATCTGAGATAATTTAGCCTTTTCTATCAATAGATATTTACAACCAAACGATATGTAATGTATCGTAATCCTTCTTAAAAAATCAGTCTATCGCGTACATATATTATTTTTAGGTAATAATTTGTCCAAACAGAGTTCTAAACTCTACTTGGCAAACTAATGATCGAATCCACGAACTTGACTCTGTGCAAAAACTTGTAGTTACAGTCAGTTACAATCATTCGTATTTCTTTTTAAACTTGTTTCCTTGCTTGTCCTTGTTAATTCGTAATAGTCAGTACTCTTCATGTTCCTTCGATAATTCAGTGTCGTCCGTCGATAGTTTTTCAGTGAAAAACTTTATGCAAAAATGGCTGTGGCTACAAGAGCATTTTCGAAATTCACAGGTGAGCAAAGAACATTTCTTCCATTTTCAACCTTTGAACCTTGAAAGATCAAAGTTTTCCCGTAATTTTTCTAGAGTTCTACAAAGTTAATGATTTATATCATTATTTAAGTAGCTCTTGTCAATACGAGAAGAAGACCCCTATGAGATAGCCCGCGTTAATATTCTATTATATAAGAAAGGACATAACCATCGATAGATCACTTTGGATTTTAGAATCCTCCTTTTTTCTTCCTATTATCGGATATTTTATTACTTTTATTTCGGATTTATATAGAGTCGAATTTGACAAAATTGACAGTTCCCGCATCAATCGTATATGTATTTTTAGAAATGATCTATGTGTTTGTTGAAACTTGAGCTGTCACATTTCTCATAGAAGTCCATCAATAATTAGATTTATTTCGTAAGATTTAAATGCTAAATGAATTCTACAGTAATCTCATCATTCGTTAAGTAATCCTGCTTTCTATGCATTTTCCTTCTTTTGAGCAATCTAAGAATGATTGATGTGCAGTCATTGGATAATGCTCAAGAGATACACCTTGACCTGTAAATCTAGAAATTTGATATTGTTCTAAAAATATACTCAATTTGAAAATATTGATATAAAGTTGAATAGTTTTATCGCACAATATCTTTTGTATAAATATTTGGGGTTATTAGTTACCACCTGCATGAAAAATATTTTACGCATCTATAGTGAGTTTAATTTTAGTTTTATAATAAATTATATTTTGTGTATGGCATTTACAGTTAGAAATTCTGGAAGTTTGTTACGTGCCCAAGTAAGATTTAACTATACAGAAACTAGAAAAAATTTAAAAATTGATTCAAATACAAAAGTTATATGCCAAGGGTTTACTGGAAAACAAGGAACATTTCATTGTCAACAAGCAATTGATTATGGAACTAAAATTGTTGGAGGTGTTAGTCCAAAGAAAGCTGGGACTGAACATCTCGGAAAACCAGTGTTTAAAAGTGTTAAAGAGGTTGGTTATACTGTGACAAAAATTAAGCATTTTAATACAAAAATCAATATTTTTTATTGTTTTTATAAACAAATCTATATTAGGCAAAAGAAGCAACTGGAGCTACAGCAACAGTCCTTTATGTTCCTCCACCAGCTGCAGCTGCAGCTATAATGGAAGCAATAGATGCTGAAATGCCCCTAATTGTTTGTATAACAGAAGGTATACCTCAACATGACATGGTTAAAGTAAAGAGGAGATTGTTGGAGCAAAATAAATCACGTTTGATTGGTCCAAATTGTCCAGGAATTATAGCTCCTGAACAAGTATGTTAACGAGTTTTTTTTTAAATATTCATTTGTATTTTGAGATATGATTTATGGTAATGCTAGATTACCAAATTCCCATTATTATTTTAGTGTAAAATTGGCATTATGCCAGGACATATACATCAGAAGGGAAAAATAGGCATAGTCTCAAGGTCGGGCACTTTAACATATGAAGCTGTAAACCAAACAACCCTAGTAAGTATAAAAGTAACTAAAATTAACAGATATAACAACATTTAGTCCAATCAATCTAATAACTAACAAACTTTAATATATTTATAGGCTGGTCTTGGGCAAACATTATGTGTAGGTATTGGAGGAGATCCATTCAATGGTACAGATTTTATCGACTGTTTGGAAGTTTTTCTAAAAGATCCAAACTGTGATGGAATTATCATGATCGGTGAAATAGGAGGTAGCGCAGAAGAGCTAGCAGCCGAATTTCTAATCGAGCATAACACTGTTGGTTGCTGTTCAAATTTATTGGTATCCTTACCTACCATCATTCCACTCCCTTTCCTATTCTAGTCTTCTTCTCACTAATATATTCATTTTTAATCTAAAGCTTTTTTTTTATAGTATTTGTATGTTAATGTTGAGAAAAATTTCAGGGCAGTAAGGCTAAGCCAGTAGTGTCATTTATTGCTGGATTAACTGCTCCGCCAGGCCGACGAATGGGTCATGCTGGTGCCATTATCTCTGGAGGCAAGGGAGGTGCACAAGATAAAATTAATGCTCTTGAAAAGGTAACGAAGTCGTACTAATGGTATTATTAATTACAAATTGTCATCTATACTTTGCATTGCAAAATTTTATTTTATAGGCTGGAGTAATAGTTACTAGGAGTCCTGCACAAATGGGTAATGAGCTTTTAAAAGAAATGACTCGTCGTGGCTTGGTCTGCAATTAAAGCATCAACTGTTGTAACAGTGTGTAGTTTACTCCATGTTCATGTATTTCCATAAAATAAATTTAAAGTAAAATCACACTTCTCTATACAGTTGTATAAACTGTGTGATCTGGGCAGAAAATTTAAAATATACAAAATTCTTGACTCTTCTCTTTTAATATTTCTATCATTCAAAAATATTTAGAAACTTGTATTTACAAATAGAGTAAATTAATATTTTCAAATGATCCAAATTTATTTGTAATTTTGGAAGGGATTGTCGATCGAGTAACATGAATAAAATCAACATGAGGAGTTAAAGAGGTTTTCTATGAGAAATCTAAATATTGCTGTATTAGAACTGCTACTTCTTTTTTCGAATATGACGAGCCTGATACAAAGAAAAGCGTAAAAACGACAATTTTTTAAGTATTCGATCGAATTCGTCGACACAGTATAACGTGAAAGTTGTTAAACATTATCACAGCAGTAAATTATTTTTATCAGAAAAATAGTTTAACTCTATATTGCCTTAAAAATTAATATAAACTGCCATTAATCCATTTGTTTTCTCTATAATTCTGAATGAATATATTTTCTATATTTTTTTCTTAAAATATAATTTTAAGAACAATTGTTTAAATATTTTATGTACATTTATTGTAAATTATATACAAAAAAAATATATATATATATCTATTGAAGTAATATACCAAACTGTTACAGTTTTATTGTAAGCTATGTTAAAAATTGAAATGTAACTGTTACAAAATCTCAATAATGGTTTTCTTTTATTTAAAACCGATTAATTCATCAAGAAGTTGTGCTATTTTTTTACTTTTCATATTAAAAAATGGTTTTAATTCGTCCGATTTCATTTTATCAAGTATATCAATCAGATTTTCACACGAGCAGTAGTATAAATGTTTATCCATGCATAATTGTTCGGCCAATTCCAATTGATGATTATGCATTAAAACTTGATTTGTAACAACAATTAAGAGTTTCTTAGCTTCTAAGGCATCAAGAATACTTCCTGCACCCGCATGGCTAATAATAAGGTCTGCAGATTCAATATATTCTTGAATTATTGATGAATAATCAAAAAATGTTATTTCATCAAAACCATAACGAGGTTTTTCATCAAGATTTAGTGAACATTGACCAACTTGCAAGGTTAATTTATTATAACCTAGACTTTGTAATTTCTAAAAACATGCAAGAGGTTCCATGTACAAAAAACATGAATATATGTAGATTAAGATTATTTAACGTAATACAAAATATTCTCTACCTTCATTATATGAGGACTTAAAACTGTTTTAATTAAATCATCAAATTTAGTAGTTCCTACTGTTACAAATACTTTCATCTTGGATCTCCGAATTTTTCTGTACCTGAATATATTGTGCTGTTATCGTAAGATTGTTTAGTTATTCGACAAGTATCTATAAGCATTCTTTCTACTACTATTCATAATGTAATTTTATATTTATTTGGGTTTGTTTTATCTACTTTATCACAACAAATATTTTTATTTCGACTCACTCATAAAGTATTTATATACACATGCGCCTGCGTCCAACCAAGTAAAATATCACTCAGTGTAACACACTGATTGTCAGAAACATAACAGCCATCGAGAATGTAACATAGTTAAAATTTTAAAGAAAATACCATGTTTTTCATAATTATTGTAACAATATTAAGTGTAATTACTCAAAATGAAGGTTTGGCCATTTCTCGACCTCCGAAATTATTGGTGGTGTCTTATGATGCATTTAGGTAAGATTATTTTATTTTAAATAAACTATAACCTTTAATATTAAAAATATCTTATATATTTTAGGTTTGATTATTTTGATAGAAATGTTACACCCTTTATGAACAAATTAAAAGCACAAAGTACACACGTTGATTATATGATGAATGTATTTTTAACCAAAACTTATCCAAACCATCATACCATAGCAACAGGATTTTATACAGAAACACATGGTGTGATAGATAATGAATTTATTGATCCAAAAACACTGAAAAAAAATCCATCGGATAATAATTCTGATCTCTATCACTATGATAACAATGTGCTTCCTATATGGGTATAAAAATTTAGATTCTTATATATTATTATTTGCTTACTATTTTTAATTTAATAAATTCTTTAGACAATTAATGAGAAATCAGGAACTGGAAGACGCAGTGGCTCCATGATGTGGCCTGGTAGTATATTTCCTTATCAAGGAATCATGCCTAGTTTTATAACAGTAAATATATATATTCAAATGTATAATAAGTATATATTTAAGTATTAATTATATTCTCTCCTTTTCTAAATTTTTAGCCATACAATAACAATGTATCTTTAACAGAAAGAGTAGATACTTTACTATCATGGTTTACACATCCTGTAAATCCAATTAATCTTGGTATATTGTACATTGAAGAACCAGATTATCATGGTCATGCTATTGGAATACATGGTCCTAGATTTGACGAAGTTCTTAAAAAATTAGATCATTTAACTGAATATTTACATAATAAGCTAGAAAATTATGGCTTAGAGGAAGTTAATGTTATTCATCTAAGCGATCATGGAATGAGCACTGCCACAATAAGTACTGTCATAAATTTAAAAAATTATGTGAATGAAACTGATTATACATGGTTTGGCCTTTCTACTGCGAGACACATTTATCCTAAAGAAGGTAAATTCTTAATGAAATACATTATTTCCTTTCTTTCTGTCAAATTCTTCATACTTTTATCATTTTAGGAAAAGAAGAAATAGTATACGAAAATTTGAAAGCTGCTTCAGAGAAAACAAAACAATTTCGAGTATATAAGAAAGAAGAAATTCCCATAAAATACCATTATGGTAATAATCCACGTGTGGGACCCATTCTCGTTGTAGCTGAAGTTGGATATGCTCTTGATGATTTTTTAGAAAAAATTGACTATTATGAAAAAGCTTTTAACATAACAGGTAAATATTGATCAACTTCTTAGGATGATCAAAAAAGTATTTATAATTTTTTAAATATTTATGTCTTTCCTTAGTGACTGATAAAACTGAGTTTGGATTGCATGGATATGATAATGAAGCAAAAGAAATGCATCCATTTTTCTTTGCTAAAGGACCTGCATTTGTTCCCGAATGTAAACTTGAACCATTTAATAACACAGACTTGTTTCCATTATTTTGTAAAATATTAGATTTAGAATGTCCTGAAGTTAATGGAACATATACACCTTTCAATAAATGTCTTAAAATAAAAACTAGAGATAATTCAATGACCGCTTATCGCCTGATATGTAAGTAAAATAGTATATATCTTAATAAATAAGCTGATATTTTAAAATATTAATTATAATTCTATTTTCAGTTGTTGGCATTACTCTTCTTACAACTTTTATGGGAATTTTAGCTGTAATGAAATTGTTTTTAATAAGAAAATAAAATTAATGTTATAGGTGCGTATACACAAGTATACAAATGCATGTATACACATATATAATTTATTAAGTTACATTATTTGTTTATTATATAATAATAGATCAATCTTTTGTTATAGCTATAAAGACGAATAAACACACATTTATTACTCAATCACTAATTAAACAATGAATTATCAAATAACCAATTTGATTTTACGAGATAATTTTTTAGAAATTGGCAATAAAATAAGCAAATGCATTTTGGAATTAATTATAATTCCTTTAATAGGAAGCAAACAGAAGAAATGCAATGTTACTATTCTTAATCGTGCAAGTTTTAAGAATTCTGTGATTTTTTGAGATTAAGCTGAGATGGAATCATTTATATAATTCATAATTAGTTATAAAATTATTTATATTAAATAATTTTTTATACGTTCTTAAAATAATTTAATTTCAATTAGTTTTATCCTATTTACATTAGAAAAAAATGTATGCACTTTTAAAAAAACGTTACACGTTAATTTAAATATCATGTAAAAAGTATTAAGTATGTAAATACAATGTATAAAAATGTATAATACTATTATGCAGCACAATTCCCCGACAACTCATTTAATTCACTTCTATTAAACTTTTTTAAAAATGAAAAATGGATTTCGACGTCTCAATAACGAAGCAATAGTGCTTATAGAGCATCTGACAGCCTAGATCTCGGAATAACTTTAACGGTTACCTCTGTTTTTACAACATTGCTAGGGTCGATACATTGGGGTCAAATATAGGGTTTCAGCATAACTTGAAACTTAAAATTTTCATAAAAATCGAATTCTCTCAGAATCGGTTGCAACTCCATAGGAGCATAGTATCCGATGGATAGAACGTAGCGCAGAAAGTCCCATCGAAAAATATTTAGATTTGTGGAAATGGCGCCACTTGAAAAGTCAAAAAATCGGTAAAAAAAATTGCAAGGGGTACCCTTGCCATCCGTGCCGGTTAATGTACAGGTAAAACGATCAGACCCATAGATATAGAAATAAGGAGATGGAGCAATCTCTAGCATGATGTCAGTCACTTCAGGAATGCGAAGGTTAATATCATTGGTGCCGCAACGATCATTGGTTCTATTAAAATTGCGCCAAATACAAATTAGTCTCTTAATGTATGCAGTATATATAATTTCTTTAAATTTTTATCATCAAAAATAGCATGTATTAAAAAAAAAAATAAAAAGTAATTAAATTTATGTATATAATTTTTAATGAAATAGGTTAAAAAAATAAACGTCTTATATACACACACACACACATACAAAACACAAATATACGATTATACTTGAATATAGCTTTAATACATTTAGTGTATAGTGTATTGGACATTACTTATCAGCAGCCAATCATTAATGCGGCGCCAAATCCTACCCTGCTCCCCTTAGTATGCTTTTCTGCCCCTCGACAAAAGTAGGACTTTATGCTCCATCTCCTTATTTCTATATTTATGATCAAACTTCTTATCTCTATAGAAAAGTGGTTCGGAGCGCCATTGCACTTAATGTTCATCATCTGAACTACCATTTAGGACCAATTATAACAATAGATTAATAGAATTTCATCTCCATGATCCATGGAGTAAACTAAACATGAGAGTGCTGCAGTGAATTATGTTTGTTTTTATCTTGAACATATAAAAGTAAATATGAACATTTTTAAATATTATTTTGTATTATAATAGCTATAGAATAAGAAATAGTTGTTTAATGAGAAACAAATTTATACAAAAAAAAATGTGTGTGCAATACTATTTTAAAAGTTTAAATAAAAATTTTTTGTTTTCTTCTTTAACAAACTTAAGTTATTAAGTTCTATTCAGCAACTAATTTAAGTATAATAATAATAAAATTATTCATAAAACTCAGAATACTTCTTAATTCTTTTCCATTTAACAGGTTTATTCATTTTCAAGTAATCTCCGCATTTGTTTAAGTGCATAATTTCTGTAAAATGGCTCCTGTACCATTAGAGGGGCATCAAACGCCTGTAACTAATAATATTCCACAAGAAGGCAATCGTGGAGGCTCTATATCTCTTGGTATGCTCATTGATTTCATCATACAGAGGACTTATCATGAGCTTACTGTGTTAGCCGAGCTGTAAGTTGGTAGTATGAGTAAAATTTTCTATTTACTGATTCGTATATGTGTTAAATGCTTTTTATTCATATGTTTAAAGATTACCACGTAAAACTGATATGGAACGTAAGATTGAAATTTATACATTTTCTGCTAGAACTAGACAATTATATGTACGTTTACTAGCATTAGTAAAATGGGCAAATAGTGCATCTAAAGTTGATAAGTCTGCAGTAAGTTGAAATTTTACATAAATTAAAATTTTAAAGAGAAGTTATATATATATATATATATATATATATATATATATCAATATGCATATACACATGTTTAATTATTTTAGCATATTATGGCTTTTCTTGATAAACAATCTCTGCTCTTTGTTGATACTGCTGATATGTTAGCAAGAATGGCTAGAGAAACATTAGTTCATGCTAGGTTACCTAATTTCCATATACCAGCTGCAGTAGAAGTACTTACAACAGGAACGTATAGTCGTTTACCAGCTTGTATACGAGTGAGTATTATATTTGTATAATCAAATAATCTTAAGTTTTAATATTTAATATTTTAATAGGAAAGAATAGTTCCACCTGATCCCATTACTTCTGCAGAGAGAAAAAGTACGCTTCAAAGACTAAATCAAGTAATACAACACAGATTAGTTACTGGAAATTTACTACCACAAATGCGTAATTTAAAAGTATGTTTTAAAATAATAAAAATGAGCGATTACAAACATAAAATAACTAAATATTTTTTCATTTAGATTGAATCAGGTAGGGTAACTTTCTTAGTTGAACAAGAATTCTCAGTATCCTTAACAGTTATGGGCGATGGACCTACGGTACCATGGAGATTATTAGAATTAGAAGTTTTAGTTTCTGATAGAGAGACTGGAGATGGAAAAGCATTAGTACATCCATTACAGACGAGATATGTTCATCAAGTTAGTAAATATAGATTTATAAAACTATAATACTTTAAAGTTAATTATAATAGATTTAAAACTATACAGCATTTTTTTAATAGGTTGTACAATCAAGATTAGCAGAAAGTTCCAATCCATTGTCAGAAGTTTATCATATTTTACATTATTTTTGTCAATCGTTACAGCTTGAAGTTTTGTACTCTCAAACTTTACGCTTAATTCGAGATAGATTAGATGATCATATACATGTGGATGAATATACACCAGGAAAATGCCTCTTAATTTCATATTGGAGGTAAAGATATCAATTATTTTTAGTTATAAATGTACACATAATATGCTAAACAAATTTTTAATATATAATTTCAGAGAGCTAACAAGTAAAGATCCAAGATCCGAGCTTGGTTATAAATTAACTGTTCAAGTAGACCAACATGATCCAGCTAGACCATTAGCTGTAGTGCACATACCGTCTCTTGGTAGCAAAGTTAGTAAAAATTTTGAGTATATAAACTAATATATTTAAACTAAATTTTAAAAATACACAATTTTATAGGAAAGTGAAATAGCGGATAGAGCTATAAGATCGGACCAATTATCTATGGAGTGTTTATTAGTACATACCATTTACATTCGAACAAGAAGCCGTCTGACAGAATTAAAACAAGAATTGCAATCCATGTTAAAAGATGTTGAATGTAAGTTTGGTTGTTATTTTCAATTTTTATTTCTTATAAATTAATTGTAAGAAATATAACAAATATATTTTTTGTAGGTACGTTAGCTGGCTCACCAGCAATTCTTCAAGTTCCAATTTTACAACCATGTTTAAGAGCGGAGCTACTTCTAGTTACTGTGGATACTCATACTGGAATGCTACAATGTCACGTTCCACAGTACGATGCGCCGCTTGTACCAGAATTGACAGTAGCATTAAATACAGATCATTCCCGTCTTCCAGCCTTAATATCAGAGCTAAGGTTAGATCAGTCATTTATGATACGCGTACTTATTGCAAAACAAGAAAATGAAGAAATGTAATAATGCTTTTAAAGGTTTTGGATAACTCAAAGGCGATGCGAAAAAACTTTGCAACACTTGCCTGCTACTTCACACGAGCGTTTGCCTATGTTGTATAATCCTGACCATCCAATGTCGAAAATTAGTAGACACCGTATGTTCATTCAATTGCATAGACACCCTACAGTTATTTTGGTAAGGATTTACGTGGAATCTTTTATAGCTATTTTATTTATAAAATTGCATGGAATTCTTCGTTTCACAGATTGTAGCATTTAAGGAGAAAGAATCTGCACCATGCGAAATTGAGTGTTCGTTTTATTTAGCAGTAGTCAAACATAGTTCTATCGAGGATGATCCTCACGATGATACTATAGAAACAGAGATTCCAAAGATGTACTTGAAAGTTCAAAGTCTCATTGAATTTGACACTTTCGTTATTACTCATGGTCCTTTCACCAGCGTTGATAATGGTAAGCATGAATTTGCAAGAATATGCAAATGTATTGGATCACAAACGCATAGAACAGGTATTTAAAAACCATCTATGTTTTTGGTATCACGTTGTTTTTTGTGATAAATTTATTTTATATTCTTATGAAGACAAATCTACATTGATTTAAAAATATTACAATCTAAAATATATTATAGTTTTTATATGTATATATGATAAATTTTAATCAAAAACATTAACGCACACATTTTACAATTCTGTATGTTATTACTAAACACTGCAAAATTAAACAATTGCAATCGAGGAAAATGGACAATAAAATAATCTTACTAATGCTATTGCTCTAATGCTCCTCTTCTAATGCTAATTCTAATTGAAATTCTAATGCTCCTCTAATTCTGAATAATGAAGTAACATCTGGCAATTGTTAATGTGGTCACTTGCCTTGCTATTTTAAGGGGGATTAATAGGAAGATTTTTTAGGGAATAATGATCAAGATGGGGGGTGCATTACAGAAGTGGTGGAGACAACGGGTAACAAGCGTCGACATACTGGAAACTCCGGAAGAACAGACGCGGCAGGTATTCCACAGAACCGGCGGCCCAAGCATCCTGCTTACTTTATCCCTGAATTGGCTCATGTTGTTGCTCTTTGCGATGAAAGGATACCATTTGTAACTTTGGATCAAGAGGTAAAATTTTTCACTTTACTCATGCCAAACCTTCTGTAAATGTGAAGACGATTTACGGTACACTCTATAAATTAATGTTTAATTTAACAGCTGAGTAAGCGTGAAATAGCGCATCAAGGAATTCAGGTAGAAGCAAATGCAACAGCGTTTGTACTTAAATTAGTCCAATTACCTGCTCCGTCACCTTCAATCGCAAGTAGTTCTGCGTGGAATTTATTATTAAAAAGACTGCTTAGCGTCTCGATTAGAGTTCAAGGAAAAGGAATGGCTAAAACTTGGATGGCTGAGTTTGTCTTTTACGGTAGTCCTTTGGCTAGTAGCCATGCAAAGGAACAAGGTATGCATTACAGTACACCAGCAATAATTTAAATATGAAATGTGCTTGCGTATGATCCCCAGTATGGATTTTTTTCATTTTTTCTATAAAAATTTCTTAGGCCTTCGTAGACCAGTATATTTTCAGTATGAAATGGGAACAGCGGACACCATTGTAAGAACAGTTGATTCACTATTGAGCGATTGGGCTCAAATTGTACATCTTTATTCGATAGTTCAAGATCTATCTGAATATTTTAAGATAGGTAATAAGTTTAATCAAGAATGAAACTTACATCCAAAGAAACAATTGTACATTTGGATTAACATTGGTTGTGTTTTCTTTCTTATTATTTTTTTATTTTGTTACAGAAAAATATAATTTGAGAAATATCGTTAGTGTTAAATCATATAATTATAGTAAACTTGTTCTTGCTTACGGCCCCAATAGAGGAGCAACAGTAACTATTCAATGGAGCACAAATGACAAAGCTTTTAAAATGATATTTGGAAAAAGTTAGTATATATGTTTCAGTAATATACTTATACTAAGCATTTTAAAATTCTTAATGAACATTGATAAATATTAATCGATAGATCCAACAAATACCATGACCAATGCACATTCTATAATGAAAGAGCAATTAGAAGCACATTTAAATAGGCACAGAAATTTAGCACAAATTATTCACGTACTGAACGAAACTTTACAACCACTTACTTCAATTAGTAAGTTACCTACAATACCACAACTTTGTGTATATAATTCCGTGAGTATTTATTCCATTTATTAGCTTACAATTACATCAAGTTTCAATATCACCTACAACGTGCTCCGATTTTAGAGACCACAAGTTCCAGTACAAACTTTTACCATTATACCACAATGCATTACTTTAGTGAGAATAGCGTATCAAGGAATGTATTGTTTAGAACTACGAATGAGAGGTGGAG
Source organism: Sclerodermus sp. 'alternatusi' (assembly GCA_037305995.1). Taxonomy (NCBI): domain Eukaryota; kingdom Metazoa; phylum Arthropoda; class Insecta; order Hymenoptera; family Bethylidae; genus Sclerodermus; species Sclerodermus sp. 'alternatusi'. The sequence continues at coordinate 4,832,914 of CM074549.1, forward strand.
GCTTGGTTAGTTTACGAGATGGTGCTTACAGTCGCTTTGATAGGAGTAACGTTGTTGATGAGTTTACCCCCACACAAGGTTTAAAGGTAACAACAGACGTAAATTCTATTAATCGCGAGCACATTAATCACGCAATTGATTTGCAGGCATTCTTATCTAAATACGTTGATGAAAGTGCTGTATTTCGAAGAAGGTCTCAATCGGAAGATGACAATCCACCATCTCCCGTTACTATGGACAGCGATGGTGCAAGTGGAGTTGGATTTTTAGGCCACCATAGAAGTGGACCTCAATCTCCAGCACAGCAAAGAGATGGTTTGAGGTTTCATCCACCTTTGACACCTCCTTCTGGCAGTAATCCTCACACTCCCGCTAGTCCTCACACAGCAAATATATCTCAGGTGCCATACGAATATTATTTATCAAATCATTAACAATATTTTCACGCAAATTAATAATATCTTCAGGCTAGCCAACATCAAAGTTTTGGAAGTAGTCCGGCGACTTCTTTCAATCTTGCTTCACCTCCTTCGTTGCCTCCCAATACACCAAACATGTTACCACACCCGTCACCGGGTTCTGGTCTCGTTGCGAACAGTCCCTTAAATCCAATGCACGTACCCAGTCCCGCTGGGTTAATGCCTACCTCGTCGCCAGGACCTTGTAGCAACGTTCAGGTCGGACATTCTCCCGCCGGTTCATTTATGCAAACTGGTACGTAAAAATATGACGAATTTACTTCTACGATTAAAGATGAAATGTTTCAGTGGATCAAATTTACTTTTAGGTCATATAGATGGAAGTCCATTTCCATCGTCTCAAAGCATGGCTTCCCCTGCTGCTTCGAATTGGCCAGGCTCGCCTAGTGTTCCTAGACCTTCGCCTGCAAGACCCGGTCAAAGTCCAGGTCACGCGATGCACAGTCCACAAGCAACAGATCATAAGCCGGGAAGTCACATTGCCAGAGTTCTTCCACAGCGATCTTGGGCTGGTGCCGTACCCACGCTTCTAACTCACGAAGCGCTAGAATTATTGTGTTGTCCGTCCCCTCATCCGTCTGGTTTACCAGGACCGGACTTATCGCCATTAGAGAGATTTTTAGGATGTGTTTATATGAGACGACAATTGCAACGATTCATTCAAACGGACGAATGTGTAAGCTTACACTTTCAATTCAATGAGATCAGGTCCTAATAGTTCAATGTATTTATTCCTACATTTAATAGTTGACAGCCATCAACAGCACTGAACCAGGTGTTGTACACTTCAAAGTTGAGAGCCTTCAATGCAGAGTTGGTCTAAATCCTCAACATCTCCAATCTCTGCACATTAAAGTTCAACCCTTGCCCGAACACAAGGATCAATGGACATTGGAGGAATTGCAGGTAAGCTTTTCCTTCGAGTGACTATTATCATCAGTAGAGTCAAATTAATTGCCGTGGTAGTAAACTATCGGTGACCTTTACAGATCATCGAAAAATTCTTTGACACGCGAGCAGCCGCACCACCGTACAAACCGAATACGCTTTCTGGATTTGGACGAATGTTAAATGTTCCTTTTAACGTTTTAAAAGATTTTATACAAATTATGAAGCTGGAGTTAATGCCTGGACTTGTACAGCAACAACAATTAAAATGGTCTGTTCAGTGGTGTCTTCGTATTCCACCATCTGCAACGCCAATAATGCCTACTGGTATGGTAGCGGTTGTTGTTTGCCGTAATAAAATCTTGTTCTTCGTAAGTAATTCCTCCTTCGTATTTTTCAAGAGACAGACACCTAATATTTTGAAAGTTTATCGACAAATGAAATTTACACTTCACAGTTGCAAATAACTAGAGTCGGTGTGCCATATCAGGGAGAGCCACCGTCTCTCGTATTGCCGCTGGTATACGATGTAAGTACGAATCATACCCAGTTGGCAGAGAAAAGAGATCCAGGTCCATCGGCTGCTACTGCAGCAGCGTCTTTGCTGCTAAAGAGATTTGCTGAATACGGTGCAAATCCATCCGAATGTTCTTTATTTCCAGCCGTGAGGGATTTATTGGCCAACTTGACGTTACCTTCCGAACCACCTGTTATATCTCAGGTATCTCATTAACGATTCATTGATGTATTCGCGTTACCCTTATTTTGATAAACACAATCAAAATACTACATACAAAATACAAAGTACTACAAGCAATGTATTAAGAACCTTAGTTTATTTTTTAAGCGTTACACATAGACATATCTTTATTTTGCTCTCATAAATACATTTTAACAGTAATATACACGCACAAATTGAAAAAAAGAATATTTTGCCCTTTATTAGCGATATATAAAACTTATTTGGAATTAAGCTGAAAAAATAAGGAATGAACGAGTATTTAATATGCATTTCGAATGGAAAAAAAAAAAAAAAAAACTTGTTCTTCGAGTCAGATAAACTACCGAGTATCGTTAAATATGCAGCAGTAATTACATTTATGTTTGATATTTTCTAATTAGGTTGTGGCGTCGCCGGCTGGAGGACAAGTGACTCCAACGCAGCAGATCCAAAGTCCAGCGATGCAGATGCATTCACCGATGGCTGGAGGACAGGGTCCACCTCAAGGTCCTTATGGAATCCAGGGAATGCCGCCGATGGGAATGATGGGTGGACCGCCTCAATAGGACTTGCTTTACTCTCCTACCCCCCTTTGTCTACCCAATAATCAAATGTGGATGAATTAAATACATACCGTAAATCTAACGTATGCAATAATTGGCATAAAAAGAACCACTCAATTCGAACAAAACATAGACTCTCGGGGAATCAGGAGAGACAAACTGTTTCAAGAGAACTCTAGTGTATTGTATTTGCTAGGTGAAAAGAAAATTGTATTGGCATGCAACACGCTAGTTATCCTTTAGCAGCCTTTCATCTATTTGTAATGAATTTCGTATTAGCATTCTATTATTAAGTTTGTAATATAAGTATTTTGTGTCAATACGGTTTTTTGTTACGAATGCAAAACAAATGTACATTATTGATAAAATGTCCATATAAATAAATGTATCATAAAGTAATTAGTTAGATAAGAAAAAATACAGATATAAAAGTCTTTTATAGATTATAATTTTATGACAAAGCTCAGACAAATAGAAAACTTTTTAAATAAAAAATTGACTCTTATCAATATTTTAATTTACTTGAAAGTGGGAGATTCTCAATGCAAATGTTAAGTAACGAAAATTTTCAGAATTATTGTACAATAAAAGAGAGAGAGAGAGACACGCAGGAAATGTAATATTTTTTAGTAATGAGTATTAAGAACAGAGTATTTCAATTATTTTTAAATCGTGAGAAAAAATAATAAAACCAAATTAAACAAAGTAATCATTTGTATTATTCGATACTTCTTTTGTGTGTATGTGTATGTATTAATATTTATTATTTATTTTTTTTTTTTTTTTAAACTTATAGTTCAGTGTACTGCATTACGCATATAATGTAATTATTTAAAACATGCGATAAGAAAAAATGATAATACTGTGATATACAGAAAGTGATAATGGGACTTCGATGGATGAGGTGAGAAATTGACAGAGTGCATATTACATTACTTTATTATGATAATAGTAAATAAAAAATATTAGAACTCTTTCTGAAATTTACAGCTTGAAATTTGAACTATTTCGAGAACATTCTAATTTTAGTCGGGTGAAGTGGAATTATATAAATATGTGTGTCTGTGTGTGTGTGTGTGTATGTGTGTGTGCGTGTACATATAAGAATATAGTTTTTATTACACTCCGTATCTCACGTTTATGAATAATATAAAATTTTTATTTTCTGCTCCGTGTGTACAGGTTTTTTTTTTTACAAAAAACATTAATACTCTTAACAAATCAATCATACTATAATGTTATATATAATAATTATATAATACTAATTAGATATTAATTATAATGCATCGTAATAATAATCATATATCAAATAACACGTTTCAAATATATACACTTTTAGGTCAAGTATCAGTCTCTGTATAAAAAATTTAAATATATATATTTGTCTGATGTACGTCGGTGTCGAATTATTTTTTTAAGCTTCCGATCTCTCGATGAACGAAAGATAAAACTTATGAGATTGTAACTCCGAACTTATAAACAAATGGTAAAGATTGTGCATCTCTTTAAATTTGTGTTATTCGTATATGCCCCTAGCTACTATTTGAGTGCCTAGCATTTTCATCGGTTTTCTTTTTTACTTTTTTTTCTTTTCTTTACTTTTCACAGAAACTTCTTTGAATCACTTATATGGTATATATAATACGATGTGTAACTTTCACATAAATTCAACGAAAATTAGCCGACTAGCTGCAAAACTATTCTTTTTTCCGCGCAACAATAATTTCACTGTTTCCCTTTCACTCTCTTTCTCACTCTCGCGCGCTCTCTCATTCTCTCTGTCCCTTTCTCTCTCAATTTTCATATATACAGAGTACACGTAAATTATATCGTACGCTAAAATCTGTTAGATGCATATAAAGCTTGCATGAAATTTTTAATAATCATCTGATTTCTCTCTCTTTAAACGCTACATTGATAATGTCCAATAAATGTCGAACTTACTTTCGAATCTCTTATCGATTAAAGAATACAACGATAATCCAAAAGATTTACCTTGAAAACATTGTAAAGCTCAGGTTTTTTTCATTGCATTATTCCCCATGTATATCGACTTTGATATACGCGTGTATGTTGCGTGTGTATGTATGTATGTATGCACGTATGTATATATATAAATATATATATGTATATAATTATAATACTTCGAATTATATAGATATATAAATTATAACATTATATAATATTGGATTTTTCTTCGGCGGTTCATCGATTATTCTTTCTCGTTTTCGTACATTACGCAGAGAGAATCGAAATACGATAAAAAAAACCTTCGCGTACACTTAACATACGAGGCGACAGCCCTTAAGGGAACAAATAGAAATAAATACAAATATTTATAGTGTGCATTGCATGCAAAAATTGTGTGTTCGACGAACTCTAAGCTAAACTATACATCGTGAAAACAAGCAGTTCATTATTAATCCTTGTACCGTCGATTAGAGGAAAGAATGCATTTCAATCTTTTTGATTTGATCGATGATAGTCTTTTGACAGAGGGAAGAAGAGAGGAAATGAGGGAGGGAAGGAAGGAAGGAAGGAAGGGCTGGAGCGAATGACATAAGCGGAAACTTGAAATTAGATAAGATTGAGTTTTCTTTCGTATAATCGCAGTACGGAGCATGATACTCTCACGCAAAAGTTATCCGACGATGAGAAAAATTAGCGAAACGAAAACTTTGATGCGGAGAACATTGTGCCTGACACTCTTGGCTTCTGTCTCCTCCTCTTGTATCAACGCACACGCGCTTTCTTTTCTCGAAGAATAATCGCGCGTCCTTTTAAGCATCGATCGATTTTGCAGCACAGGCTCTTGAAGGAATTTTATAGAATTATCTCTGAGAAAAACGGTAGCCCCGGCCGGGTCGGTGGAAATTATAACGCGCGCCCGTCGCCGCTCTCTTTTCCAAAACGGAAGTGGACTTATAATTCCAGTATTTTTACATTTGTACATTTGTATAGACATTTTTCATTACGGGGTGTGGATGCGGTTGGAGAATCAACTCGAGAGAAATTAGTTCCCAAGGAAACCGGAAGGAAGGCGAGATATGGAGTAATCGCGATGGGCATGGATTACCAAGTTTTTTTTTCTGTTTTTTTTTTATCTCAATTATATAGGCCAATGTCGTGTAATCGATGGACATGTAGAGAGAGAGAGAGAGAAAGAGAGAGAGAGAGAGAGAGAGAGAGAAAGAGAGAGAGAGAGAGAGAGCCCCTACCCAAAGTGTTCGTTACAACAGAAACAAGACGATGGGATACACTGAGATGAGTACAAAAATGACAAAAGTTCACCGAGTGCAATCAAGAGCGAAAGAAACGAGATGTACATTGTTGCCGTTTTACGGAAGAGGCCAGGAAATTCTTCCGTAACGTTAATTTTTTTTTTTTTTTTTTTTTGTTACTTTCCATCCAGAAGCGAACGACACTTCACCGCTAAAATTATCCGAGTTCTTGGATACAGACACCTAAAATCTTTGTACACGTATTTACTGACATCTTTGTTTTTTTTTTTGTTCGTTTGCTTGTTTGTTAATGCAAGAGATCTCGAGAGTCTATCTTACGAGTATTACGTATTTTGATTAATGAACATCGCTAATGCATTACCTATCCCCAAGAATAATTTTACCTCACATCCACGATATCTTTAAATATGGCGCCCGTCGGGCTCGTCAAGAGCGACGGATGTACTCTTTTGGATTGTACAGTTTTCATTTCAGATGCTTGTATCTAGAGAGATTGGTTTAACGTCGAACACAATGAAATTCGATATCAATTCACACAGTGACGTAGGTAATTTTCTATAAAGCGGAGAGAGCCTTCCCTTGCATTAAACTCCTTTATACATTTATGATAAGGTATGATAAGGTCAATGCTGCTGCTCTTATTATTGAAAATTCGGACATTGAATCATCTACGTTACTTACGAGAATCTATGGCGACTCGTACAACACGAATATCTAGTAACACGTATTTGCTCGCCTTTACTCTCTCCCTTGGAAAAATTAGTTTCCTTCGATGAATCTCTCAAGCGAACTTCAAGAAATTAAAAGCCTCGCGCGTTTCAATGTCTTTTCCTTGGGTCTACTACTCGATGACGACGATTCGTTGACTCGACTTCCTCCTCCCTCTTTCCTTGATATTTACACTTTTGCTCGACGATTTCATATTCCATCGCGAAATTCGATAATATAGGATCAAAAATATCTGGAATAGAAGCTAGTAATTTGTACTTGATCTACGAGGATTGCGTTATACCTGGAGGATGGACTTTTTTTTAGTATTTCTCTGCGCACACAAGTTTCCTATTAGTCGTAACAGCCAGGAATCTTAGGATTGTACTCAGTCTGTATTTGTGGTCAGTTCCAGAGAAGACGCAAGAATTTCCTTCCTTAGCATGGACAAAACACCAAAACACGATCTTGTGAAAGATCATCTTGCTCTCTCTCTCTCTCTCTCTCTCTCTGTCTCCTTTTCAACGTTACTACTATGGACTATGATACAACAGTTACAGACCCTGAAGTTTAGGCCACTTTATGCACTTTGTGGAACCTGACCATGAATAGAGACCTCAGTTTGATCGATACTTTCTTTGAAATTCGTTGAACGTTATTAAAATCAGGGGACCTTATCGCGTTTCGTAGTCTTAGGTCCTACGCCACTGTTTTTAATGTCATTCTAGCATATCACGATTCGTTTCTGTTGGTCGACTTCTTTTGGCTAGCCAATGCCTTGGCTAGCAGCTAGTGTTTCAAGCAAGCAAGGCACAGGACCTCTAAGGGCTCAACGTGCGAATGCTAGGAGGCACTACTCAACAGTTCCATGCTCTTTATGCCTCGTCAACAGCAGCACCAACAAGTTAACACTGGAAACGAAAATGTCTAGAGTCCGCAGCATGAACAATTATTAGTAAACAGCGCTTCATTAAAACTACGTTAACTCTGTTTGTTTGTTTGTTACTTTGCTTTCTTGCAAATACGTAGGCGCACTTCATTGGTTAATGTTAATGGAATGAGAGATTCTGTAAACTTAAGCCTACCTTGTTACACCTTGATGTATCAAAGCCTCCACAAGAGTACCGACTGTTTACCAACCAAAGCAAACACTGTAATACTCTCTTTATAATACTAATTGTAATAATTACTTTGCAAAGATGCGGAATGATCCATACATTTAGCAAAGTGAAACTACAAAGTTGCAATCGCACAAACATCTTCCAATGCTTGTGTATACATTGCAATGGATGTAAATGTATAATAAAAATGGAAAGGAAATACACGTATATGTAAATGGAAGCAACAACACGCATGAAGAAATGAGAATAGAGTCAGTCTGAATGGAAAAGTTTTAGGCATATCTCTTGTACCTGACAAGATCATTTACTAATGGATCTTGTAGCAACAACCAATTAAAGTAGTACTTTTGGTATTCTTACAATCGGTGCGCATACGTACTCTCATGTATGTGTATGTTATTAGAACATGACAAATATAATAGCACAAATTATCATTGAATGAGACACCGAATAGTAGTATTGGAAATCTTTAACAGACTTTTATATATAAATTGAAAGTACGTTCTCGATACTTCCAATCGATTACGCGAACGATTTTTTTGTCGTTGTTGTTATTGATAATACTGACGGTACATTTAATTAAGTCTTTTCAAATCCCTTTCATCTTGCTAATTTACTGACGCGTGTGTATACACTAATATGTAATTTCTACTTGTTACGGGTAAACGGATGTGTTTATCCGATCGATCATAAATCGTATTCCCTTAAGCAGATTAATTTTTAATTCTGTTAAACTCGAACATGGAGAGAATGAACGATAACGCGTCCTTTAAGATATAAACTACATTTACCTTTCAATGCCAAGTTAAATTTTTACCCACGCGTCGTCGCCTTTTAACAACCTGTCGCATTAAGTTGATAACTTGTGCTAGTAGCTGCTAATGATATTTGTATATTTTGTATATTGGAATTTTTCTTTACGTTTATCCTTTGTCCGTAAACGTAACTTTTTGGACCCAATTGCATGTATAGTTCTTTATAATTTCATCTGTTTACCCTAGATTTTTCAAAAGGACTATTTTTTTCTGCATTTAACACCAACACGATGGAGATGGTATAATCACATTTGTATCGGTGAGATTATCGTCAGTGTCAAAATAAGATTTGATAATTTCAATCAAAAACCGCGTAAGCAAACGAAGAACGGGAGAAAAGTCTCTTCCCCCTTCGCACAATGACGCGTGGACAGTACAACAATCCTATTACGGTATGACACTGTAAAATATCTCACGTGAGAATCGATGGCAGAGATTAATCTTTGACTGTGTTATGCGAGTCAACGATACAAGAGAGAATACAAAAAAGTGAACTCGTCAAAAACAATCCACCACCATCTCTAACGACCTCCTTTGCCGATAACCCTCTGGTTTTGCGTTTCAATGAAAATTTTCCAAAGCCATTGAACCAAATTCGTTCATGACGTCCGGAACAATGAGCTTCGTTCTTTGGCGGAAAAGAACCAACAATCGCGCATAAGAAGACAAATTACAGCGGAAGATATTACGAAGTTGGTTCACAGAAGTCATCGAACGATTTTCGTTCATGGTACCGAGAACAGAGAGCACTGTTTAATGTTGAAAAAATTCTAGAGAAACACGCGTAAGACGCTATGTACAATATATATTAGTACTATCATATCATATATTATATTATAGTACAATATATATTACATATACGAATAATAGTATGCAATAGATAATCACGCATTTCGTGAAACCAGTGGGTTGTGGAACTTAAGGACTCCAGAAGAGGTCAATGCAATCGGGCCTTAGTGATTATACAGAGTTCGACAGCAGACAGTTTGACCATGCAGGGATAGAGAGCGAAGCTACCATGCCTAAAGAATTAATGAAAGAACGTGTAGAGCAGAGCTTGAAGGTGGACAACATGTATACATCCGGCGCTGCCAAAGAAGCGACGCGCGGAGAGGTCAACCGTCAATTGACACCTTCACCTCCTTCTTACTTGAAATCAAACCCCACCACCAAACCATCAGCCTCGCTTTATCACTTCACCAGGCCTGTCTCGACGACACGTCTACACAAGCTAGAAGAATGTCCTTTGTCAATTCTTAATCCTCTAGTTCAACATCAACAAATCAGTCGGATGGAATGAATCTCTATAAAGTTCAAATGATCAAAGTATTTATGGCCACTCTTCCTGTATAGCACACCCTTCCCCCTTTATTCTCTCCTATACCACTTGCTCTTTACTCTCTTTACTCTTTACTTTTTACACGTACTTTCTACGGTCTCTTTGGTTCTCTCAACGTGTTTTTACACTCGCAAAGAAACACCGACTGTGATCCGTGAAACATTAGACTTGGCAGAAAAATTGCTATTGATCAATGGAGAAAGTTTTCTGCAAGCTACTACCTACACCGCACGAGCAGAACTGTGCAGAATTGAGCCAATTAAAAATTCTTCGCTTATCCCCGGCGGGGTCGTGCTTTTGATTTGGAGAACCACGAGTCTATCACGGAGAGTTAAACGTGTTGCGTGGACCGTGATGGTAGATTTTTGTGGAAGGATGCGACATCTTTAAACGTGAATCATAATGCTGCGCGCATTGGCACAATGCGGTAATAGAATTGTATCAAGAGAATATTCCGATGGTATAAAAGATGCAGACTGCCGCAAAGAGGACGAGTGGCCTTAAATGTGTGTAGACAGTGGGGTATGCTCTCGTGCTTCGTAAGACCCGTCAACTGCTTCCGGTACAATTCCACTTCCTGTACTCTACCGCTCCTCCTCCCCTGTTTAAACGTGAAATTAAACTGCAAATGAAAATTTACCTTCGACTTTGTCGAACCACATTCAATATTGTTACTGTGAGCATACAGCGCGCGTGTGCATACGTCCGTGTGATTAGTCCTCGGTTATCTCTCGCGATGAGGAATTACTTACTATTTCTATTTATATTCGCCTCAACAGAGCTGCCCGTGCGAAAGTGAACAAGCAATTGACAGGATTATAAAGCACGACGAAATACACAACCATCACCGTGAAATGTATATGATATATGCACCGATGATACATGAAAATAAAAGTATGTGTATATACTGCACAAATACTGGAATAAAGTTATCGAGAGACAAATTAAAATACTGAAAATATATTTTCCACTCTTTCATATCTTTCTTTTCTTTTGACTATCAACATTGTATAAATCTAAATCTTTGCTGATCTTAAAACTAGGATAAACACTATCAGAGTCTATGGAAATTTTCAAGAGAAATTCAAGTGAACCGCTTTTGGTCTTGACACAAGATATATATGCATATATAAGTATATAAAAGAAATAGAGAAAAAAATGTAGCTGCAAGTGTCAGGAAAATATCCAATATAGTACGTGAAATGAATTAAATTATTAAATAACCTGTGTGTGGTAGTTGAGTGAATGTTAAGAATAGGAAGTTCATTAATTTACAATACTGATCTTTTCGTAGCGCGTTAACAACAAACGAGGAAACGGTTTGTTTCTTTTTTCCTTATTTTTTTAATTCGTTATTGGGCTCTTTGATACGAGTGTGCTTTCGGTGTATCTACGATTTGTTTAAAAACGAAAAGCTCTACGTATGCGACGTTATAGTTGATGTAAGATGTAACGTGCAGTCAACTTTTGGGGGAAAAAAAAAAAAAAAAAAAAAAAAATAGCGCGTTGAAAGAATGAGAGTATTATGACATGTGTACATATGATGTTACAACGAGAACATAACGAGTGCGAGTTACATTGTGAATATGAATTAATATATTAGACATATTAACGAGTATATAATCATAAAACTATAAAGAAACATAAAAAAGCGAAAGACCTAGAAACACTTTAGTACTACGCGAATTTACGAAGGAACGTGCGAAATGAATTACTTTCGTGATGTCCATGCATCTCATTAATGCAATACACGAGTGAATCTTTGTTTCGTTTCAACAGTAATTTAAAAATCCTTTTAATTCTTCAACAGAAAATCTCGAATAAACGAAATAGAATCTTCAAGTTATTACTTTAACTTGCAACTCCTACGGATTATTATCGAACGTTAAAGCAATATTACGCAACGGTCGAATTAAAGCAGATAAAATAACGTAACAGATCTATCGTCGCCGCGACGATACCTTTCTCGCAATTTTGGCACAATTTTTACAATCGCAAACAATCGGCGCACGTTTTCTTAGTTTGGCACAGGCCTCGCAGATCATAAAAGTCGCGACCATGATTTTCTCGGAAAAAATCCTTAATGGAAAGCGTAGCTGAGAAAATGTAAATTTAGCAACGGCTTTACAGAGTCTTTGCTAAGCGCGAGATTTTACAGATTGCCGGGAAAGGGAACGGTCATCTCGAGGAGGTACGAGAATCTCGGCAGTTTCGGTGGCTTTGGACGGAAAAGCGCGAGCTCTTCGATAGGGAAAACGAAGAGAAACGAAAGGACCGGGGAAAAGCGAGACTTGGATGTGTTAAATTAAATAGAAGGCAGAGTTTAAAAAATATCTGTAGAAACAGCGTAACGGAAAGACAGTGGGGGAAAGAAGAAACAAAAAAAAAAAAGAAAAATGAAAAAAAGAAAACAAAAAACGGCGCGTCTCTCACGACAGAAAAGCTTAGCGATCTGCAGTCCGATGATCACTCCTTGCTAGATGGCTCTACGCATCGATAAACTGCAAAAAGTGTCAAAAAGACATGTCCCTTTTTATGTAAATGCACAGAAAATAAAATTGCAGCTTTGAACGCGGCCGTTTTTACGCAAAATCGAATTAGAAAGTGACTTTAACACCAAGCCTACCATGCTGTGGGCGCCAGTAGCAGCAAGCCAGGTACAGGGCTAGGATGATCACCAGGACGTCCATGAACAGCAACCCAGCGGCGACACCAATCACTATCGGGGCATTCTCCTCGACTGCATTCATTATCGCCTTGTAACATCCCTGGAGATCAGAAATTCTCTCTGTGAAAGTCTCCTCCGAAGTCGTGAAAGGACTGACGAAAAATATAAAATTCATCAAATGAAATGCCGGCGGTCTTGCGATGACTCCGGACAATCGTCTCGACGAAAGTACTCTAGGCCCCAAGGTTTCGAATAGCTACGACGAGCTATTTGAGATAGGGCAAGGACCATTATCGCCGCTCCGTGAGAAACAAGCTCGTCCTTACCGTCTCGTAGTACGAATTGATCGAAGTTGGATTGAGCGTGCAGGAAGGGTCCTTCAGGACGTTGTTTTCCTTTATGCAACAGGCTTCCGGAAGGATTTTATCGGTGTACGTCCAGTTCAATTTGTCACGAAAGTCTCGATAATTCTCGACTCCGCAGCAGTGAAGCTGAAACCCAAAAAGAGAATTAGTCTGGTGAAGGGAGCTCGCGAAGACGTCGCTGTAGCTCGAGCAGAGAGATCAGAGCACGGAGAGAAACTTTTGCGGAGGAGAGAAGCAAATTGAATATTTTCTCAACGTGGTTCTCTCAACGAAAGAACTATACTCTTTGCTCGAAGAGGCAAAGAATACGCGGGAAGATTCGATCGAGGATTCAAACGCTCCCCGCGTATCCAGAGTATGGTTAATCCGTTTGTTATTAATTAACGACCAAGTTTACCTGGGTCATGATACCATCCCACGCAGTCGTCACGGTCTCGGTCTTATCCGCATTGGTGGCGTAGTACTTTATGGTCGACTTCAGGAAGGACTGCGTTACTCTCTCGGCCTGCAAAATTCATTAATGATCGCGCATTGATTAGAATAAATTATAATTAGAGGCGATTCGGCTCCGCGAAAGCATCTAATCGCGGCGAGATGAAGCTCTTTTTAGAAATTTCCGCCAATTAAGGAATTCCAGCGACTGAATATTCATGCGCGTGCTTTTTCCAAGTGTACCCCGCACCACTTCCGTTCTCCGAACGGGCGGCGGCGGCGGCGGCACACGATGAAACCAACTTACTTTTTCCCCCGAACAAAACTAATGTCCCTCCACGATTCGTTTAACTCGCGTCCTTTGTCGCGCCCCCAAAAGCTTCTAATCGTTCGGTCGATCTAATCGTCCAATCATTCTCGAACGATCATCGACTCGCGATCGATGCTGCGCGCGAGCGCGCGCTTTACTCGGCACGCTGTTAATTTCCCTCTGGGAAATGTCGCCGATACTCACATCCCCTTTAAGTCCAAAAGCAAGACCCACTGCGACGCATTCCAGGACCAATACGATAAGGATGAGGATTCCGTACTGCAACAGAATAGAGAAAAAACCATGACGATTGTCTCTCGAAGAGGCAAACGCCTCGCGCGTATCGCGAGGACGACAACCAGGAGGAGATGTCGACGAAATGCGTCGAAAGCCCGTAGATCTCCGTAAGATACTCACGACGCACAGGAGACACCTGGATTCGAACATCGCACCGCAATATCCGAGGAAGCTGATGATGAACGTCAGTGCTCCCGCCACTATCAGGATGTAAGCGATCATTTTCAGGACATCGGCATCGGTCTTTGTCTGAAACAAAAATTTACCATCAATTCGGAGAAATTCAGGAACAATTTCACTCTGTGTGTGTGTGTGTGTACAGCAAAGATGTCGGAGTCTTGCGATACGAAGGTCTGGAGCCACAAGCTCTGGAGACGAGAGACATGGAGATGGCAGGAGCTGTGTGTGTGTGTGTGTCGCAAAAATAGATAGGAATCGCGAATGAGAGATAGACACCCTTATAAGTGTCACGAGTGGCGTGCGATTGCTAGCTATTAAGTCATCCTCTTGTACGAAGCACGCTCGTCGGTAATGACGACACAATGCTCCCCACGGATGTTTTTGCACGCCAAGTGCCCCCAAGCGGTTGGGATCAATGCGACGAAAGAGATCTGTGGTATCTTTGTACCCGGAGACGCAACTTTTCTTGCCCCGACTACGCGTCCTCCCCTCGCAACGACGCGTTTCCTTCCTCCCCAACGCGTTAACTTCACCTGTTACTCGCGACTCGCCAACCCTGAGAATCCGCATCCAGCATGATCCCTCTACCCTCGAATCGCGATGATTCTCACTACCCCCAAAAGTCCCGGGTCCTGTTAATATCAGCCCCCCCCCCCTCTCAAAACCCACCAAGAGCAAGGACGAAGGAGCCAAGAAAGCGTAGAAATCGTGGAAGTAACCCGGGGGAGCGTGGAACCGTACGGAGATAGGGGTGGAAGAAATTCGCAAACCTACCCCCTCCCACCCCCACCCCCCTCATCCCGAAAATAATAGAAAACAGCCAACGAGAGTGCGCGGTTATCGATGCTGGGACCAGCGAAGGTAACGCGATGGGAAATTAGCGCGTTGGCGGTTGACCCGTGGTGACCGCAGGTTGCATCATCCATTCCTGGTGGTCATTGGTAGCAGTGGGGCAAGACGTTAAAAACAGATGCCGAGGTGACGTCAGGAAACCTGCAAGAAACGAGAGCGCGCGAGCGAGAAGCGGCAACGGCAGCAATGGAAATTCCAGTAGTGTCCAGTGCCACCCGGAGAAGATTTCGCTAAATTCGCTGCCGACTCGCGAGGAACAGGACAGATCGAACGACGACCACGATGTCGACGTCATTACCCAGGTGGGACATTTCCAGTTTTTATAACTATACTTTAACCTCGTGCTCGTTATCGCTCGCGTGGCATCTGTAGCGCTCGTAAACCGCGTTACGACTCCTTATCAGTAATCTCGTAGTTTAGGTGTATGCACACACTCGTCGACCTGCCGGATGGGGGCGGTAAATTCTATCAAGGAAAACGCTCTATTTCAAGGGTCTCCTGAAAAGGTTCAAAGACCTCCAGATTTTCCGGAAACCACCACCACGACTCCTGCAATGGACGAATCCATCGCAATCGACTCCCTCCCCCATCTCCGAAGTACCCGCGGAACCCCGTCGTCTTACCCGGGGATTGCTTCCCTCGACCTTGAAGCGGTATCGGAGAACCGATCGATGGAAGTTACGGTAAACCGTGGGGTTTCCAAGGCGGGACGGTTTCCATAATGGTTTCTTCCTCGCGTTGTCCTTGAGATTTTCTAATTGTTCTTATCGAGCGGAACCAGGTGGTGGAGCGCAGCTCGGCGAGGGTAATGACGTTAATTGAATGGCGTTCGCGGTGAACTGGCAACTCGGTGCATTGACATCGTTATCGGGAGGTTATCTCGAGCACCTGTTGAACTAGGCGCGAGCGATATTTTTAGCTCTCGTCCAGCGCACGAGTCCGCCGAAGCCGCTCGTGACTCTCATTGGGCGTTTCTCGGGGCCGGGAAAGCATCGGCTGGGAAAACCGGGTCACCGGGTGAAAGGATTAACGAGGGCTGCCTCCCGGGTCTTCGGTTTCTCCGAATATCTCCAGCATCGCTTCGATTGGAGGCAGTCGTGCGTGAATCCTCGCCAATTTCACTCCGGGAAAACCGCGCGCCGACGAAGAAGCTCCGGGACTTTTGCTCGCGCTACCCGGCGGCACCCGTGACCTGGAGGCCGGAGGAGCTCCTCCCGCGTGGAACTGACGGAGGAGCCTGAGAACCGGGTAGTTTCCTCGCAGCCTCTAAAAGGCGACGGCCGACGGAAGTGGACGAGAGGACAAGTGGGTGTTGGGGCATTCCAATCCACTTGCCACTTTTCTAATTACGAAGTCCAGGAGTGGGCGGAGGGGGGGGGGGGGAGACTGGTTGGTCGGCTATCCGAGATAATTAAAGTCGGGCGCGGGGCTGGTGCCCCAAGTGCGCGCGACTCCCACCCCGGAAGGGTCCACAAAGGAAAACACTTAAGGGGAGTGCTTCTTTTTCAACGCGGCGATCCTCCACCGCGCGAGAAACTACCCCTCGTTCTAATACAACCACCTACACCCCCCCTCCCCGCCAAGCGGGGAAACTCCTGGTGAAAGAACGAGTTTCTCGCCGGAGGCGAGTCGACGTCCGGTTCGTGAAGCTTCAGCAGAGTCTCGTCGAGTCGACTCGAGTCAATTTGAGTCAACTTGGATCTAACCGACCCCCAACACCACCATCACCACCAACATTGCCATCGCCATCGCCATCGCCATCGCCAGAGTGGAGTCGTCGAGTATTTTTCAGAACCCGATTGTTCTTCCTCGCTTCGCCTTCTGCTTCTCGACTTCCTATTTGCCTTGATAACGCGCTCGCTACTTACACAGAGGGAAACAAGTGTTTCACACGGGACCTAGGCGGCGCACATGCACACCTGCACGCGTATGCACATGCACGAGACGAACACGAGCGTGGAACAACGCGTTCCCACGGCACATTCTAGTCCAGAAATGGAAACGCTCGAAGAATCCCTGAAAGATCACCACTGGCCCATTGGTGATCGACCCATTAAATCCTATGGCGGGGCGGGGCGGGAAGTTCCGACCTCGAGCAACGCTCCACCACGTGGAGTCCCACGGTACCCACGCGCGTAGTCTTCCGGACCGAAACTCCTCCGAAGTGAATTTCTCTTTTAGGCTCGTCCCGTGACCGATCGCGCGAAGGAGGAAACTCGCAGCGGTACCTAGAGGCTACGACAACTTCTGGATCGCTATAGCCTCGGACGGGGGTCTATAGGACGAGTCTTCAAGGACGTTTCGTCGATCTGCCATGGCCAGAGCTCGAGAAGTGACCAGAGTCTATAGATCGCTTTGGGGAAAGCAGCGGTGCTCGATGACACTCTCGACTCGAGGATCCTGGTGGTCTCTACCTACACCCTCTCCCGTCCCTCCCCTCCTCTCGGTAGGCTAATTTGTGGTAGCATCCACAGGCCCGTGCGACTGGTGAACGAGGGAGAGACCTCGAGACTTTTGATGGTCGCTGAACATCGAACGCCCATCCACCGTGTGTGTTTATCAAAGTTTTTCTCTCTGGAAACACAGTATGGATCGGTCACGATTTGTACAAAGCGTAGTTTCTAACAATGTGTTTTACGCGATGGTGGCCAGAACGGTGTAAAGATAAAACGGACTTTTGTAAACTATAATTTGTCGGAAAGCTAGGGGAGATCGTTACTCGGGGTTGAAACTCGCGGACATGTGGGGAGAATCGATCGAAACTCCCTACCCACCCCCTTCTCCCCCATTCCTCGTTCGCCAGTTCCGAAAATTATTTTGGGAGGCAAATGGGAGAGACCCGTAGGGTAGACCGGTCGGATTTTACGCTCGCAGCGATTTTCACGATCGATTCCGCGACGATGACGATGACCATGACGATGACCATGACGATGACCATGATGGCAAATCAACGTCGATGGGGACAAGGTCACTCTCGCGCTCGTCATCCGCAAGTTTCAACGCCAACTCGAAACTGCCGTTTGAGAGAGGCGTTCTCGAGCTTTCCTGCGGGATCCGAGGGCGGGGGAGGGGAAGAGGGTTGTTACCCTCGAGGTCGACTTCGAGCGGAGTCTCCGACGGACACTGTGGAAGAAACACGGGCATCGCTAACCAGTTGCGTGGGGTTCGGTCACTCGATCTTCCACGAAGCCCTCGCGCTGCCCTGCCGCCGCTGCCTCCGATATTAACCACCACATTCTCGAGCAGAAAGATGATTTATTCCACAGTCTCAACCCCACTTAACCTTCCGCAACTCGCTGCCACGCCATTATTGGCACACGCTACGAACTTTGCGAGATCTCCAGCGAAAAGTGCGCAAATTCGAGTTTTCGCGCATTTCTCGCGCCCCGGCTCTCCCTCGGGCGAGCGCTCGAGGTACCGGAAATCAAAAACGCGACAAGTTCAGCCGAAGTGGAATCTTCGGCCCGTGTCCTCTGGTTCCTCAGGTTCGCGGTAAACCGAGCGAAACGCGCGATAGGGGAAGGAAGACGACTCTCTTAAAGAATCTCGCGTCGCCGTCCGAGTGTCTTTCTTTATCGCGCGGTGTCCCGTAAGTCCCGAGGGACGTTGAACCCGAGTCTTTCGGAACTTCCGATTTACTCAACTTCGGGAGAGAGACCCCGTCTCTCTCTCTCTCTCTCTCTCTCTCTCTCTTTCAGGTGGTAGCAACGAGTAGAGCAGGTAAACGTAGAATCGAGCGTGTAAGCGCAACTGGATATTAAGCATCCAGCTGGCGTACGGCGCGGGGAGAACCGTTAAAAAGCGATGGAGTCGCTTCGAGAGGAAGAGTCCAAGCCTCGGCGAGGAGAAGCACGCGTGTAACCGTGTAACGAGTTACGAAGTGTGCCATTAACGGGCCACGCTCGATTCTTTCTCCGATTCTCCGAGAACAATGAGCGAGCGCCCGGTCGTTCTCGCGCACTCGAGCTGCGAAGTTGCGCAGTTGCGTCGTGAAAAATCGGTGAAAAATCGCCGGGTCTGCCGCGATGTTTATGCCCACCGCGTCGCCGTCGGAGAGCCCTGCCACCGCCGAAGATCGGCAAAAATCGTTTCTTCCCCGTTCCTCGTTCTCCCGCCAACGGTGCGCGCGAGAGAGGCAGAAGCGGGAGGAAGAGGACGCCGCGCCGAGAAGAAATCGAGGCGCGTTCTCTCGTTACATAAATATCCGATTAAAAAAGGAGCGCGCCGGTTATTGCGGGGAATCGCGAGCATATCGTGACTGGACTCTTTCCCTACCGGTAGGCCACGTAAAAGGAGAGCGCCACTTTTACTTTTATTCGGCGTTCCGCTGTCTACGCTCGAGCGCGGGCCCGAAGCGCAACGTTGAAGGATGAAAAATACAACATGGAGAAAGAGAGAGAGAGAGAGAGAGAGAAAAGTCCCTGAAGTTCCGACGAGGAAAACGCGCGTCTTCCACACGTACGGTCCCCAGCCCCGACTCGATCGTACCGGAAGGTGGTGGAGGTGGAGGTGGTGGTGGTGCCATCGATGTCGAATTTGCTGCGTTCCTCGTCCTCTGGCAGTAGATTTCCAAGACTTTTGACTTTTCGAGGGGAACCGAAAGGGCCTCGTCGCGCAGCTTTCGCCAGGGGGTCTTCGCCGGCTGATTTATCTTCAGCATTGTTTCGGCGACCTTCGCGAGTGGAAGTTCGAAGGAACTCGCGAGTCTCTGAGATTATCGACTCTCCGGGGGCTTTGACCTCGTTCGGTACGGATCTCGGTGCGGGAGCACCGAGTCCTCCCACGCATCGCGCTAACGCGTCGACCGATCGTCTCGTCAACGCGAGCTACCGATAATTGTCTCTCCCCGGTGCCGCCGTACCCCCGCCGCTCCAGGTTTCCTTCAAAGCCACCCAAAATCATTTTCACGAGTCGGAGCCACCGGAGCTTGCTATCGCATTCGCTGTGGCATCCTCGATTTTTTCGATGGACCTTGCGAAGAGGAAGCACCACCATGCACCATCCCTGGCATCCTTGAGCGAGATCTTTCAAGGAAAACGATGCACCGGTCAGATATCGCGTCCTGGGACTTTAGTCGAGCTCCGGTCTCTTGTAATCGGAAACCTCGGTTACGTAAGTGGCATCGCGGAAACGTCGCGGGATACAACGAGGTACGCGTTACACGGATCTCGTGTGTGTGCATGCGTGCGTGTATATGTAGGTGTGTGCGCGCGCGCGCGCATGTGTGTGTGTGCGAGGTAATAAAACAGATACTTGTGGGGAAACGAGACGAGAAAAATTCTGGGGAAACTGGAGTAACGGAGTCGAGAGTGGGGATCTGGGAGGAGGGGCAGAAGGAAAACAGAAATCCAGAAGGCAGGAATAGAGAGAAAGTAAGAAGGCGGAGAGGGTAGGGGTGAGAAGGGAAAATTCAAGTACGACGTTCTAGATAAGCAGAGTTGTACCGATAGACTTTCTTCGATGGAGTTCTTGAAGCTA
Organism: Sclerodermus sp. 'alternatusi'; assembly: GCA_037305995.1. Lineage (NCBI taxonomy): Eukaryota > Metazoa > Arthropoda > Insecta > Hymenoptera > Bethylidae > Sclerodermus > Sclerodermus sp. 'alternatusi'. Next base: position 4,853,372 of record CM074549.1, read on the forward strand.
TCGGGGAGAGAGAGAGAGAGAGAGAGAGAGAGAGAGAGTGTCCCTCTCCTTCCTCATGAAACCCCGGAGCTGACCCAAGGTGACCCTGAAGGTCAGCTGGCCAAGATTTTCTAGGTGAGCGATGGCTGGTGGAAAAATGAAGAATGACCTTCGCACTCTTCTTCTTCTTCTTCTTCTTCGACAATGATGCTAAGTAGCCGTAAACGGCACGGCTTATTTGTAATTTAATAATCGAGCCGTTCACCCAATTTGTTAGATTGCGCAACGAGCGCAATTAAAAGGACGCTAGTGCGAAAAGTGGCACATTTGCGAAAGAAAATCGTTCAACCGGGTCACTAGGAGTGTAGGGCGCCATGATGGACGCACGTTGCGTACTCCGAGACCACGCTCAAGGATTCCGTTCCGTGTAGCTATTCAATAAACGAAGCTGACATTTCGGATTATCTATTTTTTAACCCCGCAGAACCCGCCAGTATCGGCGACTCGACACCCCCCTCCATCTTTCATCGAAACCGGGGAAGTTCACGATCGAGGAGCCAAAGAGATCTCTCTCCTTGGATTTTCCGGAAAATTGACTTTTCCACGTCCTTTGATCCCTCGATGACCCGTGGATGCCGTTGGCGAGTGGAATCGATTCAAGTTTATCGCGCGACAAAGGAAGGGGGGGGGGGGATGTATCGAAGTCCACGGAATTCTGGGGGATAACAAATTGCCCCTATATTTGGCGGAGGCCTCAACATTGAAAATCCCACAAAGCCTCCTCATCTCTGGTCCTGTCAGGGACCGGCAGTTGCTTAATGATTTTCAAGTACCTCCCCCCCACCCCCCACGACCATTCACAATCCCAATCCTCCGCGTCGTCTCTCTTTCTCCCTCTCTTTGACAGAACTGCCAGTCGATATCGATTTGGATATTAGTCTGTCTACCTCTCCCACTTCCGGCTTTGAGGTGGTTCCCGACTCGCCCTCCCTTTCCCATTCATCCTAACATTTTAATATCATTCTCATGTTTTGGCCGGAAACCGAACTACCCTAAGTGACTCCGCGCTCCAATGGCAGCGGCAATCGAGAAGCTCGTTAGAATTAATAAGAGGCGCGCGATTCGAGGCTCGAGAAATTTCACGAGGGGTCGCAGGGGGTGGGGCGGGGGGTCCCGGTCCGATAAGAAAGTTCTCATTTCCCGCGGGTATCCCGTTAATAAGGCAATTGCTCTCGCCGAGGCGGTTCGAGATCCGGCGGCGGTGACGACGATGGTGACGATGATGGTGACGGTGGTGGCTTCTAAAAAACAATTTGAGCCAGTGAATATTTAATGAGAATTCAGCAATTCTCGGCGTTCCACGTGAGTCAGCGGTGAAATAGTTTACACAATTGTCCGCTCGCTAGTTGCCGCTGCCTATCTTCCTTTCCCGAGGCGAAATGATATAATAAGCCCAATTTCTACCATTAAATTACTTGCAATTTTGCAATAAAGCGGCGCGCGAGCAGTACGAGAGATTAATCCCTAAGTCATCGTTATGAGGAAGAAAACAAGTCCGTTTAACGAGCTTCTAAGGAGATTATTAGTGAAAACACCGGGGGATGAAGCGTGCGTGGGCGCCTTTCCACGAGATAAAAGCTCTCGCTGCCCATCCCCGTTAACGCTCGTTTCTTCATTTTAATCATCCCCTCCCAAGTCCGTCGTGCTTTCGTTAATTCATTTCATTAGCATCCCATCAACGTTCGCGAGTCAACTCGCCTCGGAAACATTTTCCCCCAACGCTGTCGTTCTTCCTCCTATTTTACGAAAAACAACCCCCGTCCCTCTCCCTCTCCTTCTTCTTTCCTTCGCTGTATCCGGAGATCTTCGCTTCTGTCGTGCGAGGAACGAGGCGTGACCGCATTTTTCAGAATACGAGCACGTGCCCGTGTGGCGAGTGTCGTAAGAGGAAGGTGAAACCGGTACGTATGTTAATTGGTGGATGATAAGGAGTCGTCCGGTAAGAACCGAGCGAGATAGAAAGTATTCGTTCCACGGTGGATCGTTCGTCTTGCCTCCCCGACATCCGCACCCCCCCCCCCCGAGTTTGATTAATCGCGGAACCTTAACGGAACTACCGAAGGTAGGATTAGGGGTAGGGGTAGGGGTAGGATTAGGGGTAGCGTTTTCATTCTTAGGAGACAAACTCGATCGATCGATCGAGCAAAGTTCCACGATTTTTCCGCAGTTTTTCCCAAGAGGGGAAAAGTACGCGCGATGCAAATGAGGCGTCAGTCATCGGAGAGGCACCAGAGACAATTAGATTAATAAGCCCCGGTACTTAATTATCCGGATCGACGATTAGCCTCAATTAGGAGCCAGATTAAACGATTATAGTCGGGGGATAGGGGGTCGAGGCGGGGGGAAAGTCGAAGTTCCGGAGCAAATTGCAGGACGACGCCGCTGCCACCGCCGCCGCCGCCATTTTGGTATCGGCTCGGTTGCGGATTTCTCGCGCGATTCCAGGCGAGGGGTCAAGGGTCAAAGTCGGGAACGATCCAACGAAGTGGCGGAAGTCCCGAGGAAATCCCTCGCGTGGAAATGGAAAGTTTGAGCATGAGTTTCGATGGTAACGACGCGACTAGGATGAGTCACACCCTTCGGTGGTTATCCATTTCATCGCAAAGATCGTTTTTTTTATGTTTTCCCCTCGCGCGCGCGCGCGCGTGCCAACGTGGCCAGAGCCTGGTAGTCGCTGCTCTATGCACAGTAGTCAACGTCCTGCTCGATAAAAAGCAGTTTACCCTCAAGTTCACGCACGGAGGGGGCGACATAACTAGAATTTTATCGCCGCTACCATCTACTCGGAAAACTATAGTTTCCCGAGAGAGAGAGAGAGAGAGAGAGCGAAATATCGCGCGTCAATCCTTTAATTTTGTAATTTTACGCTCCAACGAAATCGCAAAATCAATTTATTCGAAGACCGCAGAGGGGTGGCCACCCTCCACCAACTTCCGGTACCACTCTAACTTCTCTCAAGCGAGAGAGCGACTCGTTAAGAAAGTTTTCAAGAAAGAGCAGAGATTTCCCCGAGAGCCTGTCGAAGATTAAACTATTCGGATTAATGACGCAGATTGTACCTTTTACAGGGTGTTCGCGAATTTCTCGATAATCCTGCCGGAGTCCCATTGGCCCGGAAAAACTGCCGTGTAAATATTTCAGGAAAACACAGCGATAAGAGCGCCAAACCAGGGACACGGGGGTAATAGCTGGAATTTTATCGGTGGGAAAAATCTCAGCGGAAAACTATGGATTTTTCTAGTAGAACTCGCGACGTCATACGAGCATAGGCGTTGCTCGACAATTCCAGGCATGGTGTGCGTCACTCACCGTTGAAAATCGTTTTTTCTCCAAACAGGCCATAAATTAAAATCGCGATGGCAAAACTTTGATCTTGCGGCCTCTCGGCAATTTTGCCTCCTTAGGAATAGATAAGAGGCAATAAAATATCGCTTTATCGTAAATTAAACAATTTTATCTAATTTATTAAAGTCGGGGCTCGAGATGCTAATATTACGCGCGATCTGTCACCGCTGTAAATTCTCGTCGATTATTAACAACAATAATAATAATAATAAAAAAGAAAAAGAAAGAGAGAGAGAGAGAGAGAGAGAGAGAAGTAAAAAGAGAATCGATCGTCGGATACCCCGGAAACCCTCCGGTTCCATCGGTTGCGTCGAATATTTCGCAATTGCGGGGGAGGATCGTGTAAGGTTGCATGTTTTGCGAAAGCTGGCGACCACATCGAGATCCAACTTTTATGTTACAGATATCCGTTTCATTGGCACGAAGAAATAGCGTGACAGGTGTAACAATTGCATAATCGGAAAAGCAACACGCCCGCGTAAACGGGGAAAGGCGTTCTCCAGCTACGATCGGGTACCAGTGGAAACTGGAACTCGCGCTATTGGTTTGTCTTTTTTTATTCGTACAGGCATCGGCGACCTTAAGGACCCTTAAACGGGGTCCTGGGGAAAAAGGCTCCTAGCTCCTCGCCCGGTTTCACCCGAGCAATTTTATTTGGGACACGTTGAATTACACCTAGTCCCGTCCAATTAGCGAACTGGTGCTAAAGGATCATCGGTGACGCCTACTCTTAACACGTATGACCTCCGCAACGACGCGCAGGGAGAGGAGGAAAATTGGAGAAGGAGAAAGAGCAGCTAAACGCGAGATGCAACCCGAGAGGGACTGGACAAAGTGGGACACTCGACAAGTGGAACAAGGCTCTAATTTTTCAACTGGAGCACACAAACGTATAAACGTCTTTTCCATAATTGCCCATAAATGTTGAGGTGCCCGGAGAACTCCCATGCTTTCAAGGCCACCGCACAAAGGTCTTTTTCAATTCTGATTTCTTTCCTTCTTGTTTTTAGAGAATAGCCACGCGATTTTGCCTCTCCGATCCAGCGAGATCGTTTTCCGCATATCGCGTATGTCCCACCCACTCCCATTTCCAACGCGGAAGCTCCCAACCGGACGGAGGATCCACCTGATGTCGAGGACCGCGCGGAGTCTCGGTTCCTTCGACCAAGACGACACACCTCCCCCCCCCGTCGTTGAAGGTGTCGGGGTTTCCCTCGGTCCCTTCGAATCTCTCGCGATGGTCCTTCAGGACCACTCGGTAATACCCGTTGGATCGTCCCCCATCGAGACCTCCAGGGTGTGCGTATACGTGCGTGGATCACGTCGAACGGTTGGCCGTCGCATGGATCGATCCTCCTCGATTATCCCGTAGGTCTGCGTTGTCTCACAGTCCACTACCACCTTCCTGCCTGATAAACCCTTTCATAATTCAAGCCGTTCGATCCCCATAGTTGTATTTGTGGAACTCTGGGACGCAACGCGACGGTCTATAGGTCAGGCGTAGACTACATTCGCGGACCTGGCGAGGCGAGTCGAGTCGACGACGTTTAGCTAACTCACGGGTACCAAACGACTACTTTTTCGTGCCGCCACTATTTCCTCTTCCCCTTGCCCCTCCCGGAGGGAGGACGTTTCTATTTTTGGTCTCGTTGGCTCTGCGAAGCGCGCGTAGTTTCTTTATTTGCCGAGCATAACGCGACCAAGAGTATTTGACCAGCGCGTCGAATAGCCAGGGGCACCCACTTCTCACCAGAACGGTTTCCGTACAAGCGGAACAAACTCTTCGCAACGCGTCCACGTACGCGTCTCTATGTACTTACGACGGACCTCGAGGAAACTGCCTTCACACACCCGCGTCGGCGGGACGGCACTCGACACCCGTCGAGTTCCGATGCTTCTCATTCATAGAGTTACCTGGACTTTCTCATTTTCACCGCTTTCCTCGTCGCGCTCCTCGCGGGTCCTTCACTCGGGGGAAATCGGGCCAATGGGATGCATCGAGCGGACACCGCTCGGGATGGAAATCGATCGGTTCGCTGAAAATCGCCGATAGAACCGGACCCTGGCTACTTACCAAAATGTCAGACTGGTCGAGTTTGCCGATCAGGTTGGTGAAGGAGTTCCGGTCCGCGACCAGCCAAATGCCAACGGCCAGCGCTGCCCCGCCGAGGATCTGCAACGGAGGAAAACACAGAAACCTCAATGCGATTCCTCGTTCCGCTTCGAGGATCTCAAGGCCAAGCCAAAGGGGCGCGAACGAGCGAACGATTACGCTCAGCTGCACTCCACTTCGCAACTTCCACCTAACTGGGACTTTTCGCGGGAGAGACCATTGATCCTTTTCGCAATATCGCACGGCAAACGCGCGCCTCGGCATTTTTCACAGCGTGGAAAGCCGTCGGTTGTCGGGGGAAACCGAGCGCGATTCCGCGGAAGTAGCACACGGTGGACCATCGTCGCGATGGGATGGGACCCCGTGGAAATTGGCGCGAGGCGTCGACGAGCGAGCGGACGATCGTCGCGAGTTTTCCCGTCCGGACGGCGCGAGAGGCGGTTCCCGCGTGGGTCGAACGCGTTGCTTTCTACAGAATTCCGGATGTTACGCAAGGGAATTCGATACGACCACCGTCGCCGGGTCCAGGTGAGCACGCGCGCGCGCGACCGATCGTTCGAGATCCTTCCAGCGACGGGGGAGAGGGCTCTCGACGCGCCGGAGTACCGGCGAATCGCGCGCGATAGCGCGAAAGCGTCCGGAGGCGAGCGCAAACTCTCTCGGGCGATTCTCCAATTAGCTCCCGAGTAGTTTTTTCGCTCGAAGATAATTCAGCCGCGGTAGTTTAATTAAGCGTGCGCGTGGAACGAAGGAACGTTATTGCGCGATAAAAAGCGCGGAGTAGGATCAAAGTTAAGAGGTGAACGAACGTGGAAGTGACGTAACTCCGCGCGGTGCTATTGGCTTTTCCTTCGCTTTTTCCTCTTCGCGCGTGGTTCCGCGGAGAGGAAAGGAAGGGAAAAAAAAGGAGAAAAAACCTGGAGGTCGGCGAACGATGGTGGTCGGCGAGCGACATTGATTAAGGGGAGGGCCGGGGGGATGATGCACCCTTGGCCGAGGAAATAACGCGAACCGAGGGGTTGAATGCACTCGTTTCGATCACGGACGTTGACGAATAGCCAGGCGTGACCGCTGCATTTCGCGGAACGTGCCAAGAACCACGTAGGAAGGTAGAGATAAGCGCGAGAACAAAGGGATTTTTCAAAGGGCTTCGAGGAACGTCGAAGTGTTTCAGCGGCGCGTGTCCGGTTGGAATGAAAATGTTGTTTCGGTACGACGCGAACATGTGGGGGGAGGAAGAGAAATTCATTTTTTTTTTTTTTTTTTACTTACAAAGAAGACAAAGTTGAACAAGCAGAGGAAGTACTTGGCACACTGCGCTGCACAGCCCATTTTGGTTTTGGTAATTGGAACTTCGCCTGAAACAAGGAAAACGTCATTAGGTCAATCCATCCGTAGTCTCTCCGGGGAGGGGGAGAGGATGATCCCTCGCGCGGCGCTGTTTCGTCACAGGCGACGCGCCACCACCTCCATCCCCCGTCGGACTTCACCGTTTCTTCCGCCTCCTTCGGTCCAGGTGCGAGACGTTCACCTTGGAGGCTCGTCTTTCGTCAGTTCGCCAAATTCTGGCGCTCGAGAGCTGGGGCTAACCGACGAGGTACCGGCACAGTTTTGCGCTCGCTCCGAGTGAAATCCCCCGATGGCGAGGATCGTCTCGGAGACGATGTAATTACACACCAGCTGATTAGACTTTCTTTGAAAGGCTCGCCCCGCCGCGTGTTTCTGTTCGACTCCCAGCCACCGGCGGAATGACGGACGAGCTCTGGTGCGGAGAAAATTTGGCGGAATCAAGAGAGACCTCCTCCCCCCGCCCCTCCCCTCCCGAAGGCGTCGCATGTTTACCGCCATATTAAGCCAGAACGCACCGCGTGGGCAGTCGACGAGCGATGTTAAATTGATCGAATTAAGAAACCGCCTTTCCCAAGGGCGTCTCCCGGCGCACGCTCCACTTTTCAACACTCGCGCGGAACTCGCGCGAGCGACGAGCCGCAAGATCCTCCGCCAAACCGAACCGACCGGAACTTCCGTCGTCCATCCGGTCCCCCTTGGATGGAAAATGGCGCGACGGCCCATCGTCCCGCGGAACGTCGCGATTCGCGAGAAATATCGTCGAGAAACCGGGAGGCGCCCCCTCCCCCCTCCTCCTCCTCTAGCAAGGCGTTCAGAGAGTACAGTGCGAGAGGACGCGAAAGAATTTCAGCGAGAAACGACTATTTGCGGAGCCTCATTCGCGAAGCGTTACCGCGGCATGGTCGTGGATGAGCGACGATATAATTAAGCGGCTGATGTCCAGGTGGATGTGCCGTTACGATCGGTTGTCAATGGGTCGCCGCCGGTCTAGCGCTGTCCAGGACCGCGGTATTAGCGTGCGCGACATAACGCCAACAGGGAATATGGCAGTTACATTTTAATGGAGTCGTCGGAAGTTTAATATCGAGTCGTTGCGTGTAAGCGCGTGGTTTGCGCAGCGGTTTGTAGCGCGGGTCTGCCATTGGCTGCGAGTGCGCCACGACATGCCGAGGAACAAGGTTCCAATATGACACTCCGCTGCAATACCGATGAGCCCGCGTTGCCATAAAAGTAGGTGAACGTTGTTGTCGTCTCGCTCTCGCTCCTGTCGCGGTGCCTCCTCCTGCTCTCAACCTGCCCCGGAACGCCCGCTTCATCGGCGTATACCTTGCAGCCATTGCTAAATAGCGAGCTCGGAGCTCCACGGTCTATAAGAGCAGCCCGTTCCAAAGTCTATCGACCTTGAGGACTGGAAGCGACGACGATGCCTCTCGCGCTGCTACCAGATGCGATCGCCGCTGCCGCGGGTCCTCGCCAGAAACGGCGACTCGCGGCTTCTCGCACTTTCAAGGTCAACGCGTCGACGGCCGGAAAGTCGCGAGAGGTCGGAGAATCCTCGACGAATCGCGGAAGGCGATCGCTCGTCCGAGTGGCACTAACGAGCGAGTTGGCAGCCGAACGGCTATTAGCCCGAGGAACGGGAGCAGGTTTCCCAAAGGAATCGAGTTCAGGCGAGGTTGGAGGTAGCGCCGCAGGGAATCCAGGTTACGCGGTTCTCGCTGCCTTACCAGGAACCCGTCCGTCCTTCGACGTTTACCGGAGGGGCCGAGGGGGAGGGGAGGGAGAGACCGAAGACCCGAATGGCGCAGAACCATTGGCCCCGTTCGAATGTTCCGCGCGCTATCGCGATTATTAATAGGACGGATGCGACTACTCTGCTTCGATGTATGCGTGTGTGTGTTCGTGTGTGGAGAACCTCCGAAGGATTTCAGGGACACGCTTCGAAGATAGGGAGATCCTCCCGACGGAGTTTGGGTTCCCGCGGTTCTTCAACGATGAGGAGAGTCCACTATTGGACCGTGGAACTGCCGCCGTGGAGATGGCGTACCTGCAGGCACGTCCGAAGGACTTCCAAGTGCCCGCGGAACCGGTCGATCGTCCACGGGCCGATTCCCCGGGTCCTTTTTTCGCGAATCGCGAGACCGTCGTCGAAGTTCGCGTCGGAACTTCGCCGATTAGCTTGGGCGAGTTTGACGGATCGATCGTCGTCGTTCGCTTTTCCAGCTGGGAAAAGCCCACGGCGCTACTGGAAACCTTCGGCGAGCGCGAGTGAAACCTCGGACTCTGTAAATATCGCGCTCGTGGCTAATGAATAGCTCTATTATCGGGAACTTACGTTGTTTCGCACGCGGCAGGAGGAATATGCATAACGCTCTCGTTGCATAATCGCAGCACGTGCGTGCGTGTGTGTGGATCGCTCGTTAATTTTCTTTCTCCCGCGACCTTGCGCATCGATGTAATTACGTAAAAAAAAAAAAAAAAAAAAAAAAAGCGTCAGAGGAACTAGACACTGCCAAGGACATTCGCGGAGGATCCCTCGCTCGCGAGATCCTCGCCAGGACGCAGATGCGAGTCGAGGAACGAGGAGGGCCGTTTCATCATTCCACGAGAGAACGTAATTCTCGTTTTCAGGGCAGGCTGAAGCGAAGCGGATGGAAGACGCGGCAGCGCGCATTCGCAAAGGTTACGAGTGAATCGGGTGGAGGTCGCTTATGGGGAAACGGCGAGGTGGAAAAGACCTTGATCGAGCGACCTACTATCAGCTCGCGGTGGACCAGCTGACAACATTCCCGCAACAGCATCCCCGGGAGCAAATCGATTCCGAGAACTGCCTTGCGATGTATCGCAATAACAGTCCTATCAAAACTAGCGACGTATAACGTTAGGCCTGCTGGAACATCGAAGAGTGATCATCGGACCTATTGCATCGCGCGGTTCTTGCGCGTAGACTGATCATCGAGTCCAATGAATGTCCGTGGGTAAGCGAAACTGATGTCGCGAGCCAACGACTAATTATTCCCTGAAATCCACCCTGAAATTCCACCAGTAAACCCAACCACCCAAGTATCCGCGGGGTGCTACGAACTGGACTTGGACGAGGCCCGAGAGTCTTCGGAGGTTGCCGATGACGAGGAAAGAACAGCGGGAGAAACGTTTTTAGACCCACCAAGCTACCAGTTACCAAGTGAATCAACACCACGAGTCCCAGAGTTATGCTCTTCCGCAACGGTACCTGGAGGTTCTCCTCCATGCCCGAAGCCCCAGGCACTTCCTCGTCGGAAAATCTAGCAGAGAATCTCCTCTCGAGGCCGATCTCGCGAAGATTTCGAGGGTGGGGGGTGCGAGGGGTAATTTCGCGGATTTCGTCATTGACCTTGAGAAGGAAGCATCTCGAGAGGAAACGATCACCGCCGCGGATTCGACGACGCGCTATCGCCGGGAGATTAGGCACAGGCTTCGTGGTGGAGGGGGTGGAACCAGCAGAATTGGGTTCAGGACCACCATGGATTCCTGGGGATTTCGCGTCGAGTCTCTAAGGAGGCGCGTTGGTTCAAGGGGAAGACCAGCATGGCGACCCAGTGACTTGCGTCAGCACGAGGAGTCCAGCATGCTGTGTGGTTGCAGGGGAGCAAAACAACGTAGCCGAAGAGGGACGGAGATGGAAAGAGCGAGAGAACGAAGAGAGGAGAGGAGAGGAGAGGAGAGAGCATCCCCGGGTGCAGCAGCAGCAGCAGAATCGACTTGCGCGCGCCACTTGCAAGATCCCGCGCACAGCATCGCGCTGCTGGCTGGAATCGTTAGTCGGGCAAACACGACCTGACCTTGCTTTGCTCCACTTTTATCCCCTGCTGGACCAAACGCACACACGCGCCATCAGCTGACCTGACTTTTCCACCGACGTTCAACCAGGGGACCGAACTCGCCTAACCCAATAATCCTGTGGTTCGCTCGCTCGCTCGGAACATCGCCGACAGATTTTAAAAGCTACCACATCGCTCGCGATTCGCATGCTGAAAAAAGGACACGGCTACTAGGCGAGCGCGGTTTGACCTTGTAGCCCACTTTGCTCCCCTCGCGGAGCGGGCGCCAGCAGCTGGCCTCTCCCCATCGACGCCCAGCAACCAAATTCTCACGATTCAGTCCCTTGTAACGAGCGTTTCTCGGGATTTGTTGCTCGGTCATTGCGCAAATTTTACAATCCGGACCAACGGACGCTCGCGAGAGGTACCCGCGCAACCACAACGGGGCTGCCGCCGACGGCGGCATTTCCATAAGTAGGTCACGCGCGTACTTCGCTCCTGGAGCGAGCGACTTGGAGGAAACTCGCGTTTCCAATCTGGACGCTCCTCGCGCCTTTGAATCGCGAAATTCCAGGAACTTCGCGCGGACAACTTCGAAGATGATGTTGGAAGCTTTTTAGCCAACGCGTGAGTATACGGTGACGCGATGGCGGTGGTGGTCGAGACGATGACGATGGCGGTGGCGATGATGATGCCGCTGCTGCTGCTGTTACTTGCCAAGACCTCGAGCGCAGTTCTGATAACGCAATGTTACGAAATACCCTCGTGCACGGCGCAATTGGAAAAGGCGGCGAAAAGTTTATTCGAAAATTGTGCTGTCGCGATAATGGCGAGATTTGCTCCAGTTAAACGTAACTGGGTCAAATTTACGGCGCACCGCACGCGAGAGCACCGGCCCGGGCCGTCCAACTTCCGAAAACATTAGCCGAGCGACTCCACGCGTTTTCCACAATGGGAAAACCCATGGATTTCCAACGAGGAAGTTCCCATCGTTGCCCGCGCGAGAACTTCCTCAGGGTGTTCCGAGAGTCAACCATCTCCGGGTGCCTCTCCGGTTCGGACTCGGTGCCCTCGGCAGTTAAAAACGTTCGGAGGCGCGTATCTGCGACGCAAATGGGACAGTCGGGAGTTTCAACGTCAGGCTTCGCTTCCCGCCGGCGACTTCCCTATTAAGTTTGCTCGAGGTATCCCGATTTCGCGATGATCCCCCAGGTCAGCTCGAATCTTCCCGACGTGGGGGGAGAGGGCGAGCCCCGCGAAAAGTCCAGTTTTCGATGTGCGGCGTCATCGAGTATCGCCGATGGAGTTCATCGTTGCCGCCCTGGGTATCTTCTTAAAAATAAAAAAATAAAAAAATAAAAAAAATAAAAAAAAATAAAAAACAGCGACGAGATACGATTCGCGTTCTCCTCGACTCGATCAAAGTTCGCTTCGTCCGCAGGAGCGAATTGTCCCGTTCCCCCACTCCTCCCCCTTCCCCTCGCTCAATGCGAAATGTCAAGCGTGAAACGCAAGCGTAGGATCGGTTAAGTGTAATAGGAAAATGGCGTAGGAAACGGAATGAATGGAAAAGCAAGCGGTACCTTGAGCATCGGCTATCTGCGTTCCTCTCTCGCGCGTCGGCCATCGACAACTGCGTAGACTCCGACGACGACGACGACGACGACTCCGACGTCGACGACTCGCCTTCCAAGGCGAGTTCAGCAATCACTCGGCACGTTAATTGGCCGCTGCAATGCCGATTGTTCCGGATCGTTCACACGGAGTCGTCGCGCGCGTCGAGTTCCGGGTCCTCCCGACGGAGGAGCAAACCGTCGACGAGCGTCGCGACTAAAAACTCTGACGAGTGCTCTCGCGACAGAGAGAGGAGAGAGAGAGACGAGAGTCCCTCGGCTGGAACTATTAGCGTTCTCTCGCCTCGAGAAGAATCGAGGGGAGAACAAGAAAGCAACGAAACTTCTAAAAATAGCACCTGTTGTTCGCGCCGTTTCTCGATCTCTCCCGCCCCCGCGCGTGCCAGAGTCCGTCAGAAGTTTTCCGCTCGCGCGGTAGTCCCGAGGACGACGAGGACGACGACGATGACCAGAACGAGGTTTTCAAATTTAACCCCTGCGATCGCGTCTCACCCCACCCTACCCTCCTCTTCGCCACCCCCGACGATTTTTTCACGCTTGCGACGATTTTGCAGCGCGACGACGCGGTTCTCCGACGTTTCGAGAGAGCGGCAATTTGCGGATGTTGGAAGACTGTACGTGGGCAGGGTGGAAAACGCGGGACTCCTCTAACCCCTCCCCACCCCTCCCCTCCCGTCATTAGAGGCTCGCCTAGCGCAATAAGCGCCGGCAGAACTCGACTCCTATTAACGGACGGAGTGGGGGAGGGGGAGAGAAAGCGAGAGAACGTCGAGAAATAATCGAAAGCAATCATAGAATTCGAAATGCCTTCTGCGAAGAAGGAGAGGAGAGGAGAGGAGAGGAGAGGAGAGAGAGAGAGAGAGAGAGAGAGGGGTGGGGAACTTTCTCATGCAAATCGAAACTCATCCAGTTTTCCGATTGCTTCGAGGTGGTGGCGATGATGGTGGTGGTGGTGGTGCATCTGACCGGAAGTGCCGCGGCCAGCCGTGACATTACGTGACTCTAATCATCGCCGACTCTCAGTAGGTCAGTGCCGACAGGTAAGATGCTGGAATTCAACGTGGAAAAAAGAAACACGGATTTCTTCCGGTCAAACGCGTCAAGATCTGGCCGACTGCCAGAGCTGCTACTCGTCGTCGCTCCGACCGATTTCCTACGCCGCTAAAGGAACCTGTTTCTTTTCCGATGCCACCACCACCGCCATCGTTTCATCCTCTTTTTCATCTCGTTCCTCCAGTCTACCCTCCTCCCCCCGTGCCCTTCCAACCAATCGCTTATTCTCCCTTCCACGTTCGCCCTCTGCCATTGGATCCCGTCCGTCGACGTTTCTCTCGCGTTTTACCGAACAATTCCACGAGAGAACATTCTTCCGAGAAAACGCCGTAGTCGGGGATCCCTCGCAGCGACGACCGGACGACGGGCCCGGGGACCCGTTCCCCGGCCATTCCCGGACGTTCCTCGGGAATGCGACGGTCACTCCCACGGGACCCGACGGTGCGGCTTCGACGAGTTTATTAAACTCCACGAGGCATGTGGCGGAACGATTAAGGTCATCGCTCACCTCCGATGTTCCCACCCACGACCGGGGGTCGTTCGGTGGTCTCTCCCTCTCCCTCTCCCTCTCTCCCGAGTATCGCGTTACCCCCGCTACCACGCAACCCTTCCCCGTGACGATTCCTCCCGTGTACACGCGCAACGAACACCGGGAATGTCAAGCGCCGGACTAACAATCGTCGTAATGACAGCCGAACTGGCAATTGGCGATGACGACGATTGCGATCGCTGGGGGAGAGTCATCGTCACGACACGCCGATTCCTCGAACCGATTGCACCGCCGTCGACTTGGGACATCGCTCGGGTCACCGTCCTGCGTCACTCTCCCCTGGGATCTCGCGAGAGAGCACGAACGAGCTCCGAGGAGTTCCGGGACCGTCTACGGGAACATAACCTGGGCGGCAGCTCCTCGACTCGACGATCGACGGAAGGACGCGGAACGTGCGACTCCCGAGACGCGACGGGACGTCGCATGAATTTTGCACGTGGTTACGAGCCGCGGTCGCGGCGTCTTGAATTTTTTAGGCGAAACTTCAAAGAGCCGAGTACGACCGGACGGACGGACGGACGGACGGTCGATTCGAGGAAGGCGACCGGCCATTTTGAATATTCAACGATCGACGGCCGATCGACGCTGAAAATCGAACGCGCGATCCCCAGGTCCCGTCCCGTCATGGGAGCCGAAGTCGACGACCGCTCGTAAAAAGCCTTGGACGACGGCGAGTCCTTGGAGATCCTCGGAGGTTTTCAGGGGTACCACGAGGAATTTCGTCCTGTCCAGCGGGGAGGATTGAGACGTTGGCCGGGAGAGAGCGAGACATCGAGGGGCTGGTCCAGCTGCGGTCGGAAGCGCGGGGCAGTCCAGGTGCCAAAAACCGAAACTTCTTCCAGATGCGGCATCCACTGTCCAGGAGGATCCACCGAGGGAATCCAAAGGGGAGGGGGGTGGGGTGTTGGAGGGAGAAACGTCGAGTTTCTCAAAGGCGAAGAATCTCATAGCTTGACCGTGCGTTCCTGCTCCCGTGGCAAGAGGGAAAAACAAAAGAGCAAGAGCAAGAGCAAGAGCAAGAGCGGGAGCAAAAGAAAAGAGAAAAGAGAGAGAGAGAGAGAGAGAAAGATAGAAAGAAGGAAGGGAAGATCACAGAGGTCTTCGGCGCGAAAGTTCGCGTCTCTGAGGGGGAGGGGGAGGGCGACCGTGCATCGACCCCTCCAAATGAAAGCGAGTAATGCCTTTGATGCTCCCGTCTGTCGTTTGTCCGTTCCCCGCGTAATCGAGACCTGGCTTTTAATTAAGGTTTTACGCGCGTACCTGATCGACGGGCAAAAAGCCCCTTCTTGACGTCCAACCACCGACCGTCCCACCCCGACCCAACCCTGCGCGGTGCGACGAGCGACGATCCATTAATTGAGGGGGGGGGGGGGGGGGCGTTGGTTCCATCCACCTCGACGAAGAAGAGGATGCGTGCACGCTTGCGAAATGGTGCGAAAGTGCGTGGAATGTTATAATGCAACACCGCGTAAAAGTGAGTTACGATAGGAGCTTAAGGCTGTCGCGATCATTTGCATTGCCGGATGAGGGGGAGGGGAGGGGGGAAGTCGAGAATGGAGGACGTGGAGCAAGAAGAAGAGAAGGAGGGAGAGGGAGAGAGAGAGACGAGAGCAGCAGCAGGTATGCGAACGAACTCGAACGAGGTACAACGTCCTCGGTATTTAACCAGGCAACGGTACAGGTTACATAACCGACGCGTGCACCAGAGTATTGGGCCTTCGCGCGGGTTTTCGTCGAACCTGCGGCTCTCCGCGTGCGCGAAACAAGTGGAGCAAATAGAGAAAGGTAACCATTACCCAAACTACTCGCGGGAATCATAATCCGGGAGTCTCGTTCCCGGAAGAGGAGGAGACTCCTAGAAGTGCCCTCCGCCCCAGGTCCCCTAGTCTTCCCCGGTGCGCATTCCTGAAAAAGTGCACAACAGTCGTGTTCAAGGAACCGCGTCGAGAAGCTCATCGTAGTTTTCTTGCGGTGCAACCACTTCCCGTCAGTTTAGAGAAATCGAACCGATTGCTCCATTTAACCGGGCGGACGATCGTTTTCCTAGCGAACCGACCGGGTCGAACATCTCCGAGGAGCGATCGTGGAAATGATCACCATACGCGAGAGGTAGGAGGGGAGGGGAGTGTTGAGATTTCACGTTGACGAGACGATCCACGCGAAGTGGGTCGCCGATAGCGAACGCGAGAATGACCAAGTTGTCGGGTCGAAATGGGCGGGATCATTTTCGACGGTGTTATCATCTCGGGAAAGGGGTGGGAGGGGAGGGAGGGAGTTATCGAGAAGCGATAATACCGCTGAAATGCATTTCGCGACACCGAAGTGCACTCAAGTCACTTGACCGGCAGAAGCTACGTCGCGTGCAAATGTTTCCCTCCCCCCCCCCTCGCTCCTCGTGATTCTTCTCCTCCGGGTCACCCCTCGCCCCCTGTCCAAGCGGGACGCTGGAATCGGAGACGGTGATTCCACGTTGAAAGAGAAACTATGAAAATGAGTTATTCGTCACGGATAATTAAAAAGGAAATGGACCCTGGGATGTTGTGGCCGCTGCAAACAAGTCCAACCTCACTGCGCGGCTGACCCAGAAACTACTTTCTTACTCTCACTCTAATCTGACGGCTAATTCCTCCAGATTGAACAGAGATGCTCGAATTGGCCTCCGCTGTAATTCGACATTTCAGCAGCCGTGCGCGCGCGCGCGCGCGCGATATCTCGAGAGCGCGCGTGAAAGTTTCCGCTCCCCCGACGACCAAAATCAGCTTCGAGCGGGGGCAAGAGAACATCGTGCTCGACTTCTTCGTCGTCGTCGTCGTCGATTCAAGGTGAAACGGTCCAATTTCGACTCTGACGATGAATTAGAACCGACAGTTGCATCGACAGGGTTGCACAGCGGCAGCGGCAACGCGGTGCTGGTAGAAGGTACGCTAGGCTTCTGAGAAAACAACCCTTTCTTCGGGGGTGGTAGTTGATTGCGAGTTTCCCCCCCCCGCCCTCGCGTCCGGGTAAAAATTTTCCCGTTCCCCCTGAAGAGTCTATAACACGAATAAGACAGGGGGTGACGACGACGACGACGACGACGATGATCGATCGAGCGATCGATGGAGCTTCAACGAGGGGGAGACTTCCCACGGTTATCAGAAAATCAGCCGAGGCGACACCCCCGTCTATGAGTCCGAGGTAGACCCTCCACCTGCCACCGAATGGAATCTTCCATGCGTGACATGAAAACGCGTGGCGCAGCCCCCCAGTGACACGGGGGAACTCGAATTACACGCTGGGAATAAACGTCCGTCCAAGCACCGGAGGAGTGCGGGGGAGGGGGACCCGGAGACAGGTAAAACGTTGATGCAAGGTTCGTTTTACGCGCAGCAGCAGCAGCAGCAGCAGCAGCAGTTTTAGGAACCGCAAGATCGTTGGCGTTCCAAAGCTGAGGACGAGGTTCCAAGTCCAGCGAGTCCAAGGACGAACCTTGACACCACCAGAGGGTGGACGGTAGTGATGTCCCGTTGATGGAAATGCTCGGGGATCCAGGTAAAACCGAGACGAGCCTACCCCCCCCCCTCTTACTCTTCTCCCTCGTTGGAGATCCACGAATCTTTTTACGAGCGGGTTCTACGCGCGCGGGGAGCGGGGGGAGGGGGGCCCTTCTCCTCGGACCTGGGACAGTTGGTGGAAAGGAACGCGCGTGCGGTCGATCGGATATTATTTTCACATCAAGGAGAAACTATGCTCGTCCCGTGAAACTCGAGGTCTCCTCTCAGCTCCACGATTTCTCCGTAACCTCACGTTCGAAATTGCTTCGCTCCACGAGCGTGGGACATGCGACGATCGCTCGAGAACTCGCGGATGGAACGCGCAGCCCATCCGGAAAATTAATCCGCTTCTTCGGGGAAGCTGCTGCCCATCATCACGGGCGTCGATGGAGCGAAGCACCGGAAGCGAATCGTCAACCTCGCGGACCCTGGACCGATCGAACCGGACCAGGAAGACGCCCCTCGCTCCCCGTACAAGATCAAGGTCAAAGTTCAACCGGGACGAGAACGATAGCGAGAGAAACGCATGCTATCAGTTCGAAGACCCAGCCTGAGTCATCGCTCGTGAGTAATTCGACAAACGTGACGAACGTGACGAACCACGTGACCAAACCCGCGTCAGATCCGGGACTTTTCCACGACGAAGATAACGAAATTGTTCCTTCGACGACGAACGAGCGAGTTCCCTCGCTCCCCCGGTGTTCCGACCTGGTTCGACGACGGTCCACCGGAGTCCCGGAGTCAACATCCGCCGGAGCGGAGGAGCGTTCTTCGAGGACTTCCGGTAATGGACGTTACGTAAAGGGGAGTAACCGCGGATCCCCGTTGCGTCTCTCGTTAATTGCAGATCGCAATCGCGGCTATTGTACCGTGAGAGCGATCGCCGTGTTTTACCTCGTGCGTCTACTCCCGAGTGGAGTAACGCGCGAGTGCGCGCGCGCGCACGCACACACACGCACGCACACGAGCTCAACGACGGCAGAAGCCTGTGAGAAACTTCCTGGCGCAGCTCACCGCGTTCTTTCTCCTCCCGATTGCGACACCCGCCATTTTCACCTGCGCCGCTTGTACCGCTTAAACCGCTGCTCGAGGCATCGTTAATCTTCCTCGTTTAACACCCCTCCCCCTCCCCCTCCAACCTGTTCGGAACCGGCGCGTGGATCCGCGCGTTTCACCTCCAGCTGCGCCAACTTGGCTACCCTCTGCCGACCACGCGCACCCCGCTGACTTGCCGGTGACAATATTCAAGGTCACCGCTTAATGGTACCACGAGGAAAATCTCGCTGTGGCCGAGGAGAAGAGCCGAAAGATTCGGCGCGAGTGACCCGGGTGGCGCCGCGGATTCTCCGGGGAACGACCGGAGACTATCGACGAGCAGATTGCGTAGTCGGAGGCAGATGCATCTGCGGCGGGAGCAGGTGCAGCGACTGAATTGGTACTTGGCGGATACGAGGTTTAGGGGAGGGGGGGGGGGGGTCGAGGAGAAGAGAGAGTTCGAGAAAAGAATGTACAGTCGGGGAAGAGAAGAGACGAGAGAGCACCGACAGGTCCCGAGGAAGGACAATCGGCAAGCGGAGGAAGATCGAGGATCGCTAGGGGGAGGGGGAGGGGAAGCGGGTTCAAGACCAACGAGCGTCCTGGTCACTCGTCGATTCGTCCGGCAAGTGCCCGACGACGGGGTGTCGATTGCCAAAACGCTCGAATTTGCGCGATCTCGATAGCGCGATCGGTACCTCTCGCGAATTTCTCGCGAATTTCCACGGAACGCTCGAAACTCCCGAAAAGAAAGTTCACCGATGAGCAAGAGAGAGAGAGAGAGAGAGGGAGAAGACGGCGAGGGAGCCGATTCCACGAGTCCGCGTTTTTTTCGATAGTTTATTAAATCGAGGAATGCGATCGGTTGGATCGCGCCCAAGGGCGCCGGGAAAGGCGAGAAGGGTTCAGGGACCGCTGAGAGGTGGATGTTCCCCCCTCTCCCGCGACCCCCTCCATTGTCCTTAGGACCATACGGAGAAAGCCCAGTCGAGATACCGATGCGCAGTTAAGTTAAACAGCCGTAACGAACAAGCCGATTACGCGCACTTTCATGGGTCTAATGGCGCCCGACGAATTTCCGCGGATCCTCGCGGTGAAACGCACGACGTCGTTTTCAGGGAGAGCGACGACGATCGTTTCCTTAGAAAGTCCGTCGTGGGAACTCACGGTTTTTCCCAATAACCGACGCCGACGTACCACTCCGGGGCACGCGCGGAAACTTTTCGAGTTCGCGCGATCTCCCCCCTCACCCCCCTCCAACCCCGAAACCTCCATCGTCGATATCCTCTCGTCGCGCTCTGAATCATCCGTATCAAGGTCACGTCGCACCGATCGGGCGGAAGATCGCGGACGTTGCGTAGATCCACCACCAGGAAAGTTCGCGTCGGTATCTCGAGTTTTGCCTCGAGGAAGAGCCGAGGGTGAACCGCTGGGGTCGACGACGAGTCGACGTCGGCGGAGGGTTTTCGTCGCTCTCCCCGCGTTTGGACCTGGTGATGGTGATGGTGGGGCTCGTTCGGCGATTACTCCCGGGGAGTCGGCGATTATTTCTTTGTGCTCGTTGCGCGCTGCTTCGGCCATTGACGACGCATCCGCACACGTGCGCGCGTCTCCTGCCGCGGGATATTCCGGAGCGGCAGCTTTAAGCTCCTCCACAAGGCGGAAGCCACTCCACCAAGTCCAAACTCCGACTCTTTGGTCGCCGGCCTTTCACCCCGGCTCCCTTCGCCCCGCGTTATACTCTCGGAGAGCAAATCCCCACCCCCTCCCGCACCCGGGTGTAATTTCAGTCGGGAACACCCGGAGAATCGGCAAATTGCAACGGGGAGTCTCCGGAGCGTCGAGGAGTCGAAGTTGCGAGACGATGACGGAGACGACTAAGACGACGAAGACGACGACGACGACGACGACGACGACGACGACGACGAGTCAACCTCGAGTGGACGCCCCGTCGAGAGAGTCGAAACGGAACACGTGGAGGAGAATTTGGAGCCCTCCACCGTCGGAATCGTCTCCTCGACGGGGTCGGGGCGGGGGAGGCGTACAAACGACACAAAATCCGGGAGAAGGTTTGCACCAGTGGAAGAAAAATGACTTATGTGGTGGACCGCGTTTCCATAACAACATGGCGCGGGCTTTGTGCGGTGCCATTGCCCCCGTGCATTACGTGTCTACCTCGTGCTCTCCCCCATGTCCACGGGGGTTCGCACCGTGGTGGACGCGTGAACGGCGCAGGACCTATTAGGCTTTGCCTACCCTGACTTTCCCTGCCGACCGGCCCTCCTCCCTTGTCTCCCTCGCCCTCCCCCTCCCCCCGTTGTCCAGTCGGTGAAAACTGTCGTGAAAGGGTGGATGCGTGGCTGCCGCCTAACTCTATTAGCGCGAACTCGCTCTAGCGAAAAAATCAATTATTCGACGGACTCTGCGTGCGAATCGCCTCCGCATGCTCCCCCCCCTCCCCCCGCCTCTCTCCAATCCGAAGAAGTCGAGCATCGGCGAGGCGAATTCTCTCCCTCTTTTTTTTCCCGATCGGGGAGCCGATTCTCACCGCGATTCCTCCACTTCCGCCTGGAATTCTTCGAGCGAACTTGGTCACGTGGTCTCTCCCAGCGGAAGAGCAGCGGCCGCTGGAATCCGAGCGGGTCGGCGCGAAGGGATCTCGAGTTCCTGGGAGGAACGACATTTGTCGCGACTGCGGTGCGTGGGGGTACGTGCCACCGCGGCTGCTCCTGCGGGATGCCTCCGAGCAGCGATGCTCATTCACTGCCCGATAGAATCCTGAATGGCGTCGCTTACTCCGCTCGAGTACCTGCTGAATAGCATCGCGAATAGGCTTAACCGTCAAGGTCAATTTATCCGCGGCAAACCGACGCGGGAATCCCTCGACTCTCCCGCGAGTTTCCCGTAGAATCCGCGACCCCCACCTCCTCCCCTCCGCTCATCACCGCAAAATGTGCATTTCACGGGAGAGGGATGATCCTACCCCGCTAATGACGGGAATCTCCTGCAAAAAATCGGGGAGAGACCGGGGGAGGACGGGGTGGATACGGCTCCTGCGAGTTTACCGTGGGAATTAACTTTCTGAGGGGAGATACCGAAGGGGGGGGGGGGGGGGGCTCGTCTCCATCGTGACATGTGCCCGTGATTACGATGTCCGGATGACACTCTCTCCCTGTCGGAGCAAAAAGTCGCGGCTGGTCGCGACCGTCTCTCCCTCTTCCTGCTTCTCGTCGTCGTCATCCTCGTCGTCATCGTCGTCGTCGTCGTCGTCGTCAACGTCCTCGTCAACGTCCTCGCCGTCGTCGACGGCAAAAACGCGACTTTTTCCCCCATGAATTTTCATGATCTCCCGTGGCCGAGATACTCGACGTTCCTTTCTTGGCTTCTAAAATCTTGGCTGAATATGGATGAACCGAGGGAGGAACGAGAATTGCGTTAAAAGCGCATGGGAAGCATCGCAATGCCGTTCCTGTTCTCTGGTAATAATGGCCACGAACGCGAAAACGAAAGAAAACGAGCGAGCGAGCGAGCGAACGCTGCAACTCGCTCCATTCCTTCGCCCTAGCGGACGCGCGCGCGCGCACGATCGCTCTCACACACACACGCGCACACTCGCTGAATTCGTAAAGGCAAATTCGCACGATTCTTTTCCCCGCGGAATGTTCACGCGCGCCGATCGCCTCGCTTCTTTCTCGGGAGACGTAGAGAAGGCGAGCGGGATCATCCCCCTCGTTCCCCCTCTCCTCCCGCTTCTTCCCTTATCGCGTCGATAAATAGCCGGAGGAGGCGGAGGCGGAGGGGAGGAACCTTCGGGACCAGTCGGGAGGAGTTTCCCGCGCGAAATAAAAGAGACGAGTTTGCGGTCCCGGCAAAAAACACGGTGACCTTGAAGGACCTCGAAGGACCTCGAAGGACGTTCCTCGGTTTTAGGCGGAAGGGCGAAAATCCGGCGGAAGCGTCGCTGGAGGATCGAGCGAATTTTCGCGCGATCTCGCGACGTGTGCGCGCACACGCAACAAAATTGCACGCGCGAGTAAACACAACGGTGATGGTGGTGTTGGTGTTGGTGGAGGTGGTGCAGTAGTCTCTGGTTTCTTCGCGGTGCAACTCGATAAGGCACTCGTGCCTATCCGGAGAAACCCCTGACGAATTACCGTTAATTATCTTTTTGTTTTCCGCATTATCGGCGGGGTAACGTCGGGCAAGGGCTCGCTCCCCACTCGAGAGATGCGAAATGACGCTCGTGCATCACCATCATCATCATCATCATTATAATTATTATCATCGTCATGGCTACCGCTATCGAAGTTTGCGCGCGCAAAATCGCTCGCGTTTCGCCCCGAAGAATCGAAGTTTCAGCGAAGTTCGGCAAACGCGGAATTTGAGCGGCTCAATTTTGGAGCGACGACTCGCCGACGATAACGGCGAAACGTCGTCGCTCCGTTCGCGCGAGTAAAGCGAGTAAAGCGAGTAAAGAGTTTCGTCGCAGCGCGCGCGCGCGCGCGTCGGGATGTCACTCCCGCGTGCGCTCGATACGCGTCGTGCGTAAAATCTACGACGCGCGTTAGATTTCGCACGTTACGGGGGGGGGGGGGGGTGTCTCAGAGCGAATTTCGGAATTTCACGGTACCTTCGCAGAGGGGAAAACAAGACAAAAACATTGTTGTCGCCGATAATCTCCTGTCTCGCCGTCGGTACCCGCGAGCGGGTCCCAGGCGGCTTCTTCAAGGTCCCGCCGTATTTTCGAGCAAGAGCGATCGCAGAGGAAAAAAAAACATACGAAAACAAGAGTTGAAATCTTCGAGGGAGGGGGTGAAGAGAGGGAGAGACGATTCGCGAGCCACCCTTGCGAAAGCGTTTCGCAAGGGTGGCCCGACCTAACTCTGCCGTGATCGACCCTGCCGAGGAACCCCCGCGATCCCCCCGATCCCGAAATAATACGGGAAACGTCCTGGAAGAAAAGACCATGCGTGCGTGTGTGCGTGCGTGCGATTCACGCGCACACGACGAATTGCGCGTTTCCCGCGGAGGATCTTCCTCCCCCACTCCGATTATGCGCGCCAAACTACCCCACCTCGTCTCGCCCTTAGATCCCACGCGAGAACGCCAAAATATATACCAAATTCCACGAGAGTGAGAGTGAGAGAGAGAAAGAGAGAGATCGGCAAATTTGCGAATCTCCTCGTCGAAACTCATACGCGAGCTTCGCGACTGCATCCTCCGCACACGGAGGGGAGCTATGGGTGGTTTATATGGTGGCTGTGCGTGTGTGTGTGTGTGTGTGTGTGTGTCGAGAGTTGCGCGATGCGCGCGTATACGTTACAGGTGGCCTCTCTCAAAACAAGAGGAGGAGGCGACAAACTGTCGCTCCGACGGATTTATTTGACTCACTCACGTTTTCACGGATGAAGATGCTGCAGCCTCACCGGAGATGAATCTGTTGAACGTCAAGCGCACTCGGAACACGTTTCTCACTTTTATCCATAAACCACCAAAGCGAACGCAACGCAACGCGACGCGACGCAACCTTCTCCGAGTTTCGAAAGTGGAAGAATCACGGGATTGAGTTTATAGCCGGCGTCATTCGTGTTTCGCCGTCTCGTAGTAAGAAAGAAAAAGGACGATCTTCCGTCTGTCGCACGTACCTCCTCGTTTGGCGCCGTTTGCCGCGCATCTGCGGATCTTCGCTCGCTCGTCGCGAATGCCACCGCCTCTTTCTCTCGCCGCCAGGTGGCTACGCGCGCGCCCATTGGCCAGCCAATCACGACCGAGGAGGGACAGAGACGGACGATCGAACCGTGCCAGAAACTAATGGAATTCGATTGCATTCTCAGAGATTTTCTATCAATTTTGGAATAAATGATTGCACGCTTGATTCAATCAAGCAATTTTTATGATCATACGCGGTACTCCTCGATGTCCTTTCTGTCTCATTACGCGATGCTCGACTCCGCGCGATCTCTCTCTCTCTCTCTCTCTTTCATTTGAGACATTTAATACTTTTTCTGGGAGAAATACGAGAAATGATTCTTAAAGGTAGATTTGATTGACAAACGTGTTTCGGGTGAAATCAAAATAACTAATATTTTTTATTATCTTAAATATAAATATATATATGGATGTGTGTGTGTATATATATATATTTACATGAAACTAATCTTATATTGTACAATATATCGCGTATCGCTAATTACAAATGTGAGGGAGAACTTTGAGAATGATGATTAATCTTTGCTTGTGGGGTATCATCGTTAGTTCTTCGTTAAGTTCTTCGTTAGTTCTACGTGGGATACGCGCGTAGAACATATGGAATTTATAATTTGATTGATCGCCGTGTAGATAGATCGTTGCAACAAAGCGAGAAAACTTGACAGATAACTTCAAAAGGAACTTACGTTTGATGCGCAACTGCTCTTTATTTATTAACGCAAAATAAGACATTGGGCGCTTGTACGAAATCTACTTTAGTTAAATCTGAAATTGAAAGATTCTCATTTAAACATTTATTCATCATTTCCACGTCGGAGTCTTCTCTACTGTAAACGCTTGTCGGCGAATGTACTTCGTCCGCCAATGGATCCACAAGCTGAACTATCGTTTCAGTTGGGAGGTACTCCTTGTTTTCCGATTCTATTTGAAGAATCGGCATCTTATTCATCGACTTATTCGAAGAAAGCAAATTGGCTTTGCAAAGCGTCTCTTTTCGACTCTTTTCTTTCAGATCATAAATGAAGTCCTTGTCTATTGGTTTTACTCTGTTTCTCACTGGTCGCTGCGGACGCGTATCCTTAGGTGCTTCCGTATTATTAGCTTCCGAAGTACTGCTCTTCCTCTCTTTCGCGGTTCGTTTCTTTACAGAAGTCTTATTTTCTTGAGCTGCACTTTCCGTTTCGTTGTTCTCCTTGATCGTTTCGGACGAACCGAAAATCACTTCCATCACCATGCGTCGAAGGTCCGCGTCGGTATCCAAAATGCAACTTTGCGGGCGTTCAGTTTCTTGCGTGGAATTTAAGGTCTCGTTGACTTCGTCAAGTTCTTCACACTTCACGCGAACAGGTGAATTATCTGGTTTTGGATACGCTATTTCTTTAACGATAAGAGCATCTTCGTCCACCGTTACTTTTTCTGTATTCGCGTCATCTTCATGTTTTTCTATAGTTTTCTCTTCTTCTATAGGATTTACTTCCATTTCCGTGGTGGAAGTAGTCTCTGGAATCATTTCTATTTCACCTTCATCCACGGTGTTTATGTCCATGATAATTTCTTGATTATAAGCGTATTCCTCCTCTGGTATTTGTATTACCATTTCCGCGAGAAGTATACGATTGTTTTGCGCATTATGCATTTTATTACAATGTGCCACACATTCGCACTTAACGAAACACTTAAAGTTACACAATTTGCACCGATAACGATTCCATCCAATATGTATTGCCATGTGTCTCCGTAAATTGGGTCTCGACGTAAATTTATGTTTGCACAGAAGGCACTGTAGTCTTCGAGGATTTATTATATTTGCTATTCTATTTTCCATAATGGCTCTATAATCGATTTTATTCGGAGCATCATTTGACAATGGATCTATCAATGCGTTTGATTCATTGGAGGAAGTATCTACAATCATATTCTCCTCGACCTTATCTTCTGTAATAAATAATATTAATGATCATTTAATAAAATTTCTATATATTTTAAGAGACGGACGTAACGAAATATACAAAGTAAGCCTTACCAATGGAAATACTTGCTTTCTTGGCAATACTTATTTTCTTCTTACGAGAAATTTTTCGTTTTTTACTACCCAAAATAATTGTATCTGTTTCAGGAGCATTCACTTTAGTATATATGATTTCTGGAAAATCATATATTTCACTCGAAGGAGAGGATTGGATTCTGGATACTTCACTGGATGAAGAAGTATCAGGATTTAAATCCTTTGATACAGCAGACAGTTCATTTTCATTATCTAGTTTATCCCAGTCTGCTTTGCTTAATGAACCTACTGCTTGAACACGAATTGTTGTTTCTACTTCTAATTCTGGAGAAGTAGATGTATCTCTTTCACTTAATCTATTTTGCACATTATCATTTGCACTATTACTCTCATTTGTAAATGGAAGTTCATTACAACCAGAAGTACTACTCGTAAACGATTTGTCAGAACTTATTGAAGACTTATCAGAGGCTTTGTCTTTAGAATTTAAATGATTACTAGCGGCTAAACGCTTTTGACAATTCTGAGAATGCGAAAATAATGCTACCTTCCTTTCAAATCGTTTCCCACACGTTCCACATCTCTGCAATTCTATATCTAACTCTTGGTTCTCAATCCAATCCTGTATCATTCACGAATATTGCATATCATTATAAAAGAAATAAGGATGAATGTTTAAATAAGATATTGCATGAGATAAATACCTTGGCGCTATTGTTCATCGATAAATTTGTACTACTTGCTATTCTCTGTAATTCAGAATTCTTATAATTATCTTCAGCAGCAGTTGTTTCTCTACGAAAAGCTTTTTCCTGAATTTGTGTTCTCATTTTACGCACTTGATCGTTTGACTTCCTATGAACTATTATAAAATTATACATAACAAATTTTCTAACAATTACATCAATTGCAAAACATATATATATATAAAACAATTACCTTTGAATAAATGACGGTAGACACTCCAAGTATTAGCAAATGTACTAGAACAGCATGGACATGGATAACACATTCGATGAGTTGTATGTAAAGTTTTTACATGGAAAGTCAATGTCTTTTTTGTAGAAAACCTA
The DNA here is from genome assembly GCA_037305995.1 of Sclerodermus sp. 'alternatusi'. Taxonomy (NCBI): domain Eukaryota; kingdom Metazoa; phylum Arthropoda; class Insecta; order Hymenoptera; family Bethylidae; genus Sclerodermus; species Sclerodermus sp. 'alternatusi'. The sequence goes on from CM074549.1 coordinate 4,880,611, forward strand.
GCATTACCTACAAATAAAAGCTTCATTATTTGCTCAAATATCATTAAGTTATCTATAATTATTGATATAGATATTAAAAGAAATATATTTACATAAAGAACAAATTAAGTTTTGCATTGAAAAATGATCAATATTTAAGTTGCAATCATCATCACTTATACTTGTTAAATGATTCTTATTATTTTCATTATCTTTATTATTAACAGTATTTGCTTCCAACAATTGCCCATCTGGACCAAGAACTCCTTCATTTCCATTAATTATATTGTGTAACTCAACTACCTGTAATGTTAAAAAAATGTTTATATTTTGTTAAAATTTATTTATTAAAAAATCTTTAAAATAAAATTTATATAAATTAGTTTCCTTACTTGATTTTTCATTAACTCATTATTAAAAATTGGTGATTCGGTTTGTTCCAGTGCAGTTTGATATGCTACATTTGCATTTGAACTAATTGGTTCTAAAACAATCGATTTATTATCTATTTTGATAATTTCTGTATTATTATTCTGGCTTATATCGCTATCTGATTGTTGCAAATTTTCTAATTGTTTCTTTTGTAGCATATCTACAACACTGGTAAGATCTTTCTTTTCCACTGTCTTAGCTTGACTTCTCAGAATTCTATTATTTTTAGAGTTATCTGCTATACTTGATTCAGGCTCTTCATTATTATTAAAAAGTCCATTATTAATTATCTAGAAAAATATATTAAAACATAATACACATGCACATATATAAATATTTATATGCACAAGTACTCAATAAACTTTTAATTGAATACATATGCATATAGAAAAAAAAGTGTGCTTACCATATCATATTCATTTGCAACATTTTTTACAGGTCCACAATTAAATTTATCTGTACAATATGCTCGCTTATGAGAAATAAAATTAACTAAACTCCTAAATAAACTACGACAAACGCGACATTCGTATATTATGTCACATTCGTGTGCCAAGACTCTTTTAACCTCATCAGTACCATTATCAAATACTTTTATAATTTTGTATAAATTTGTTGTACTTATATCAATTGGTTTACGTAATTCTGATAAGTCTGTATTAACTGTGTTTTGTGTTTCTTTAGTAGGGCTAACTTTTACTTTCCCAAATTTCCCCCCACCTTTTTTAGTTTTTGCTTTTGTTTTTAACGTCTTCATACTGCAAAAATATATTTAAATGTACTGAGAATGAAATGCTATTACATTCACATTTACATAAATATTTGGTTTAAATAATAATTTTTTGATTAAATAATATGCAAGAAAAAATAAAGAACTTTAAAAAATACAATTTAAAAGTAATAATGCTATTCAATGATCATATTATACGTTAAGTAATATCATAGATTAAAGCAACAATAAATAAATATCTTAATAATATTTATAAAAATGATAACCCACATATTTTCTTACTTTATGCGAATATATGGACACTGTTTTGTGTTATGGACACTTCTCTCTTACAAAATATAATTCTTTTCTAAAGAAGAATTATTGGTATCATTTATTATTAAATCCTAAAATAAAAGTAAAAATTTATAGATTAACATAATAATATTCTATTTATATTAAAATAAAACAACTAATTCACACACACAAAAAATTAAAGGGAACATAAAAATATTACGTGCATAAATCACATATAGAAATTGAAATTTTATAAATAAAATCAATATTTATGGATATGTAAACTTTTTTTCTTGTTAAATGTATGTATACATGAATTTTAAAAATAAATACAGAAAACTTGAAAAGAACACTGAGTTCTTTTCGATATCAGATAAAAAGGGTCTACTAGCGTGTGCTGTCTCTCCTTCATTTTATATAATGAAAATCAATCTTTATCTTCAAAATTTTCATAAAACTTTAAAAATGAATAATGCATTTAACAATTTCAGCAATTAACAACAAACTCTGTGTGAAAATAATGAAGAAATTATACCTAAATGTAGCCTGGCAAACTACGAGCTCTATCACCGGGTGACCTCCATTTTCAGCATGAAGTTCTCATATCCACCGTTTGGCAAGGGCTTCCTGAGCAGCACTTTAGTCATTCACTTTTGTCCATAGGATTTTAAGATATAGTTGAATATTTTATTTGTATGATATGCAATATTTAAATTTTCATTATGAGACATTTTTTGAATAGAGAGATATTTAATGCAATAAAGGTAATATTACCAACATACTCATTATAACAGTAATTATTTATTAACCTTTATTAATTTATGCTTTTCACTTTTCTGTATTATTTTTATCTTATGTAACAAAAACTTTAAATAACATTCATATATAAATATAGCAATTAAATCTTGTTTGGAAACAGAAAGTAAATCTTCATTCTGCTGCTGTCAATGGTTTGAATACTTTATCACCATGTTACACTGCTCCTTGTACGATAAGATGCATTCACTTAGGTCCAACGTCTTTGGTATCATTGACAGAAATTGGTGTTATGAAAAGAATGACAGAATCATTTACTTTTAAAAACAGTCTAATGAAATATGTAAGTTACATATTTAGTAATTATGACAATTTTAGATTCAAACTGTATTTGTCATTAATCAAGAATTTATTTTTTCAAAGATATTACTTAAAAATGGAACCTTTATGTATGAAAATATTGTAGATTCAATTAATTATAAATTATTTTTTCAAGGTAAATTATATATATATATATATATATATAATACTGGTACCATAATAAATTAAATGTTATTTGCTTTATTTTTAATTTGATTTACAGAATTTAATATGCCTGATACTTTTAATTCATGGTTTCTTGTAACAGAATTACATGTTTGGATGATAATGTGTCGTTATATGGCTGCAGGAAAACATGGAAAATATATTAGAAATGTTATAGTTAAGAAAATGTGGGAAGATATTCCATTGAGAGTAAAAGAACTGGGTGTGAGTTTTATCTTTTAATTTTAATGTTTTATAACTACTGTTTACAGTATATTACTTAAACGAGCTAATACCTATATTTTAATTTCAAAAAATTTGCAGTCTATAAAAATTTCTTTAAAATCAAAACAAATCGATGAAATAGGTAAACAATTTCAAGCTGCTATAATTGGATATGATGAAGCAATATTATCTAGTGATATAGTATTAGCAGGTGCATTATGGAGAAGGTTCTTTATGTCAGAATGTAATAATCCAGAATATATAGAAATACTAATATTATATGTGAGGAAACAAGTATGTAATTTTACAAATAGATTTTAATTAATTTAATAGAATTGTATCATTCTAAAGAAGGTTAAATTTTTGTTAATATATTTAATAATTTTACAGATTCATATGTTAGATAAAATATCAACAGATGAAATTTTAAATATGACAACCATAAATTGGTTACCATTGGAAAAAATGAAAGATTAAGTAATATAAATTGTAAATAAGTATAAGAAAATAAATAATTTACTTTTAAAATATTGAAATATGTTAATTTCAACTTAATTAGTCAAGTTTATTAGGAAAATTATCGTTATAAAATTATTTACACTTTAAAATTTTTATTGACACTTGTTTTATAAATTTAAAGTTAACTAATAATTATTTATTACAATACGATTTAAATAATCTTTCAAACAATTATTATCGCAGAATCCTTTCAAAGATGGATCAGCATATTTGACAAAATTCCTAAAACACAAAAAAAAATAAATAGTTCTTAAATTAAGTTATTTTGATCTATTACTTTTATTCATAAAGAAATTATATATCTCTTACTTATAATAGACTGAGAGCATATTTTCATCTGATTTCATCCTTTCTAACCAATTGTGTAAGGACTGTAATGTAATTTCTGAAATGCCATATTCTTCTTTAAATGTATAAGATTTGTACCAATCGGGTCGTTGATCAGGAGTTTCATTAGCTAGTGTTAAATTATAAATCCAATTTTCAAAGTTTTTTACTTCCTATCGGTTGAACAAAATAAAAATGATTAGATAATTTATTTATGTTTAAGTTATTAGTACTTCATATATAAACATACCAAGGTATTTGCATTAATCGAGTATACTTTATAATTTGGATTGAGATTAGTATATGTTGTTGTACTGCCTCCATTCCATGCTACATTGATGGGTTCTAAATAATTTTCAGGTTCATATATTACTTGAAGTTCATCATTATGAGTATGCCCATTAAACTGAGCAGATACAATATGCTTAAATCTATTGATAATTCTCAAGTATTCCCTTCGACAAGTTTTAAATACGTCAAAATCACCAGGTGGTATATGTGCTAAAATATGAACATATTCAGCATCTTTTTCTGCTTGTAGAAGTGTATTGGCTAACCATTGTAATTGACCATTTGGATCTTGTGGATTGTAGAAGAGCCACCTAATATTTATTATAAATTAATAATCACTTTATAGTTTATACCTTTATTTAGACTTACCAATTATTGGTGTAGCAAACATTATTATTTAATCCAATGATTCGAAAGCCTTTCTTTGGCGATACAGTATAAAATCCACCTTGTAAAAGAGTTGCACGAGTAGACTCAGGTAACCAACCATAAGAAATCCATAAATTAGCCATTGTTTTGTACAACCAATTCATGCTATCACTACTGTCTGTGATACTATGAGGTGCAAAACTATAAAATAATACAAATAGTTATTAAAATGTACAATACAAAATTCTACTAATTTTAAAAACTTTTAACATACACATTTGGTGGATGAGACTCGTGATTGCCAATCACAGGAAATACTTGTGTATGTTTAAATATTTTATGAATTTCAGTATAAACAGCAGTTAATATTTCAACATTTCCACTTTTCGCAGTTTCCCAAACACCATGATCTATTATATCTCCAGTGAAATATACATAATCTATATTCTATTAGAAGGTTTGGTAAAATTAATATAAACATATGACTATATTTATTATGCAATATTAAAAAAAAATACCTTATGAGTATCGTTCATATGGTTCAAAGCATCTGTAACAGCATGCCATGGACTATCACAGTAATTATAGTCACCCCAATAACCAGCTAATTTCCCATTAATATTTGTTACATTTTGTCCTTTACGGCAGCAAGCTGGTTCACCACAGTCTGCATTTCCAGAAACTTCATATTTAGGATCATAATGAATATCAGTTATGTGAAGTACTTTGATTGCTTCATTTGTAATTTCAGTATTAATCTTTTTGGCTGGATTTGTATCAATATTAACGGCCCATTCAAATTCATTACTAACAACAGAGCAGGAACTTCTTTGTAATATCACACCACAAATGTCTGCAGCTGTTATATTTGGCTTTAAATCAATTATACGGAGTATAATTGGCTATATAAAAAAGAAGTATTTAAGTAAAAAATATTTACTGTATTTGCAATAAAAAATAAAGAATCTATTTGTATACTTACTACATTTAATTGAATTACACCTTTACAAACTGGCTCTTTTTGCAAGTTCAGTAGTACGCATAGTTTAGTAGTTCTTTCTAATATTTCTTGTGTGCTCATACCTTTTCGTCTATAATCAATAAATACCTTCAGAGCAGCTTTACATGTTGTACAAATAGCAGTTTGTCTTTCTCCAGTAAAAGTGTCCCAATTCTTTCGTTGTAAATTTGTGGGAAGTTTCAGTGGTTCAAGTATTCTCATAAATGTTTCAGTCTCATTTTTTAGTTTTATCCAAGAATCAAGTTCATTTTCCAGAGTTAACAAGTTTATATCTGATACTAATATTCATAAAAAATGAAATAAAAAAGAAAATTACTAATAAAATGTATTAAAAAATTTATTTTTTATTTATTCATTTATCTTTATTTGTTTCAAGTTGATGAAAAACCATTAAGAAATCTCTGTTATATAAAGATCTAAAGATAACTACAATTATTTTCTTATCTTTTACAAAACTCATGTCAAATCAAAAAACGTTTATTTTATGATTAACACAATAATGTATTATCACTCAACTTTATCACATAAATAAAAAGTGTTTTTGTGTATTAATGGTCATATTTATTTTTTTTTTAAATTCTTTTCATGAATTAATTTCTTTTCTTTTTTTTAAATTAATTAGTTATGAAGATATGTATTATATCAATGAAACATCAGTTCAATAAAAACTTTATTAATTAATTTTACAAATTTGTAATTTTTATATACATATAAATATGTGTGTTGTGTGTACAAATGTAATTTATTTATAAAAATGTATAAAAGGAAACATTTACCTTTTAAAGATATTTCTTCTGCATTAACTGCGAGAAGAAACAATAAAATACAAGTTTTAAGCAACCACATATTTTTACTGAGCTATACCGAAATCACCGAGAACTTTATGCTATGTAATAACCGGGCTGACTATGCTGATATCCGCTTTTATATATATTAACTAATCCCCCCCCCCCCCTCTTTTCGCTCGTCTCTCCTACTTACAACACGATTTACTTTCTGGTTTGAGGACAATCACATATCTGACATGCTCTAGACATTTATCTTTCGTTAGATCCCCCTTATTTATCTAATATATATAATAAACTTATCACAACTGAATTAATTCATATGCTTTCAGTATTGTTACATTATAGGAGATAGAATGATTGTTATATAAAAATAAGATAATTCTTGATAAAATAACGCATTTATTTTTCAATTATAATCTTCGGTCATCTCTTCATCGTCAATGACAAGATCACTTAACATCTCTTCCAAAGAGATTTGCGGGATGGTTGGATCGAGTTCGTCTGTATTAATCGAAATTTGTTTTTGTGTATCTCTGAATATATTAACGCCTTGTCGCATTTCTGGATTTTCTTCCAAATCTTCCAAGAACTCGTCATATTCACTAAGTAAAAAAAAAAAAGAAAATATATATATTATTTATATAAGTAATAACATCTTAAACCAAATTCTAATACTAGTCCGAGATAAGACTAATCCTTAGTTTTAAAAATGGCGTACGAAGATAAACAACGTTACTCACTTATTTTCTGTACTCATGCTAACTACTTCCTCTGCAAGATGTTTTAGTTTCCATAATCTTGCTCGACGACGAGCAGCTTTATCATTACCGTAAAACTTTTTGAGTAAAATAACGTCCGGTATCACATCAACATCTAGTTTATCAAAATTCACATCATTGATATTACTATCTTTCAAATTATATCTAAAAAAAATCAATCGTTTAGCTGTATAATCAGATAAAATGATTTCTTAAGATATTGCCATTTCTCTTGTTACAAAAATAAACATACCCAAGAACGGAATCCCCATATTTCAAAATATGGCCTATGTGTGTACGAGTATGAATAGGATCACTATTTAAATCTGATGCTTTCATTATCCATACATCTGATATAACGTGCTGAAACATTGTTTTCACTAATTTATCTCAAGAAAAAATGGAAAATATACAGTAAGCATATAGTAAATATACAGTAAATAAATATATACTTTGTTTGAAATGCATCCTTGTCCTGGAAAAACTTTTTTATTTTCATCTCTGATTACTTCAATATCCGTCACTATATACTCAACTAAATATTTAGGATCGCAGATAGAATTGAAACTATTTCTCCAAAAAACAGTACTGCTGACTTCAGCAACTGTAAATAGTATTGTTTAAAACATATGAAGTAATTATCTATGTGCTAATATTAGAGAGAACAATCTTACTTTGTCCAGATGCAACATCCAAAAGATGTAAAGAATTTGTAACTTTATTAACTAAGCATAGTGGATTAATTCCTCCCAATTGGTTACATAGTTTTCTTGGCAAACATACTATGCTATCCTTTACAATTGGAACTATTTCAACACTATAATCATTTGATAGTTGAAAAATAAATAAATTAGTTGAAAATTAAAAAAAGTTATATTATAATTTATTATTTCAATTTTACCTGTATGTAAATTTATAGTTATATATATTACTATGAATATCATGGGATATCAACTTTTTTGAATGTTGATAACGACATGGCAAAACTGTGTTTAAAAAATCAACCAATTTTCTAGCTGCAGCTTCATTGGCAAAAAAGAAGTCAAGCCCATCTGAAAAGTGACATTACCATTAACATTAATTTGAATTAAAACATTATAAATCATAATTATTATTATTGGTTTAAAAATAATTTTTTTTACCATGAATTGGTTTTATGCCCAATGTTTGATCATGAGCTTTATGCTTTAAAATAAGTTGTTCTAAATAATAGAAGGTTTTCTTATTTATTGCCTTTTGTCGAACTTGAACCTATAAATATATTAAACTAACATTATAGTTGAATTTAACATTAAAAAATTATGTAAAATTTCAGTAAACTTACTGAAGCACGCCAATAATCTTTTGCCTCTGTACGGTGACAATCATCACACATTTGATAATTAACAATAAACTCAACTATAAATATTTGTTGCAAAATTGCACCACCAATAACTTCAGCGTTTACTGTTAATTTCACCTATTTGAAGTAAAACATAACTTTTAAGTAAGTATTAAGCATTGTCTAATTTTATGAAAAGTTAATAGTTTTAAAATTACTTTTAATCTTTTTGAATGCGGTTCAGTCCACACAAATCCAGCATCTATTAATTTAACAGTATTTAATCCTTTTAATTTTTTCAAACACAAAGTTAAAAGCTCTTTCGACTCTAGAGCGGCATGAATCCATTCAGAAGGTGGTTGCAGATATCTAAGATTAAAATATGAAAATCACTTATTCAAAACTCAATAAAAAGTTAAATAGTAACTAATAGCAAATACTAACCTTTCACAATTTCTACAAAAATGTATTGTGGCTTGCTTTGGAATTGCTTCTGTAATATCAACTTTCGTTCGTACACAAGCCACACACATGTTAGCTAGATTTGGTTCAATTTGTGTACCACATTCGCAACATAATCTATCAAAAAGAAATCAATCTCATTTGTTAAAGAACGAATCAATAATAAATTTGTATATTATAAGTATTTGGAAATATTATTAAATATATACATACATCATTGCCTTTTGTTTTTCAACTGGACAATCGGATAATTTCATGTACTCCATTTTTGTTTAATTTATAAAAGAATGAAAACACGTGTTTTCTCCTAAAGTGGTTTACTAAAAGTGTTTTTGGTTCTGTTCAACTATAAATATATAAAATATAGATAATCAACTTTTGGATAAAAAAATACATAGACGATAGATATGCCATCTGTGAGACGAGTTTAGATTTAATTTTATGCAGAGCTGACCAATCGCTATTTTTGATTGATTATAATTTTAATATTGTTTTGGCTTACTGCAGGCGGGGTTGACTTATACAATTTGTGCTCAGCTTTTGTAAGGTTTGGTAAGATAACCTACTTTCAATGCTGTGAATGGATAATGTTTATAAATATTCGAATTTGACATATGTTATCTAATAACCATAATTTGACGTTTATTGTACCATATGAATATAGCTATAATATTGATTCTATAAATAATGCGATTTAACATTATGTTTTTATTGTGACCTGATACAATTATTTGAGCAAATTTAAAGTAATTCGAAAAAATGACAAGTGGCCAAAGTGGACATGATCATTCTTTGGCAATCAGGCAGGAAATACAACGGTTTGAAAGTGTACACCCATCCATATATGCTATTTATGATTTAATAGAACTTATATCTGATACGCACATTGCTAAACAAATTCGAGAACATGTTGTTGCTATTGAAGGTACTAGGTCTTAATTATTTTGTTATAAAAACTAACATAATATATCAATTTTGCGTATTACAATTATCTATCTTAATTTTTGTTCAGACTCTTTTGTTAATAGTCATGAATGGACGTTGGCCAGAGATGTGCCTGAATTACACTTAGGCATTATTGGTTCACCTGATTCAGGTAAATCAGCTATAGTTCATAGATATTTAACAGGATCTTATTATATGCTTCAAGAAACTTTGGAAGGTGGACGTTTTAAAAAAGAAGTGTTTATAAATGACCAAAGCTATCTTCTATTAATTAGAGATGAAGGTGGAGTGCCAGAATCACAAGTATGAAATATTTCCTTTTTTATTATAAAAATAATATACTTTTTAAATAGATCATGTTTAACATCAAACTTATTTACAGTTTTCTACTTGGATAGATGCTTTGTTACTTGTATTTAATTTAGAAAATAAGGAAAGTTTTCCTATTGTATGTAATTATTATAACAGAATATGCTCATTTCGGAATATGGATGATGTACCAAAAATAGTTGTTGGTGTACAATGTTAATATTTTTAATATTTTATTTTCTTATAAATGAGTGAATTGAATGAATCATAATTTTTTAAATTTATTATAGCTCCACTTAGCGATAATAATCCACGTAATCCAAGAGATGTACGACCTCGTAAACTAGCTTGTGATTTGAGGTGTCCTTATTATGAAACTTGTGTTATTTATGGATTAAATGTTGAACAAATTTTTAAAGATGGTAAGTAGCTATACACATCTTATGACAAATGTTTATCTGTCTTATATTATGTTCATCTTAGCTTGTCAGAAGATTATACAAAATGTACCTATGAAAAGTATTCGCTATAATGGACAGCACGCAGAAAGTGACCCTAAGTATTCTACACTATTGACTCCTAAAAGTGTACAAGTGCTCACCAAAGAAGTTGAAAATACCAATTTGTTTAAACCAAATGTTAGTGTTTTATTATCTTATTATAGAAACTTAGAAAAAGACTTCTGTGTAATGTAATTATTGTCTTAACAGAATTGTAAAGCTCCTCAAAGGAATGAAGATATTCTAAAGATAAGAAAGTCTGATAGAAGCGGTGGCTCACATTCGCATCAAAATTTGCAAGTAAGCGAGGGCACACAATTTTTGTGATATTTATATTAAATATAACACAACTTACTCATATTAAACTTATTCGATAGGTCCCTGACAAAGAAGATGATTCACGTTCTACTCAAGAAAATCATATGCCAAGTGATTCAGGAACCGCTAACGATAGTCTCCATAATGTGCAAAATCAACATGGAGAATTAAGATCCTCGATTTTAACTCCAACTACTATTAGGTTTATATTTTATTAGCTTTTTTATTTTACAATTATATTATTTAATTTCATAATTTAAAATTAAATTATACAGGAAATTTAGACGAAAGTCAAACATATTTACACCGTCGAAGAAAGAAAAATATAATATGGGAGAAATGGGCATTGGGAGAGAAATACCAGTTAAACAAGGATATTTATTTAAACGTAGTAGTAAATCACTGAAAGAATGGAAAAAGAAGTATGTTACACTTTTAGAAGATGGCCGTTTAACTTATCACTCAAGTCTGCATGTGAGTACGAAAAAGTGAATATATTTCAATTAATATAATATATATGAACATATATATATATATATATTGAGAAGATTTATAAAAAAAAATACTATTTATAGGATTACATGGTTGATACTAATGGGAAAGAAATATTGCTTCAATATGTAACTGTTAAAGTACCAGGAAAAACACCTAAAGGCTCTAAATCTTCCAACGTTCAAGGTATGCGCATAAGTAAATAAAAATAGTAAAACTATTAATAGTTTCTTTTTAATGAAACATCGAATACTTTGCAGAAGATAGTTTTGAGTTTTCAATAATATCATTAGAAAACAAGACATGGCATTTTGAGGCTACTAATGCTGAAGAGAGAGATAGCTGGATATCTGCCATTGAACAACAGATATTGTCTAGTTTGCAAAATAGTGATGGTGATAAGAGGAATGAATCTGATGCTTTTAAAATACATTGCATTAAGAATAAAGTCTCTGGAAATGATGCTTGCGTTGATTGCGGGACTCCTAGTGAGTAATAAGAGAATTTATAATAATAATCATTACATGCAGGGCGTAACGATGTTAAATAATAATCGTATATATATATTTTAGATCCAGACTGGGCGAGTTTAAATTTGGGCGTTTTAATGTGTATAGAATGCTCTGGTATCCATAGGAATCTTGGCTCTCATATATCGAAAGTCAGATCTTTAGATCTGGATGATTGGTCGTAAGTATCATTATCTTCGTAAATATAATCGTAAATAAAAAAAAAAAAGACAACAACAAAATTAATCTCGTATCTTCCTGTCAACATGATTGATAATATTACTTGTAAATTAAAAACGAAAAAAAAAAAAACAAATTTTTAGTGCAGGTCAATTAAGCGTGATGCTGGCTCTGGGTAATGATATAGCAAATAGTATCTGGGAATATTGTAAAAATGGAAAACAGAAACCAACTTTAGAATCTTCAAGAGAGGAGAAAGAGCAATGGATTAGATGGAAATACGAAGACAAAGCCTTTCTTTCACCTATTAATCCAAATATCTCTTTAGGAAAAATTTTGATTGACTCAATTTGTCGGTAAGTTTATTTCCTGAATTTTTAACGTGTGTGAATACGCAAAGAAAATAAATCGTAAATAGATTCGAGTATGACTATCTTTATTCTAGAGGAGACATGAGAGCATTCACTCTGTGCTTAGCGAGGTGTACTCAAGAAGATATTAATACATCTGTAAGTGCCGAAGATTTACGAACACCGTTACATCTTGCATGTGCTACTGGAAATTTGGCAATGGTTCAGCTCTTAATATGGGTATATATTTAAAAACTTCTTATATTATTATTATTATTATTTTATAACAATTTATCATATTTATCGGTTATAGCATAAAGCAAATCCACAGAACTTGGATCACGAAGGCCGAACTTGTATGTCATACGTAAGAGCGCTAGAAAGAACTCTTGATAATTTAACAGACTCCCTAGAAATGCAAAAACTTCTTCAAGTGTTAGAACAAGCAACTGTATCCAGTGTTGAAGATGTAGAAACAACACAATATTAAGTTATTGATATTTTCAATTATACATAATGTTTTTACAGGTAGTACGTTGTTAATAATATGTACTTATTGCATGAGAGGAAAGAGATACCTGAACTCCCTCATGCTAAAATATTTTATGCAACTCTTTAATAACTTACTACAGGAGTACACCCTAAACTACATTATTTAAGTAGAATTAATTCACATGATTAAAACGCAATTGAATAGATTTGACTGTCGTACTGTTAACAAGGATGTCTCCTTAAATAGTACAAATGAGAATTTGTTTAATTCAAACTTATTAATCTTATCCTAGTATTTTAATTCAATATGACTTTATTTATTTTAATTCAATGAACTTAACCTAACTCAAAAATTAGTCTAAATGAATTTAATTAATTATTATTTTGTTAGATATTATATGTAATTTTAATGATTAAATTGACTTATTTTAAATCTCTTGTGCTGATGAAGATGGTTTGCAGCCATATGTTTATAAATTAAACGATAGCTTTTTATAAAAGCTGAAAAGAATTTAATTAGACTTTCGACTAAAGCATAATAAACCATTGGTACAAAATAATCGCAATATGATAAATTATTGTATATTTGTAGTTTTTAACTATTTAGACACTTGTATGCAACCTCATCACGACGTAATAATCAATCGGGTCTTTTAATAATGATTATCACAACTTTTAAAACTAATTTAAGTTTTCGTATCTTTATACATTCACACTAGTTTTTAGATGAAAAAATATACGTGTTATTCATATTAATTAATTATTTATCAAAGCATGTGTTAATGCAAATGAATAGCAATTATTAAGCACGAGTACGGATTGTCAATGACTGAGAGTACAAAACACTCATAAAATCTAATTATATATATATATATTTATACATTTAATACATTTAATGTATTTACAAAATGCTTTGAAAATTTTTATTTTAACACAGTTATAAATTAAATATACATGTAATAAAATCTTTCATTATATTTGTTCATACGTAATTTAATCCCTTGACTAAATATTTATATTGATTAGTCGATGTTCTCAATGCAGGATATAAAATGCAATAATAAATATCAATGTTTCGACGCATCAAGGTATTTAGTAATCTGTAGCATCAGTTGTAGGCCTCGGTTTTACATCGTCCAAAGAAATTAACCAAAATTGTTGGAAAACCAGCCGTGCAGAAAGCCGGACGACTCTTTACCGCCATTTACAGCTTTTTCCATTTGAGCATCGGTTTTTTCATTCTTAACTGAAAACAAACCAAATTTTCTTTGTACTCTCATCCGGACATCTCTTGAAAAATATCCTTCTAGCAGTCAAATCCGATGGGCGCATCTTTCATATAATTTCAATTACTCACTGCAGAATGGGTAGGATCCGCTGGTCTTCAGGGCAAAATTACCACGCGCCGGGAATTCTTTGGTGTCGAGCCCCATTTTGGTGCAATTGTCGATCTTGCATACCCCATCCTCAACGTAATCCGTGAACTTCACACGAGCTTCCGTCTCGTTGTAACGATAGGCCCACATTTTACAATTGTCATCCGTTACCGCAGCTGCCCAATATCGCGGGGCCCTCGTATGGCTGCAGCTCGCCAAATTAAACATGACTGCAAAGATCGCGTTTCATCGATTTCATCACTGTACTTATCGAACCCGATGACTCCTCACAGTCTATCCGACTTACGATCGAGTGGTAGTTCCACAACTTCGAGCAAGGATGTGATGTTAACGTCGATTCCGTCGCAGAGGCAATTCGGCTGGTACTTTCCACCATTGACAAAGAAATCAACGTCCCCGACGCTTTTGGACATGCCGAAGCCTAAACATGGCAAAAATGGTTTGCCATCCGTGTGAATCACGTCGATGAACTCCGCATCTTCGTTGTCCAATCTAACGTCCTTCGAGTGCCTTTGGAAGCCTGGTTGCGCGGGGTCCAAAGCTGCAATTGTAACGAGACACCGGAATTAGAACCGCGTTGCTTCTTCATCATCCATCAATGTTCGTCGCTCATCAACTCATCAACTTCCATTACTCGCTTGCCGTTCTCGCGTACCTGTAATACGACGAATTCCCGTGGTGTTTTTAGCAACGTAGGACATAATGTGAGAGCCCAAACTGTGGCCAATTAAGTGGAACTGCTTGACGTCCGTGTTCTTCTCATTCATCAGGAACTTCAGCAATCTACGAGAAAAATTTGTCTGGTCGATGATCATTGGCGCGTCGTCTCTCCCACAATTCGGATGTCGTCTCTTACCTGGTAATTTCTGCTCCTACCATCCTCGCGTTCGCCGCGGCCTGCGTGTAAAGGGTCGATGAACCGTCGGGCCAGCTGACGGAGAAAACGTTAGCGTCGACCTGAAATTTCAGAATTTCAGAATTTCAGAATTCTCCCGTTCAATCGGATCGAGGTATTTTAGCAGAATGCGAGACGTACCTCGTTCAATATCGATTGCGTTATATTTTGCACCCATTCAGCGTCGTGAGAACTGAAGAATCCGTGAGACACGAAGAACGATCGTTTGTTGGAATCATATCCGGATGGTACCTCTATTTTAGGCCATGTTTTGAAGTAAGTCGCGTTAGGATTTTTCCTAAAATGTTAAGTATCAGGAGGTGTCAGGAGGATGTTTATAGAAACTTCCATAAGGGCGGTATTGATGTTCGAACAGAGACACGCACCTATTGGAGAACAGGAAGGTGGTGTTCACTTTTTTGGGATCTTGAGGTGCTGGGAATGGCCTCAGCAGCCAACTCCAAGGATAGTCATTGTAGAAACATCCTAATTCATCGTAGCAGGTAGGCTCAGATGCAGCTGAATCGGAGAAACAATAGGTTTTTGATCGCCTTCGGGGTCGGTGGAAAAGTTTCATGAACGAAAAGACACTTTCTACTTACAGATAATTGCAGCTGAAAGCCACAGGGAGCACAGAAGTGACAATTGTAACTTCACATCCATTGTAAAGTTTATATCATCTGTATATCCTACGAATGCAATTAAACTTATATAGGCACCCATTTACGTATTTGCATATAGGACAGTTGATGTATATTTCAAGGTAATGTTGTTCCAGGTGTAATTTTTCCCTTTATAAACGAAAAAAACAAATGTTGTATATCTTGGGCAAACATTCATTCAATCAATAATCATTCTTTACTTCGGACCATAAACGCAAAAGGATGAATAATTACAATTGTATTTATTCAAGAATATAAGTATAATATTGCCATTATGCGTAAAATAATAAATTATGCATACAGATTCTCATACGTAATATTATACTTTACGTTTTAGTCTCTTATGTGTATGCTCTTTGCGCTGGATGAGTGTTACGCATGGATGTCATGTGGTACATTTCCGGTTGTTCATTCACATCTGGTAAAATAAAAAGAAATCATTATCATCATCTGTATCATTAAAAAAAACTTTGTGTGCCTTTTCTGTATACATTTAAATACATTTGGCAGAAATATGTGTATATTACATTGCAGAATAAGGGGTGGTGAGTCGGTTCTTAACTCTCTTTGACCGTTTAGATAAAAACAATATGGTTCTCGGTATTCCTGTGAGTAATCTAAATTCAATATTTATTTTTTAATCTCTTAACTCTAGAAACTCTTCTAATTTCAATGTTAATGCGTGAAGAGAAAGTAGTAATTATACGATAATATATAGAATTATTGTATATTTAACGTTTTTTCCCTTATTCTCTTTTTGTGAAAGGGAAAATTACCAATTCGATAAATTTCTCATTGTTTATCAAATCTATTGTCAGCGATTTATCAAATACAAAGCAATTAACGGTATAATTGAATAATATGTGTAAACTTTCTGTTGAATAATACAGGTGTTCTTATATAAATGCCATAAATTCGTAATATCCATGAATCTGTGTCATGGTCTACAATCTTTTTTTAAAACTGTTTTCATACGATTTGAATACGATTAAATCTTATACGGAAAGATACTACACAAGTGCATAGAATACAATACGTTTATTCGATTGGGAACTAAAGAATTCTGATGTAAATTAAACTCAACTATTTATTGTTACACTTGTTTAAAGAATAAAAGTCAGATCGAATAAAATATTCTGAAAAACGTTACACTATGATTGTTATAAATAAATTAGTTTGCAAGTATATTGGAAATCAAATGTTCTTTATTATATATACAATTTTATTATAAATAATTTTTTATTTATTTTACAATTTGCAATTCTTAATTTTTGGTCAAATATAAAATTTTTTAGTAATATTTTTTATAAAAATATTATTTGATCCACACAGATTTAAGATATATAATATATATCTATATATTATAGATATATGTTATATATACATACATACATTTTATACATTTGCTTTAGAAACAAAGTAATTTAATTTAAAATATATTATATTTATCATTTTTTGATAATTTATTAAATTATTTAGTTTGAATTCAAATCTTCAAATAACACAGCAGGTAATTCATCCGATTTCATAGGAGATAGTTCATAATATTGCATTTCTTTGTTTTTTTCTTCAAATTTTTTATCACAAGTGCTTTTTGCATCATCCTTAGATAGTTTTTCATTAGGCAATTCAAAAGAATTCTTAGAATTTTCGTCATTTTCTGAAAAATCTGATAATCCTTCACTTAAAAACACAGGTAATTCATTAGATGGAACTGCTTGCAGTAGTTGCTGTGAAGCACACAGAACATTATCATCAGGTTTAATGCTGGTTTTAATATTTTGTTGTACAGTCTGTAATTGAGAATTAAAACTTGAAACACTAAAGCCTTTAGACTGAGCTTTGTCACCACTAAACCTAATTAAATTTGGTTCTGAAATAATATCCATAGATATTGACTTTTCACTACTAAATTTGATTAAATTCAGAGTATCTAGTTTAGACGATACTTTTAATGCATCTTCAGATTCTTTTTCTAATCTAGCTTTTACAGAATCATCTATTAAATTTATTTCAGAAAAATGTACTAATCGTGCAGCAATGTCTGATGTAGAAGGAAGTTCTACAAACAGATCAGACACTATTTCATCAGGAGCAGTTCCTGCGATTTTTTGCATTGACGAATTTATATCTGGAATGCTTATGTAAGCAGCTGGTCCTTGCGGTGGACGTTCTGGTAAAGGACCTGTATTAAGGTACAAAATAAATATTACTGAGTTTTAATCAATTAAATATATATACTTACACTTAATAATTTCTTCAGCAATATAATCTGCAGCTCTATATAAATTTGATTGAGCTAAAAGATCCATCAATAATTTTAGGGTAGGTCTCTTTTTTCCCATAGTTCCCCATTCTTCTAAAAAAATTTCAGCTGGGCCTGTTCCTCGTTGTTTGGCAGTTGTCTCAATTAATCTAAAATTATTATAAAATTTCTTCTTAAAGTATATAATAATATAAGTTGTATAAACTAATAGCAAAGGTGTACTTACTTAATTTCTTCATAAGTAAATCTAGGCATACCAACATTTACAGTACTGGGTATAGCAGACATTAATTTCTTCCAGCAATCATAATCATTTAATATATTGCAAAGCCCAATCAAATGTGTTACTTTTATCTTTCTTATTTCTGTGTCCGGATCTTCTCCTGATTTCATTTCTGTTGGTTTATCTGACATTATTATCAATATATTATTATCATAGAATAGTTTAAGACCACACGCAAGAGTAAACTTGTAAAACTCTAAAAAAAAGCAGGAGAAAATTGGAAATAAATTCAGAAAGAAATAGATATGATAAAAATAATTACAGACATGAGAAAAAATATACATCTAGAAGGGATGAGCATAATTTTAGCAAGGATGAGAGGTTTCATGAAACTGGGGATAAACATAAAAATAAAAAGGAAATACAACAAACAGATTAGAAGATAAATCTAAACTGACATGATAAGATATAATTAAAAACATAATGTATATTTTTGATTATACCTGTTTCATTTTATTTACCTTTGTAATTATTAAAAACATTCTAATTATCTTTTTATAATGTATATTTGTAATTTTTGTATTTAAAATAATTGAATATCATTATTCTCCCTGAAAAAAACAATAAAAAATTATCAGACCAAATTTAATCGATAGACAAATGTTTATAGAATGGCGCTCTGGTCATTATGGAATGAAATAAATTTAATTTAAATGAAAAATTAATGTTGAAATTTATGATAATTTTGACAGCTTCTTTCCTAGGAAAAATGGAAGAATTGACATGTTAAATTTTGTCATTTTCTAAGTAACAGAGACGTGTTGTCACTTAAGCGGACCAAAGTGCACATCCTGTTACAAAAGAAAATCGAGTGAAAATGTATTAACTTGCATTAAAATTTTGTTACAGGCATAAAACGAAATTTGGGGTTCCAAGTGTCACAACGAAGGACTTTATCACAAAAGATGAAAAAGTACTTGTAAGTCAACTGTACAACATGCTCACAGATGTCACTATATTTTCAAAATTACCTTAGTTAGGCAAGTTAGAATCCCCTAATAATCTACAATATTCTTTTTAATATAGTTTGTTATCGGAAGAATAAATACATAATAGCAGTTATAGAATTTTCACGTGATTATTAATATTAATATTAATTTAATTTGAAATTACTTGAAAGTCATTTTTAGGAGTTATAATAGAAAAAGAGGGAATTCGAAGAAGGAAGGGGGCGAGAGAGTTTGAGTTTACCATCAAATATGTTTACCGACATAATATTACTAGAAAAAGTTAATCCATGATAGTTACACTAGTGGCGTTTCGATCATCTCTGAAAAGTATAAGGAGTTATCGAAGCCCCTTAATGTTAATAATTCTTAGGTAGAATTATTTTCCCGTATTCATCAATTATGTCCGTAAAATTAATTACACGATTAAGTAAGTAAAAGAAGAGATCAATTATCAGTTTCCACTGAATTAATCTTCATGATATTTTCATTGATTCACTTTTGTTATTGTTTTACTAAATCATTTATATTTATTTAATTACTAGTGTTAAGTTAGCTGGTACTGAATTAAAATTTATAAATCAATTCTTATTAACACTTACTTTTATAGTACAGATATAACATAACTTTTTAGCTCCCAAAGTTTTAAAAATAAGTGCAAACGCACTTGCTCCATCAGTAAGATGTAAATACTACTATGTAAAAGAAAAGCATATTAATGACTATGAGATAGATGAAATGACATGGAAAGAAATAACAGAGCGAAAATTGAAATCTATGTTATTCAGAGAAGCTCTGCGGGCATTTTCAGTGGGCTTTACTTATTTCTTTAAAGAACCAGCAACAATTAATTATCCATTTGAAAAGGGACCTTTAAGTCCAAGGTTTCGAGGAGAACATGCATTAAGAAGGTATGAGTGTAAAATTCTTTAAAGAATTATATATTAAATAGTTATGTGTATATACATATATACATATTTGCTATCAAGCTAGATATCCATCTGGTGAAGAAAGATGTATAGCTTGTAAATTATGTGAAGCAGTTTGTCCGGCACAGGCCATAACTATAGAAGCAGAGGAAAGAGCTGATGGTTCAAGGCGTACTACACGATATGACATTGATATGACTAAATGTATTTATTGTGGTTTCTGTCAGGAAGCTTGCCCAGTAGATGCCATAGTAGAAGTAATTTCTGGTTCTAATGTGTTTTTATTAATTTGTACTCTTGCATGTATTCTAATCATACGTTTCGATGCAGGGGCCCAATTTTGAATTCTCAACAGAAACCCACGAGGAGCTGCTTTATAATAAAGAGAAACTATTAAATAATGGAGATAAGTGGGAATCCGAAATTGCAAGTAATATTTATGCAGATCACTTATATAGATAATTGGGAGAGCAGTGTGTAGTCAAAAATATTACTAAATAAAGTATATATATTATTTATCAGAAAAATAGGTGTAATATTTGTACGTTTGTGTTTTCTGAAAATAAGAAAAAGAACTTTCATAATTACTCATGTACAGTGGATTTCAATTCCAACAACTTTGGTTTTAACAACATATTGGTTAAAATGACTTTATACACATCAATTTTCATTACACAGTTTTCATGTATATTGATATTTCCAAAGTTCGTAAGTTCATTGTACAAGAACCATTGTACATAAAGATTAATTTAAATTGCATTTTATTAAACTAAATTAAAATTCGTTATTTATTTAGTAATGTTTATAGATTAATAAACATTAATTGATCTATCGTGATCGTACAATTATTCAAGCAAATTTATTTTTTATTATAAAGAATATTGATTCCACTTTTATGACCATTTTATTTCAGTTATTTCTTATTATCACAATATTATGCATAGCATGTACCATGTATAGTAAATTCTCAATAGAGCGTAGAAATTTATCAAATATTGCTTATGATTTTTTTTATGAGCTTAAAATTTTTTATACAACAAAGTGTTGAAATTAGAATAACCAAGAATTACAATTATCGATATCTTTATTTAATAATATTTACTCATATTTAAATTTATAAAATATTGTTTATAATGAATTTTTCTAAAAAGTTTATTAAATTAAAAATCAATTAATTCGAACACTTTAAATGGTTTTGCATTACATCACAGAGGTCTGTTTGATATTCATTAACATCACATTTGTTATATGAATATTATTGATTTAATTATTTATTTAGATTAAGCGTGGGACTTGATACTTGAAACAATTTAAATGATTGAATTCTGAAATTGCTAGATTTACGTATAAAATTAAGCTTCTAAATTTGCCATAAATATACTTTAACTGTGCTTAGTAGAATGAGTATGTACATTTCATAATAAAGTATCAATACATAATTATATGGTAGAAAATTCATGAAGATCCAGAAAAAAAATGAAACATCTAAAAAGTTTTCTTCTCATTTATTACTTTCACGCAAAAATATTTACGGTATTATTACGGGAATCGCAATTACGGTATCGCGCACTTCATTTTCTCTTTTTATATTTTAAACATATTTCAGCTTCAAGTATTATTCTACTTAATCGCTAGCTGGCTTTAAACGCCTGCGTAAATGATTTTTTGCTAAAGCGTGTATAATTGTTATTAAGAAATAACACACCATTATTATTACAAATTTATCAAAAAGCCACGATATTGTTGTCGTTCCATCCTAAACAGGAAATTAGATCGAGTTAATCATACCGAATACTTAACGATAACTTTAACGTATGATTCATGAAAATTACTCACAGAAGACTTTCTATCATGTAATTTTTGTTTCTGTTCAATGAGATACTTTTTCAGCGGTGCTTGAAATTTTGGACCAACCACGGGTATCATTGATAATAATACAATAAATTTATCTAATAATTCTTCGTTACATGCTATGATAACAGCTAGCTGCTGTATATGCATTTTTATAACAGCTTTTCCGATTAAAGTGGCACCGAAAAACGTCCAAAATGGAATGAGATAGTGTCCACATGTTAATCCGGCAAGATCAAATAATGGATTAGGAACCTGCAAATTAAATTAAATTAAACTTACGCTTGTTCGTGACTCTCGATTTAAGGGTCGAAGCAGGCAATACTCTTAATTAAGATTTACCGATGCACAAGCAAGAATACCGCAAAATCCTGCTTTTTGTACAAAATGTTTCATATACAATTTCAAACGCATCGTGAGAGATACGTTTTCTCCGTTTTCTAATGCTTCTAAAGCCTCTAATTCTTTTAAGTCTTCTTGATCGAAGTCATCGGATTTATGATCCCTGTGACTTGTTCTCGCAGCTCTAGCCATAAAATATGGTGGTAATTCACCAAGAGCCGTTCCCGCTCCCCAGAGCATAGCTTCTACATGGACTTTTCTCATAATATTTAAAATTCCGACAGTCCACGTTGGGTCTACCTCGGTTGGACAAATAATTTGATCGGGATAAGGTGGTTCAGGAAAATTAAGACCACCACATTCATAAGCTGCCATTGTTACAGCTGCTATATGAGGTCCTAAATACAACACAAAAGTATGTAAGCCTGTACCAAGTCCAACACTGGATAAAACACCTAAACCGATCCAATATAACCACCATAATATTCTTGTTTCATAAGCTTTAAAAATCTGCAAGTATGAAATATATAAGTAAACACGCGTAATAAAATAATAGAAACGTGTGAAACGTAAAAATTAAAAATATTTTTGCAGCTTACTGCCTGCTGGGGTCCAGACACTCTACTCATAGTTATAAATAATGTTACAATTAATACTATACTCCATACAGTACGTTTATAACATAATACGTTCCTTGCTAGACTGAGAATATTTATAAATAGTTCCCGGGTAAAAAAGTTTAATGTTATAATTGGATGCTTCCATAGTGTTAAATTATCTGGATTTATATTTAATTCGTTGCTTTTAGCACAGCCTGTACTTTGAGATGCCGAGATAGATTTTTTCTTAACTAAACCTTCTTGAGCTCCGTTCAAAGAATTTGCTTCTTTTGCACGTCGTAGAGTATTATTACTTCCTACCATGGTGTTGCTTAAACGATTTATCTGCAAATAAATTCAACTCCATATATACACACATTTCGATAGATTTCTAATTCTTATATAACAAAATAGAATATGCACGCAAAAAGCAATTATTTAATAAAATCGTAAACGTGTTCATTTACATATTAGATATATATATATATACACATATATACATCTATACGAACAAGAATAAATTTTTTAAATAATTTTTACCACAAAACATATCATTCAAGTCTTTTAAAAGAAGAAATATTTATTAAGATTATTTTATTTAGTTTCAATGATTATATCAATTATTAATAATTTTACATCAAATTGATCCACTTCTATATCTATAGTAAGATACTTTGAACATTGATACTTCTCTGGTTCAATCATTTTATTAATATATTTATTTTAGACTTATGAAATATATACTACATTTAATAGCTTTAATGAATTTTATTTGGTTTCTTCTTTGAAAGCACACACAGAGATAGCACAACTTATACATTGATAATACTGAGATTCACACAAATGACAGGTCACACACCAGTTCAAGGGTCAAATGAGAATACTGCATGATTCAGATAAGTAATAATTGTAAAATTAAGAATTTGTTGATTTCACTTTTAATCAGAAATTGTGGTTTCTTTTATAAAATAAATCAAATAACCTTGTGTATTTAATTGAATTTATATGCGTGAATTGTATATTAAAGTAATATATAATAATTTTTAAGTAAATACAGAAATAAATTATTATAAAGCTATCAAAGAATAAAAGGCAAAATAAATTATGCAAATTATTGCAAATCAAATTCATTAAAGAGGCAGGAGATGTGAAGTTTATTTTATTTTATCAAATATAATATTACTAAAAATATTAAGCTTGTATATAATGGTATATGCACACGATAACCACACATCCAAACTTTCGCAGGTATTTAACTAAATTTAATAAGCAATTAAAATATATATAACCTTAGTGTTTTTACTACATAAAATATATAAAAATAATCAAAAACATCATTCAGGCATGAAGATTTATATTGTATACCATATTTATCCTGTTTCCTGAAATAGGTAGACCCCTTTCCTTTAGCAAACCCTTAAGCTGGTTACGTGTCATGCGCTGAAGAAAAGTCATTATTGCTGTAGTGCTCAATAAGCCTTTGCTTCCATTTTGATGAAAATCATTTTGTAAACTTTCTGACGAATTAACAGCACTCACACCAGAAGCAGTACTAGTTTTACGAGTTAGTCTTCTTCTTACCATCACCAAGCAGGCAAGTGTTTTAATCAGTCTGTACCACCAGCTAATTACTAAGATTTAATTAGATATTAAAAGAGAAGATACTTTTCTCAGTTACCCTATTAAATTCATTTTCTTTTTTCATGTTTAAACTTTTTCGCTATATGTATATATATATTATATATATATATATATATATATATTTTAATTTAACTTGAAAAAAATTGTTGAATAATTGTACAAAATATGATATTCTAGCAATGATGGTAATAGACGATACTGCATATGTGATAACATAATTATTTTACCCTTAAATCCCAGAAGAAAAGCATATGCACACGTTCATGATATGTGTATGTATAGTAACATTTATTTGCATGCACACTTTATGTTTGTATCACATGCATAAGTATATATACATTTCAGAAATTCGTAATTGCTTGATCATCTTTTATTACCTAAAAATCTGGATTCTGAAGTAATTGAAGTGACACTCATATAAAAAGATATATATACTTAAACACAATGTTAAAGACAATAGTTTCTGTTTGTCACAATGCCAAAGAAAGAAATATTTTCGAATCAAGCATTGATATGAAAAATAATTGATTATCACAAAAAACTTAATGCATGTACATTAAATAATTAAAAGTGTACAATCAAACATATGTTAAAATGTGTATTAATCACTTATTGAAATATAGAATTCATCTTTTAACCTTAAAAAATGGTAGCTTCCAAATCCGGATGAAGGTTAATATCAATTTTATATAAAGGTCTTCAAATCATTGTGGAATGTACGTTTACTATTAAGATAAATTATTATCTAGTCTCACATGATCTAACACTCAACATTTCAGCTGTACTTAATTAATTATACTTGACAATTCTTTTACTGACGTGTACATAAGTAAACGCGTATGCGAACATCAGATGATAGGACTTTTAGAACGTGTTTTATCCTATAGACGATGATGATATTGCTTTTTACTATTTAACAAGATTTATTTCTATCAATTCATGCAAGACTAATAAATAGAACCATTACCATATTTATTTATTCCTTGTTACAATACTTATGTCCTTTTAATCTTCAAAATCTACGAACCTTTGGTTTCGAATTAATGGAATGATTATTTCTCATTGGTTATAAACACTGGAGAAAAAAGATAAACATACAGGTTTCATAAAAAAATTCTCTATAAAAAATATTTTCCCTAATGCTTTTTTATAATATAAATAAATATGCGATGTTTTTTATTTTATCATAATTATCTGTAAAATTAATTTTCTATAGTTTCTGCTAAAATTTCCTTTGTAGGCAGTAAAAAAAAGAACACTATGGCGATTTTATAATTTTACTGCATAAATAGAGAGAACATATTTTTTATTAACAATATTACAATAAAATTATAAGGTTTAAAAAGGGTAACATACTTATTTTGTTTAATTCATCTTTATCAAGGAATAATTATTTGTATATACACATATACGTGTGTATATCATTTATTTATAATTTCTTTAAATCTTATATAATTATAATTGTTATTATTTTTTATATATACACATTTTTATGCCTATTAGTGTCGTACAGTGATGAGTGAGAAGGTCTTTTGTAAACTTTAAAATTGATCAGCTCTGAGAGAATAACTCAATTATTTCAATTACTATTTAGATGTAAACCTTTTATTGCAAGAGTTTTTTATTGTTCCACAGGATTTGATTGTTCAGTCAAATTGTGCCAGGCTCTATGACGATGATCAGGAAATTTAATCGCATCTATCCAGTGCCTTAGTCTAGCGCCTTTGCTGTTACAACTTAATAGTAAACCACCTATAAAGAGAAATTAAGATTATGATCGAGTCGAGTCGAGTCGAGTCGAATCGAATCGAGTTGATGAGGAGTGATTGTTACCCAAGTAATCGTTACTCTTCCCAAAATCTTTATCCCAAACAGAAAAGGATAAAGTAAATTTGGTCAAATCAGTTAATCTTGTACTAAAAGCAAACTCTTCATTCCATTCAGGACTTAATGTCTTCCACTTGACGCTCGTACTAAACATATTTCTACACGAATTCTTTTTGCTAGAATTTTTCGACAGGCCAAAAGGATTTTGATGGCTTCGATTACGACGCTTTTTGTAATTATCCGATGAATCCTCCGTAAGATAAATTTTTACAAAAGGATCTGAAAATCCATTGCTATCCATTGGCAAAAGATTTGCTGCGCGATGTACCGTAACTAAAAGCGCTCTGCGTCTTGTGCAATAACTTAGTGTAATTTGAATTTTTCCTCGACCACTGCTGAAATCACCCCAAACTTCTTCCTCGCAATCCACCTATTGAATAAGGATAAACTTCATTATTGCATCTCCTTAATTTTTATCGGTGCGTTCTAATGAAAGGTAACAAACCGGAAAACGATCTTGCAAAGGAACATTATAATGTTTAATCTGATGTGGCTGTAAGCCGTTTAAGAGAAACTTAGCTTCTCCCAAGAAATCTTGTCCCGATGGATCGTCCTGAAGAACTAAGATATGCAATGCCCTGCTACTTAACTATATTTCAACAAAAAAATTCAATTGCATTAAATCCTTGTATAATACACTGAGAGTGAATATGACAGTGTTCTCAATTTAATATAACTTGGTTCCTACGTCGTTTTCAGTGGTTCCATAAAAATTAATGGTCTCATTGAACTCGGGATCTCGTGTCTTGTGCACAGTCTTCGTTCTAAGTCGACTAGTCAAGCTGAATTTGCCAATAGGCAAAATATTAAGTTTACAAAATGGATCGGCAAGGCCATGAATGTCCATTGGTTTCAAATTTCGTGCGCGCTCCACTTTACATTGAAGACATTGGGATGCAGGATCATACTTCAGAGAAACTTCTAACGTACCATAGTCATTTTTTGTTATTGTCGATGTACTAGAAAAAAAAAAAAGAAAAAAGATTATCTCAGTTATACATATGCATCTATATACATAATTCACTCCATTATATCAAATTAACAATCTTCAAATGAAATTTATAATGAAATTAATTAAAAACATTAAATTGTTTCATGATTGGAAAAATAAACTAGTGTACAAATATATTTAAGTGCTTGTGTGTACGGTACAAGTATCTAATCTATTTATCTACATCTCTCTAATATGTCATATAGTTCATTAAACTTTCTGAATTCGTATTATCTTATTTTAAAAGCTCGGTGCATTCGCTACTGCATAATTTTCTTCAATCGAATACCTTGAAGAAATAGTCGCGACGGTCTTAGAATTCATTTGAGCACAACGTAGATGTTATTCTCAGTAGTAATTCTCATAGTTGTTATTCTCACAGGTGACGTCGAAGGTCTGCGAAGCCTAAGAATCAACAGGGAGAAAATACTGAAGATGGTCGATCTATGGTTTCTACATACCTAAAAGTTTGTACCTGAGAGCCTTTATACTCCTTAAATTCAGTCTTCTCCTTTTGCTCTTCGTCTCCATTATCTTCGGCATCGGCATCAACTTCATTCTCAGTGTCTCCACCGATCTTGGTACTTAACAAATCATTATCAAACGGAATCTCCTGATTTCCATCGGATTTAGAATCAACGACAATCTGATCGTCAAAGGAAACTCGAGGATTCTGGTAGCAGTTACCGCTTCTAATACTAGATTTTGAGCGAAGAGTAGCGTTTGATCCCGAAGAGGATAGCCTAATCGTTTCATTGTCAACTCTTTCGGGAAAACTATTCTTAAATGGCACGTTTTTATCTAGTCTATCGGAGCCAACGGTAATTATATCCGAACGTTGCGTCGAAGACCAACTAGGACGTGCTCGAAGCCTTATTGAATTGTTTTTAAGCGGAGATGAGACTTTCTTTGATTGTTCAGTATCATTAACCGTTAAAACGCTATTAGACATGCTTGAGAGTCTTCTCGCTACAGACAAACGTCTTGTAACGTCATCGTCTGACGAAGAATCAGGTTGTTCGTGCGTCAACACCGCTGCTGTATCCTGGACCTTCGAAGGTCCGTCTATCGTCCAAGTCGATGACCTGGATGTGATTCGGTTCCAGCCTCGTTCCTTGCAAGATCAATCATCGGGAAAATTTGTACTATTATTCTCTCAAAAACCACAGAAAGGCCGAAAATTAGGGCAAAATATACCTTCTTTTCAGGTAAAACGTATTTTGGCATACTCTTAAAAAACCAAGCTCCACTCTTCTTCCACATTTCTCTGGTTTCTGAGCAAATTCGACATAGAAACTGCTTTTGAACACCTCCTCGTGATCGTTGAACAATTCGCTGTATAGTATTTCTTTGTTGTGAACTAAAATAAGTAAGCATCAAAACTCGAATATAACCTGGGTGCAACAATTTGTGAAAAAAGTTTAAAAAACAGTTTTTAGATAATTATCGAAATGATTGTGAGGAAAGGAAAAGAAAGCAAAATGAAAAAAAAAAGAATGCAATCAAAAAAGATTGATTGTATTTAAAGTTGAGTACGATCGACGACATTTTATAAATACAATGTGCGGTGCAAGTGATTTTGTTTATTTGATGAGAGACCTTAAATTGCTTAGCCGAGGCGCCAAATAACTGTCTGAAAATGCTGCATTTGTGCCAGTAGTTTCGATACTGCACTTTTGACAGATGTACTTCTGGCAGTCCTTGCATAAACTTGGCGTAGCACCAAGGACAAGCGAAAATCTTTCTCCGCATAGCGCGCAAGAACAAACACACCTTGCGCCATTAAAGCAACGATTTCCACAACGCTTACGTTCATTAAATCTCGTCGAAGTTATCATACAAACGTTTCTCTTCATATTCTCCAATCTTTCCACTAATTTACCCACTCGCTCTTGTTCCGATAAATCTAAGGCTTCTGCTCTCTGAATGACCTACGACAGAACAACGAAATCACTCATTTCTACGTGTCGAGCTAAGAAATTCTCTTTTACATCAAAGCGAATACTCTACTTGTATTATCGCATCTCGTTCTTCCTCGGAAAGTACATATGTTTCGTTACTATTGCCAGATCTTAAATTTTGATAATTGCTGGACCTACATTCGAAGGATCTGGTTTTAACCGACCATCCAGTTCGCAGCCTGAAATGATTTTTCATTAATTAGACTATTCTCACTCTCCTTCTCCCTCATTTTTAAGTACAAAACAAAAACTCGTTACTTGGCTCTTAAAGCGAGTTGTCGGTCATTTGGGCAAACCCATCTTGCACCAGGACTCTCGGATTCAGCCATTAATTCCATTTCCTCTTGGCCTTCGATTCGATCACAGGTTTCTTTAAATTTATACGAGCAGGAATACACCCGAGAAAGGCCAGCTCATGATTTAGCTTCGAACAAAGCGTTACCTTACATTAAAAACAATATATTTATTTGTTCGTTGTTTAAATATTATTTAAACAAAGAGAAACTACTTTTACAATTTACATACTATGCAAATTATTGTTTAAATCATTTAACAAAGCCCCACACTCTAACAGGAAACTTGTATTATCTATAGAATTCAAAAGTTCGAGATAGAGAAGTCACTTTTGTTATCTACGGCCCTGGCAACACACAATTACCAATCCCTTGCCCCTATACTATACACCACAATGCATCGTATCACTCATATCGCACCTATGTACATGTGTGTGTGTGTGTGTGTGTATCTTTCGTAAAGTTATCTATATATGTACATACATAGCACATTATGCCGGCACCGCGATATTCTTTCTTTCCATAAAATGAGGAGAAACATTGTTCAACGATAGATTCGTGGGTGAGATACATTGATGAGATAAGTTGGATGGAAAGAACACTTTCTTCCATCAATGATCATTCTTTTAAATCATGAAATTTTACGTAGACGCGTTCGAGTCTACAAATACCTGAAGGTACAAGAGCGAAGGAGCAATAAAAGAATTCATTTGTAGACAGTTCTCAAAAAGCGCGAGCATGTTATATTTGAGCAATACATTTGTAATATGATTTTCGTCTAACCATTAGAAAAGCAAGATGCCTTTGATGGAGAGATGTGCGTATCTATATTTATACATTAATCAATACCTATCTCCCGTGCTCTATATAACTGTAATAATTGTTTACTTTTTTCACATATCTTATTCTCACCCTCATCCTCCCTACCCCGCTTTATAATCCATCGAACACGCCATATGGTACGTGTATGAATTCATAAATTTCTTTCGTGCAATTCCTTCGTCTCCAACTGGTAAAAATTAAAAGGTCAATTGCATAAAAATAAATGGAACTCCTTTCACTTACCATAAAATCCTATTTACCATAATAGATGCAATCGATTGTTTATATAAATATTTCAGTACACTTGAGGAGAAACATGAGTCATATCGAAACATTCGATAATTCATGTGTATGCTATACTATTATACGAAGTGACATTCATTGATCTATTTTAAGCGTAGGAAGAATTGAATGCAAAAGTCCGAGGTTGAAAAGCGATCAATCGTAAAGTTTTGCCGCGTGCCGTCATTGTGATAGCTTTACGTCTTATCTAATAGAAATGTACACGTATTCATTATACACACGCATACCCACGCAGTCCAAGTATTGACTCATCCACCCAACAAAATTTCATACGTTCATTTTACAAGCATACATTTCACCTGCACTTACAACCGTAAATACGCACATCACCATTAACTTTTCATATCAATGTGTATGTGTGTGTGTGTGTGTGTGCGTGTATGCTTCTCTTTCTCTTTAGACTGTTTTATATTTAAAGATTTTTTGAAACAATGATATAACTAATTGAAAAAGTTCAATAAATGTGACTTTCAAAAGACTTCACACACACACACACACACACACACTGCATGTATTTAATAAAATACAAATAGTGTAATTGTTGGTTGCCATATATTACACGATATATTAGTGGATTTACCAGAGCACAAGAATACTTGATGACATCTTGAGATGACAGCTGGCTAACTTCAAAATTCCATAATTTAATATTTCCATAAAGTTCTCTCAAAAACCTTATAAAGTTATTCCTTTTCTCTCTTAACAAAAGTTTAATATAATGTTTCAAAGACTCGAATTGGTTTCGATATCGAGACTTCAATTTAAGTCTCGGTATAAGAAGAAATTAAAGTTTTCGATAAAATCTCGTTCATCTATAAAGAAAAAAGTTCGAAAATCGCGCTAGTAAAAATTGGTTGATCAATTTCTAACTATAATTTTATCAACGCTTAATCTTAGTGAAAAGTCTTACTTGAATTAAATAATTAAATGTGGTTAGGTCGTAATCTTGCAGCGAGTTGTGACAAAATGAATTTTTTCTGTCGTTCACTATTAAACTGTTTCATTTCTACAGATACGCAGCAAGGGACAGCAAGGGGCAGTAAGGGGTTCTACCACTTCCTCGAGTACGCAATGTGGGCGGGGACCTGGAATGGGGATGATGCTTTGGTTCATATCTGCACATCATGACTGCTGCGCCAATACGAATACTCGAAGGGCGAGGAGCTTACAGGGATGCTACAGGTCCGTCTTATGCAATTCTGGAACCTTTGTACAATCAAGGAGTATAACAATCATCTTCGGCTTATCAAAAAAATTTTACGGGATTTTCTTATAAGTTTCTATCAAAGTAAATCAAAATGGGAATCTTTGTCAGAAAAGTATCAGAATTTGAAATTCAATTATCAACGAAACACACTTCGTTAATGCCGTTCCAACACAGGTCAATTGTTAGAAAATCTTCTAGAAACCTTACTTGGAGAAACACTAGACTCACTGACAAAAAGTTTTACATGTGCTACGCCGTCATTCATTTTATGTCCAAGCTTTCTCTAAGGTTTCGCATTTCGTAATAAAAACTAAATTGATGCTGTAAATAATTTCTCTCTCGATGTAGAAGATATAAATATTTTACTAAAAAATACACAAATCATATATTTAAATTAACTTGCAAATTTAGCGTTATAAAATACCTTAAAATAAAAGAATTTGAGAGTAAAGAGCGTTAAAAAAATTAAAGCATAAAATTTGACTTAGTCTTGTGTTTTAAAGTATTATGATATGTATAAAGTATTAAAAAATTACTTGGAAACTTGATACTATATTATTATTGCGGTACGTAAATATAAATAATTTATATATGTATATACACCCAGCTGTTGATACACTAAGTAAAAAAGATTCAGGATAAATTGTTTAGTCTATTTTTTTATAAGTGTGGAGCTTTGGACAAGCTTGTTGATCAAGTCCTAACTTCTTTCCATTCACCACTAAAATAACAGGGGTTTCAACGCGAATAGACTTAAAATTGAATATCTAGAAATTAAATTAAATTAATCATTGTTTTAACAAATATTCTCTCTCGATAATATTTAAAATGAATTATTAACGTACATTATTCATGTAAGAAAAATCATGATGAATAACAAATGGTTCTGGTATAGCGACAGAATCTCCTATTGTAACTCCTTTACCTTTTGCTAGATTATACACGCTGACAGCTATACAAGTTTTTTCTTCATCAATAATGCAAAAAACGCTAAAAAATAATTAATTATCAAGACTCGGTGAAGAACATTCGTCTTATGATTACAAGTAGTCAATACTTACAAGGGAACACAATCTGAATCTTGAATCCAGCATACAACTTTTCCAAATACGACTTTTTCCAGATTACTTCCCAATTCTAGCATTCTCAGAGGTGTAATATTTAACTTTACAGATTTATCTCCAGATGTATAAGAACCATCTTTATAAGGGCCCATATGCCTTGGATCTAATGCCTATTTTATTTGCTCTTATGAATATTATACTTATGTATTTACACGATAAGTAACTACAATACCTTGAGCATCTGATGTAATCTTTTTGTTTTTAATTTTCCACGATTATCAACTAAATTTTGTATATCTTTTAAATGTTTTAATAATTCATCTTTTTTATTCCTTCCTGCTTCCCACGTTGGATCTAATTGTATAGCTCTTTCAAACGATTCCAATGCTAAGTTATATGTTTCTTGATACTTCAAGGCCTTAATTTTAAATATAAATTTAGAAATAATATAATTTATTATAATTTATATATATACACAATACTTACTATCGCTTTATTGTAAAATAAATCTGGATTACTTTTAGCTACAATATCTTTTTCCTACAAGAAATCAAAATAAAAAAATATAAAATTACTAAACTATATTTACTTATCTACTATATTGCAAATATTTTTATAATAGTTAACTTACTGCTTGATTATAAGCAGACAAACAAAGACGTAAAACAATAGGATTTTGAGATACCACAAAAAAGGAAGATAAATATGCATTTCCTAATATTAACCATGAAGTACCGTCAGAAGTATCAAGGCCTACAGCTTCTTTCGCGTAACTAACTCCTTCCTGAATATTTTTTATACGTTGGTCTGTGGTTTCAGTATTTTCTTGCCTAAGTATCATAGATAAATTGCGCAGCGATACTTTATTCCTAGCCTGTATACAAGAGCATTAAATATATTTTTAATAAAAAATGATAAAAAGTACTCTACTATAAAAATCAGCATACATGTGGCAAAGCACCAATAAAACAATTTTTTGCTTGTTGGATATTATTATTTCTCCAATAGCATTCTCCTAATTCGTTCCATGCTTCAACCAGGTTTGGTTCAAGCTTTATTGCTTTACTTAAAAGTTCCTCAGCCTGAGGATTAAAGTGTTCTACAACATTTAGAGTTTTCCCTTTTAAGTAATAATATTTTGCCCTAGAACCTTCAATTTCATATCCTTTATATTCATCAAATTTATTCAAGGTATCTTTCATTTTCTCTTCAACCTTACTAGGTTTATTAATGGCATCTTCGAGTGGATGATTCTCAAAATAATGATCCCTAAATAAGTATAATGAATTTACTCTTTCCTGTAATAAAATATATTTTATTATAATTAACATTGTTTTTTACTTTCTTTTTTGTACATCTTTCTAAAGAGTTTAATTTATCTACAGAAATTTTACAATATTTTTTATAAATTTCCATAAAGTAATAATACAAATAAAAATATAAAATATACAAACTGTCAAAGCAATAATAGGATCTTCTTTAACATTAGATGAATTAGCACCAGCAACCACTTTATCATCTATTATGACAGACATTTTTAAAATTTTAAATTAAATTTGTTTAATAAGTGCCATTAAGAAATATTTTGTTAAACAAAATGTTATAATAATTATGAGATTATGATCTTTGATATTACTTAAAGCTATTCAAAAACTAAAATTACATATAAGCATATACACACACACACACACACACACATCCCTCTTTAGTGTGTATCACGCACATAGAATTTACACGCTCTCTCTAATTTTGTATATGTGTATGTATATGTTACTAGTTCTCTATGAGGGCGTTACTGTCGAAATTTTCATAACTTTCTATCAAAAATACTCAAAAGTACTCGAGCGACCTTCGTGGGAATATAATTTATTTGTATAGCAAAAATTTGTTTATGCCTATAGTTTATTTTTCAAAATCATCCATATTATCTACTTATTTAATAAAGTCTTAAACTCTGATAATGACAATTTATTCATATAATTAAATTTTAAGAATAATGTCGGGTCTGTATGAACAAATCAAGCTTTTATATGATCAGTCATTATATTCAAATGTTATTTCATTGGTAAGCTATTTATCTTTATGCGTGTGAGCATAAAATAAATTTTTTTTAACTTAATGCTAATTTAAGAAAATTTACTATTTTCCAGGCTAACTTAGTTCTATCCCTTAGTGAACACAATACAGATTTATTACCTGCACATGCAAAATTTCATGTTTATGTTTACTATGCGGACTCACATTTTTACTTAGGCAAATATAAGAAAGCAGAGTCTCTATACAAAAAGTCATTACAATTTAGAAAATGTCTTTTAAAATCTAAAAATACGACTAAACCAACACAAGAAATTCAAAAAGATTTACCATCTGATATTGATATTAAGTATCAAATTCACTTATGTTTAATAAAATTAAAAAATCCACAGGAAGCGCTTCAAGTTCTTCAAAGTATCCCTGGGAAGCAAAGAACAGTTAAGGTATAAAACAGTTGTTTCAAATTTACTTTTTCTTAGGATTTTGCAAAAAGTATTTTTTTGATATTCAGGTTAATATGGCATTAGCAAAAATGTTTCAAGATCAAGGGATGGAAAGATCTGCTATTACAACATATAAGGAAGTATTGAGAGAATGTCCCTTAGCTTTGGAAGCAGCAGAAGGATTACTATCTTTGGGAGTTAAAGGGATTGAAGTTAGTTCTTTAGTTGTTGGATGTGCATCAAATTCAATAAATTTAGATTGGTTAAATACTTGGATAAAAGCACACGCGCATATTCATAATAGAGAATATAATCATGCTGTGACAACTTTAAGGTCTTTAGACAATGTTAATTTATTAAGGGATAATTTTAATTTATTAACAACAATGGGAGAATGTTATTACTACGCAGGAGATGATAAAAATGCTCTATTATGTTTAAGAAGAGCTAGGATTATTGAACCAGATGTGATGAAAGGGTAAATGAATATTTTTGAATCCATTACTAAATATTACTATTAATATTATTAAATATGATTAAACTGAGTGTGGTACTTTTAGAGTTGATATTTATGCTGCAGTTTTATGTAAAATTCATCATATAAAAGAATTGGATAGATTAATTCCAGTAATTACAGCTAATAGCGAATGTACAGGCGAGATTTATGTGGCCATGGCTTATTCCTTGTTTGCCGTAAGAAAATTTAATAGAGCAAATACATTGACAGCACAAGCATTAAATCTAAATCCAAACGATATTGAAGCTACTATTTTAAGGGGAAATATTCTTATTGAGCAAAAAAAGTATCAAGATGCTTTATTTTTCTTCAGACATGCAATTCAGTTAAAACCATATAGATATGAACCTCATAAAGGTTTGGTAGATTGTTTAGTTGGAATGCACAGACTCAGAGAAGCTTTAAATATTGCAAGTGGATCTTGCAAACAACTTGGACATACCCCTAGAGTTTTGACAGTAAGTTAAAACTATTATAAAAACAATATAAAACATTCATATAATAGTCATATTTGTGATTTCAATTAATTTTCTTATTGTAGTTATATGCATCGGTCTTGATGAAAGATCCAGTATCAGTTGGAAAAGCTAAAAATCTTTTAGAAAAGGCCCTCTCTCAAGATGAGGTTTATTTACCTGCTGTATATTTACTAGCTGAAATATATGAACAAGAAATGAATTTAGAAGCTGCTATTGAATTATTAGAAAGGCAAGTGGAGATTCAGCCAACGTGTAAATTGCATCAAATGTTGGGTGATCTTTGGGCCAGAGTGCACAATGTTGAGAAAGCTTTAGATCATTATGCTATTGCTTTGAGGTAAAATACAAATATCTTATATTTTATGTTGACATAATTTGGTATATTGATCTATTCCTATCAATAAATGATATTTTGTTTTATTCAGTTTAGATCCAAGTAGTCGAAGGGCTTTAGAAGGTATGCATCGATTAGATAGTACATCAAGCAAAATAGACTCAACTTATTACATGACTGTGGGTGAAGAGCAGACAGATACTACATATGATGTTGGCGATGGTTTACCTGACACTGATGACAATGATGAAGCACCTGAGGAAAGTGAAACTGAAGCTGTTTGGTCAGATATGGATTTAGAAGCAAATAGTCAATAAAGGAAAAAGTAAGATATTAGCAAATTTTTTAAATGGCCTCAAATATTAAGAAAAATTGTAACTATTTAATATTAGATTAATTGAATATGTTAGAAATATTCTATCAAAATCAACTTTTTATTCAATGTTCTTTAATTAATTAGTTCCTATTTTTCTAATCTTTATCAGGAAATAAAAAATTATAAATATGTGAAGCATACAGTATCACTTATGCTTTTACTTAAAAGATGGCATCAACTCTGTGACATTTTATTTGTATTAAAAGTTTTTAACATAAATAATAATTCCAATGTACATACAATTTAAACATTTTTATAAATAATGAAACTACCTCTTTCCCGATAATGTTATGTTAGCTGGTTGTTTGAAAAATAACATTCTAATTCAAAAGGTGATCAATTAATAAAACTTTTCAATAATCTATTATATGAGTTGATAAAACAGTATCTGAGAAAGATGAATTAATCAATTTTTGTATTGTATTTGACGCGTGCGCGGTGTGTCAGCTCAATTTATATTTCTTTCCTTCGAAAAAAATATATGTAAGATTGTGTAAGAGATCTCGATAATGATAAAATACAACACATACATCAAATGACTATGCGTAAAACTAAAAATATATAAAACAAAAACCTATTTAAAGTTGTGTGTGCTATTACGTGTTACTGAAGAATTAACCTAAATATGTATATATGCAACTTTTTATGAACTAACCTATAATTCCGGTATCATTTTTCCTATCTAATTGATTGTTATTAAAAGTTACTTATGTAGTGTTATTTAATTTCGAAGTATAGTTAGAGCTATAATTTTAACGATTTTACAAAGAACTTCAAGTATATAACATCAAGGATAAAATATTCGTTTAAGTAACTCCAAAAATAGTATTAAATACAATTTACATACAATTCTAACGTGTTTTAACAATAAGTAAAATTTTCAAAATAATGAATCTTTCAATAATTTCTCGTTTATTCTTAAGTAATAATAAGAATTTTGATTTTACAATGATTCGAATGTTTAAGAGTTTTGTTAAATTAGAAATTAGTACCAACATTCGATTATTGGCAAAGCCAACAATAACTAATAATGCATGTATTAATAATCTAATTCATAATGAATCCATTTGTTTAAAACAAAAAGCACAAAGTTTGATTGAGGATAAAAGTAATATTTCTTCACTTCAAGTGAAAAAAAGACCTATAAGAAAGAGAATAGCAGTAACAGGGCAAAAAGATATATCAGTTTCTGAAGTACATAAGATTTCATATTAATATATAAACTTTAATTTAATATAATGGTATTTTATAAGAGAGAATTGTTTTATTTTAGCAGTGGTGTGTAAAAGCATTAGCAACGGCTGAAGAATTTGATTTAGAACAGTTGTCTCAAAATCTTTTGAAAGAAAACGTGTATGTGCCCAAGGATGTTGTGATTAGTTCTAACAGTAAGTTTATTTTTAATATTTGGATTGTGAGAAAGGTTAATTGTGAAAAAATGATTTTATAAATATAAAATTTATTATACAGTAATTTGAGATAATTAATATTAATTTTCTTGTTATGCACATTAACTTTACCCTAGCTAAGGTAAAATTACAATTATGAATTACAACTTGCTATTAATTTATTTCATAATTTATCAAATTTGTTAACTTAAAATAATCATTGTATTAATTTATCTTTGGAGGTCATACATTGAAATTATTGTACAATGTAAAATCAAGATTACATAACCTTTTAAAAATGATTATATAAAAATGATATCTTTTGATATTAATGAGAATTGATTAATCAAAGGAAATCCATAGTAATTATGAGATAAATAAATAGATAGTACAACTACCAAGATTTAAGAAACGTTTAAAATTAAGAAGAAAAACTATCTTAAAACATGCTGATATAAAAACACGTTTTTTTTTTGTTACATAAATAAATAAAATGAATGAAAAAAATGTTAAACTCATAAGAATTATGAGCAGGAAAAATTATCACT
Organism: Sclerodermus sp. 'alternatusi'; assembly: GCA_037305995.1. Classification (NCBI taxonomy): domain Eukaryota; kingdom Metazoa; phylum Arthropoda; class Insecta; order Hymenoptera; family Bethylidae; genus Sclerodermus; species Sclerodermus sp. 'alternatusi'. Next base: position 4,919,944 of record CM074549.1, read on the forward strand.
TCCGGCCTGATACTACGGTCTATATACTACGATAACTCGGCTAATTTATACAATACCGGGTATACACCTAACCCACCAGTTTTCATAAAGTTGTATACACATAAAGATAGCATGACTTTATTAATATTTATTTATATATGAGTCTTCCGGTTTTTTATCTTTTTAATTATTATTGATTAAATATACGATAGTTTAGAATAATATTAATTTTTACTGTGTATATATACATATGTATACAACCATATATGTGTATAAAAAGTTCAATACTTAAGTGACAACATATACCTGTATTTATTATTAGTTAAATAAGAAGCTTAAAGTATGAATCACAAAGTAAGATTTTTGATGGGCTCACATATAGAAATATCATTAACCGAAGAACAATTAAAAGAGCTCGTTGATAAAGCTATAGATTGGTCATTAATGAATGGAGTTTGTCTGAGGCCAAAAAAAGATTTTAAACCATATATTTTGCAACATGCACCATTCATTCTTTTGCCATCTTATTTTCCTAGAAAGGTATTTGAGAATGCTTGTGAGCTTCAAACCAGCATAAACACGCTAATACACAATGTTGCATATGACTATGAATTTCTGAAAGAAACTTTACAAGACATCATTAGTGTTGATTTCTTCACTAAAAAATTATTTGATATATATGAAACTGTATACTCAGAAGGAATGAATCAAGATATAAGTTTGGGACTACTAAGATCAGATCTAATGCTGGACACAAATTGTCAAAAGAATTCTTGTGATTTTTTTTCTGTATCAAGTTTTTATTGGAAACAAGTTGAAATAAATACAATTGCATCAGGATTTGGCTGGTTAGGGCCTAGTTCCATGCTATTACATAAATTTGTTTTACAAGAACTTGGATATTCAAAAGAAGCAAATAATCTTCCGGCTAATAATGCTTTACAAGAAATTTGTTCTGGTATGATAGAAGCTTGGAAAATTTATGGAAATATTAAGTAAGATTTATGTATTTATTAATAAGACAGTTTTTGAATTTAATAATTTAAAAATTTAATCTTTTAACTTATTTGAATTTAATTTACATAATTATAAAATATTTTTAGAGCTGTGATTTTATTTGTTGTTGAAGATATAACTTATAATATTTGTGATCAACGTTTTCATGAATTTGAGATAAGAAGGCAGAATAATAATGTAATTGTTATACGTAAGAGTTTAACAGAATTGGTTGAGGCTGCTAAATTGAATGACAAAATGGAATTAATGGTTGATGATTTCATTGTATCAGTAGTATATTATAGAAGTGGATATGATCCAATTCAATATTCTTCTGAAAAAGAATGGGATGTTAGACTGCTCATAGAAAGGTCAAAAGCAATAAAAAGCCCTTCGATACAATATCATTTAGCTGGTACTAAAAAGGTTCAGCAAGCTCTTGCAAGACCTGGTGTTCTATCTAGATTTTTAAAAAATGATAAAATTATAAAACAGATCGAAGAAATATTTACTGGTAAGAGTGCACTAAATTCCATTGTATTAAGAAATATTCACAAAGAAAGAAAACTGTAAGAAATCTTTTATAGAGAGTAAAAAGAGGTTTAAAAAACTGATCTATAATTCAATATTTTTAGGATTATATGCATTAGATTTTGATGAGCAAGGTGAATCAGCAGTAGAAATGGGGATTGCTAATTCAGACAAATTTGTTTTAAAGCCGCAGCGAGAAGGGGGTTGCAATAATAAGTATGGAAAAGATATAAGAGACTTTTTAATATCAAAGAGGAATTTGCCGGAGAGGGCAGCTTGGATTTTAATGGAGAAAATCTTTCCTCCTGTGCAAAAAAATTATAGAATCACACCAGGCAATTCAGAAATTAAATTAGAAGAATTAGTATCTGAATTGGGCATATTTGGTGTTATTATAGGCAATAAAAATACAATTTTTATTAATAAACAAGCTGGTCATATGCATAGAACAAAATTAGCCACTGCTAATGAAGGTGGTGTTGCCTCAGGTGATGGTGCATGTGATAGTCCATATTTAGTGGATTTATAAAATGTTTATATTTATATTCTCAATATTTTAATCTGTTCAGAAATGTTTATCATTTCTGAGGCTGGCGTGTATAATATTTATTCTTAATTTATGGTCGTATATGTACAAACAAGGTGTAGCATCACTAGACTCGTTTTGTGAGCCATTTATAGATCGGGTCGGGCTGACCAAAAAAATCCTTTACCACTTTTCGATCCGTAGCATAATTTTTTAGATTTACAGTAATAAAGTTATTAAGTACTGGTGAAACGAACAGTAAATACGCGAAGTAATAGCACTCTGTCTCACTTCAACTATCCGACTGTCTTTGTCTAACTAGTAGTATCTTTATTATTGATTGTCTCGAAATTTAAGATCTAGGGCGAAAAGTAGTGAAGGACTTTTTTTATTCAGCCTTGTCAGGTCTATAAGTATTCGGTGCACTATCATCCTATCTATGTGCGTGTGCGTACAGCCTTCTGTTATATAAACGGTTATTCTTTATTTTATAATATTATACTTTATAATTTTATTATAAATATAATATTTTTGAGTTAATGATTTTTTCTTCGATTGGATCAATTTGAAAAATTGTAACATTTTATATAATATATTGGATCTCAATTAGAAGGCTTGGAAATGAATAAAATTAAATTAAAAGTTGGATCAGAGCAGCGCTAAGATACCTCAAAGAGAAGACCAAGCGTGAAACAGTTGCTGTTAATACAACTAAGGTTTATTCGTATTATCAATCATAAGAAAAATAAATACATAAATTTTGTATTTTTACATCTGTAAATATAAAAGAAATATATTTTGTGAAATATTTTTCTTTTGTTAGTTTTTTATCCCATTTTTTAAGAATCTACAAATTTCTCTTAGCCATAGCTATTTATAAAACAATCAATATAAATAAATGATCTTTCTCAAATTTAAAGAAACGTTTGAAAATTATTTAAGTTTTTTTTTTCATTTGCAAAGTATGATTATTTAAAAATATTTTGAGATGCACGTATTTGTTTTAATTGCGTTAATAATTTTATTTTAATTTGTTTTTGTCAGTTTTACAGGATGTTCTTTATGCTGTGGCAAAGGGTAACGAAGAGAAAGAACCACGAGAAATTTTTTTTTTTCGAGAAGGAACTGTCGTTATGTGGAATTTGTCAGATTTAGAAACTAAAAATGTACTGAATTTACTAAAGCAGTTCGAAGAGAATAATTACAATTCAGACTTAATTAATGCCGAAAGTGAAATCATGAATTATTCATACGCAGAGACAGGGTAAAATTTAATCTGTGAAAAAATGAGAGAACACCATAAATTAATTTACAAATGCGTATTTCAGAAAGAAGAGCTGTTTGAAGAGTGGAGATATCATATTGAATAATGAAAATCCAGCTTTAGATAAATATACATTTTCTAATGCAATGGCTCAGTCAGTAAAATTAGGAATTTGGGAAGCTTCGATGCTTGGTTACGTGAATTCAGTTGAATTTGTAACTGCGGATTTAAAGCTTGGCAGAAAAATTAGGATGACTCGATCGGAAGTATTAAGAAAACAAGGAGAGTTATTTGCGTTGAGGCACTTAATTAATTTAAGATCTGATTTACTTGATACGCCAGACATTTATTGGGAAAGAGATGATTTGGAACAATTATATCAAACCACTTGTGGATATTTCAGCATTAATAAGCGCACACGAGTATGCTATTAAATTGATTGACTGATTAAATCTAATCATTGTAGAATTTTCATGAACTTTCTCTATTTTTTCTTTTTACCAGGTCATGAATGAAAAGTTAAATCATTGCTTAGAACTTATTGAAATTTTGTCAACGCACTTGAGTGATCGACACCATATTCGATTAGAGTGGATGATTATTTTATTGATTATGGTAGAAGTTGGTTTCGAAATACTTCATTATATCGACAGATACTTGGTGTAAAAAGATTGAAAGCATTTTATATGTTGATTTGTAATTTTTTATACTTGTTAATAAAATTTACAATCCCTTTATTCACATATTAACAATTTTTAATTATTTGTTGAAACCTCGCTAAGAAGGTATGTAATAAAAATGTATTATCTCACAATTATGCATTAACTATAAATAATTTTAAGTAATTTTTACACACATAACATTTGAGACAATATATAAATAAATTCTACGCACATTCTTATTACAATCTTATTTGTTATATATTTATAAAGCTATGAAAGTTTAATTTAATTTAATTTAAAAAATTTTAATATTTTATAATATCCAAAAATCAATCTGTCCGTTTCTTAAGATTTTCATTCATAATTGTAATATCTAAATTTATTCTGAATCTATTTTATGTTTCTATATTCGAGGATGTTGTTTCATCTGCTTTAGACTCCAATGAAAATGGAGGTATTCTACAATCAAAGGCATATCCATCTTCTCTTTCCATTCTAAATGTGCCCCTAATATAAAATGTTTAATATTCATTAGCAATTAATTAATAATCCATTTAACGCTATAAAAAAAAATACTTTATACACACCACATATGACCACTTGGGGCTTGCAAGCTTACGTGACTGCTGTATTGAAAAGCTGGCAAAGCTTTGGATAAAATTGGTTCTTGACCAACTACACCTCGACCTCTAACAGTCTCTAATGTACCTGATAAACTAAATATTCTCCAATGCCTCTCACGTAGTTGTACGCTTAAACTGCCCAAATTCTCTAAACGAATGCAGTAACGCCACTATAAATAAAAATAAAGTTATTACAATTAACATGAACTTTCTATAATATTTATTTCATTCCTACATTCGTACCCAATAAACAGATGCAGCTTGACTTTCTCTACAACCCATATAAAATGGAATTACAGTAACCCGTATATTTTCTGTGGTTTCTTTATGAACATCAGATAACTCTAGCCATGGATGATTTTTCTGTTGCCATGCTCGGAGAGTTTCTTGAGCCACAAATGGAGGATCTCTGTCTGAATGATAGCTCAAAAATTTATCGAACAATTCATGCTGCAAGGCTGATTTTTCATTAGTTTTGTATGGAAGAATGTCTTCATGAGCTACATAATCTAATCCTGGTATTGCATATAGACTACGACTATTTTCATGATTACCCAAAAATGTTACTCCCTCAGTTTGCGCTCTCTATGAAATAAAAAAACAGAAAATCTTGCACATGTGATAACAATGTTCAAACGTATTACATATTTTTTCTAATTGTACTTACTATGTATGGACAATCTCTTTGATCGATTAATACTTGATAAAAAGTGTGTGCTCTACCTTTTACTTCCTTGCCAACGCTGTTAAAATTTTTTTCATTTCTGAAATAAAATAACAATTACATAGCGTTAAACCGATGTTATGATGGTATAAAGAAAAACTCACCCTTCCTTTTTATTTGGAATATCTCTGTCATAAACTCTAGCTAACCATGGAAAGAGAATTACACCACGATATCCAAATACCCTATGCAAAATGAGTTGTCCTGTTTCATATTTTCCTTGTAACTTTGGAGTTTCTAATTTTCCAACTTCTGCTAATCTAAAAATCGTATTTCGACAGTTTATTTTAGATACTTATAATAATAATAAAATCACTATATTTCAAATTTTTTGTCTTTCTATGAATCAGTAGTGAAAGATGATAAACATAATGACCTGATAAATCTTGTTTGATTGTCAAAGTATTTTTTGGATATTTTAAGGAAAATTCTTGAATTATGAACAGCACATTTACGTATTAATTCCATATCGTGTATATGTGTGGCAACTCGCCTTAGAGATCAATTAACCCAGGGATCGGACACTCGTGTATTAAATTTTGTATCTACCTTTTAATTATTTCAATGGATCTAAACTCAGGTAGCGCTAAAAGTGCTCTTCCCCCACCATTAGTTGTTACCCCTATCTTATATCAGTTACGTATAGCAGCGGACAGATATGAAGTTTGCGACCTCAGATTTGATAAAGGCGATTAAACTTTTTCTTTGAGCGTTGAATGAAAATGTTTTCGTGATAAATATAAAAACTCTAAATCCCGTCCCTAAATCATGTTTTACTCATTATCATTGCAAATGTTACTTTTACTGTTGGTACAAATTCAATGGAGGCGGATAAATTTTTTGATGTTTTGCACCTTGGTATAATTTTACAATTTCCCGCTAGAAGAAGTAGGGGAAATGGCCAATGGTGGAGGAACAACGACTGTAGCTCTACCTGAACTAAAATCCGTAAAACTGATTAAGATGTGGGCAGAAATTCTCAATACGAGTGTCCAGTTGTGTCAAGCCAAGTGTCAAGTTCCTCGGATACTGCTAGATCCCCAGGTCTTGTTGTACGGTTAAGAGATCAAGAAGTGATAATAGCATTAATAATTTTTCTACCCACCGTATCTTAAGGAATATTTTTCCATTTGTGAAATATTCACATTCCATAAATAAGTCAAGTTCTCGTAACATGTAAAGTGGAAGGCTTAAAGCTTCTTATATATAAGCATTTAAAATATAAATGTATATAAATATATATATATATATATAAACAGATAAATAATAAACATGTTAAAAAAATGGGTCTTAAATTTTACTTTAGCATCTGCTATCAGACTATTATTAATGAATTCAGAATATCAAAATGTAATTAGCGATCGTGTTGAGATATCAACAGCTCTAAACTCATGGAAACGAGGTTAGTTTTTAAAATAAAAGTTATTGAAAGATAAAAGTGCATTTAAAAAGTATTTTATACTTTTCAGTAACGGAAGGAATTTATTTGTATAATTCTGAAATTGATCCTTATACGGGAGATCTATTTCATGAAACACCAATTGGTTTATTTATATATAAATTTATACAAAGATATTTGTCTCGTTCAGTTTTGCTAATATTATTTGTTATTACTGATTTAGTAACAGCTCTTTGCCTTGCATTTACTGCAAAAAATTATGCCACTGAATTAGTAAGTATTATAGCACCATTCAAATTTCGATATATTATTTTTGAATTTTACAAGTATTATAATTAGAGATATTATCTTCTAGATTACAAGACAGAAAAATGAAAAGAAACAACATGAAAATGATTATTTTTATGGTGAAACCGTCTCAGCACTATTTATTTCAACTAGCTATTTATTTAATCCTTACATAATAATGAATTGTGTTGGTTTAACAACAACAGTTTTTACTAATCTTTTGTATTCTATTGCTTTACTATCAATGACGAAGAATTCTATGATATGGAGCTGTACTTCAATAGCATTACTGACACTGCAGGGTTTATATCCCGCATCACTTATGGTTCCTGCTATTATGTACTTTATAAGACTGAAAGAAGCAAAGAAAAAAATACGCAGTATTATTATAATGATAACAACATTTTTTCTTATACTAACAGCATTGTTTGTTGCTTCGTATTATATAATGGGCAGTTGGTCATTCATTTGGAATACTACTGGTTTCATTTTAACAGTACCAGATTTACGACCAAATATTGGACTCTATTGGTACTTTTTCACCGAAATGTTTGAACATTTCAGATGGCTCTTTATAGCTTCTTTTCAAATAAACGTCAGTTTATTATATATTGTTCCACTTGCTTTAAGATTACGGCAAGATCCAATGTTGCTTGCATTTTCTTACCTAGCTATTATTGCTATATTTAAATCATATCCATGTATAGGAGATGTTGGGTTTTATATATCACTATTACCACTTTGGAAGCATCTATTTCAGCGTAAGTTTAAGAAACTAAATTCTAGGAATGAAAACTTTATTATATATTTAAAGCTTAAAACTTTTATAGATATGCAGCAAGGCTTCATTGTTGGATGCTTCATGCTATTCTGTACAGTATTTGCTCCTACAGTTTGGCATCAGTGGATTTATTCCCGATCAGCAAACGCAAATTTTTATTTTGGCGTTACTTTGGCCTTTGCGATTGCACAAATATTTTTATTAACAGACATCCTTTTTGCAAGTGTTAAGCATGAATTCGCCGTTCGCCATGGCATTACGAAAGAAGTAAATGAAAATAAGGCTAAGTTACTTCTCGAATAATTTTATATATACGTGTATGTGTATAAAATATAAAATTATTCTCTTCAAAAATAAATCATTGAATATTTAAAAACATATTTATTTATCTATACACTTATTATATTTACATGTATACGTACATTAAGATATGTATCGTCTGAAACATTCATAGCACAATGTATAAGTTAAACCAATTTCTTAGTAATTGCAGAATTGGCCTGACAAAATTCTATAAACTTCTTCCAAAATGGTACAGTTTCAAGTACAATTGGATTACCAATCACTATAAGTAATGCCCTTGCCCTGGTTATAGCGACATTAAATCTCTAAAAATCATGAATTTAGTAAATAATTGCGCAAACATATACAGGGTGTTTCCGTGAGGTAAGGCCAAATTTTAAAGGGTTTTAGAGGGTGTGATTCTAAGATAACTTTTCATTTGCAACATTTTGATCTGAAGCTTCGTTTTTGAGATATTTTATGATAAAGTTACTATTAGTTGGACAAAGGCAGTCGATTGATTGAAGTGAGACAACGTCATTCCGTCTCGCTTCAACTATCTATTCAAGTACCTTTATCATTGAATATCTCAAAAACTAAGCTTCGATTCAAATGAAAAATCGTCTTAGAATCACCCCCTTTACAATCCTTTAAAATTTTGCCGAAAATCAAATAGATTTACTTTTTCACTTGAGAGAAAACCAAGATGTACTTTGTTATCGTGATGCAGGATTTTTGAACGAACTGTTGTAAATATGACAATATCTTTTTCCGAACCTTGCAAAATTTCCACTGTTCCAACAATAACATTGGGATACCCATTACTTTTCAATGCATCAGAAAGTTTAATTTCTTGCATTTTAAATGGTGTTATAATAGCAACATCTGATTGCTTAACAATTGCTTTACCTAGCTTCTTCCCAATTAATTGTTTTAAATAATATAGTACCACTTCTACTTCATACAAATTGTAAGGACTTGTTGAAGTTTTTGTTTTTTTCTCAACACCACGCGTTGAGTGAAATATAAGTGGAAAATTTTCATTTGGTAATTCGGACCATTTGAGTGCGCGGTTTGTAATAATACCTCCACAAGGTATTAAATCATTCTCATAGAAGAGACTATTAGGTATTTCCAAAATACTTTTATGATTGCGAAAATTTTTCAATAATTTTACTATATAATTTGGATTATATTTGCCATTTTCACCTTTTTTATATAAATCTGTGTTGACTAAACGTTCGAGCATAGACATCCCTAAGAAAAACATATTTATCAAATAAGATGCATGTTGTTAAGACATCTATATTAATTTGAAAGTAATGTTAGTATTTTTTACCAAGTAAATGTTTAACACTCTGTGAGTGTATAACAGGACCTAACTGACAATGATCACCAACTATAATGACTTGGGCTTGTAAATAACCCTTGGTACTATTATCACATATTATAAAGGGTATCAAAATTTCTGGTTCGGTAGCTTGACTAGCCTCGTCAATGAAAATATGAGAAAAATAATTCTTTCTCAACTGTAGTTTCTTTAATCTGAAATGCCATAATGTTAACACATTTTGCATTTTATTTTTTATGCTTTTTATACATACACATTTTATAATTTAGAATAGATGTCTGAAAGTAATTTATTGCTAAATTGATACAATTTTTATAGTACTAAACTCTCTACCTATCTTCCATTATATATAAAAAGTTTTAAATTAATTAAATAACACTTTATTTATTCTATTTATGTAACATATATTTATAGAAGTATTTAAGTGTGTAATTAAAAGTATACAGATTAATATATACCTTATGCAAGTTACTAAAGTACAAATTATAATTTTTTTTAATTTAAGAATCTTTAGTGGTAAGAATATTATTTTTTCATCGACATAATTTGTGCACTCTTGAATATCCTTGGAAATACTATCACTGAAAAATAAAGTTGATCATATAAAAATATTTTAAAATAAACATTAAAAATAAATTGCTTACAATTTTCTTGAAGATGCAAATAAGCGATACAAATCATTAGGTGGTAAAAAATTTAATATTTTTCGAGTAATATCATCAGCTGTTGCATTAGATGGTGTGCATATCAAAATACGACTCGAAGGTTCTTTATGGCATATCTCAAAAACATAATGTGTGTGGCTTTGAAAATATTATTTTTAAACATATTTCAGAAAAATGATAATTTATAAAAACTTACTTGATGTACAGCTTCGACTAGAGTTAATGTTTTTCCAGTTCCAGGTGGTCCAAACAGTATAAATGGTGCAGGAAAAGCTGTTTTATTTAAAATACTAATTATTGCTTGTTTCTGTTCAAAATTATTCTTTATCTTTTCGTCAAACCACTTCATAGATCTATAAAATATAAACATTATTTATAAAATAATTAATCACTATTAAATATTTAAAAATCTATGACATTAATTTTATATATATGTGAAACTTACTGATCTACCTTAAGGTTTACTTTTGGTGCAACCGTTGGAAACAAGAGATGTTTCATATTATTCTTGTAAGCGTGTTGCAAGGCAAAATGAAATACTTTCATTGGAAAGTCGATGTACAAATATTCAACATAATACTGAACATTCTCATCGTATACAATTTTAAACCTAAAACATATTTAATATTATATACTATAATATTAGCATACTATAAATATATATTTATTATTAAATATAAAAATGACTCATACTTACGAATTTTCTTCTGGGGGCTTAACACGTATGTATGCTTCACAGACTTCAATGATTGGACAGAGTATATTTTTCTGTTTATTATTAATATTTGCATAATTTATTATTACTTTATTTGTTTCTTTAATTTGCAGAAGATTAATATTTGATGTGTGTAAAGGTATAATATAGCAGCCTTCATTATCAAGTTTTATATATTTATGTCCATTAAATTTTTGTAATTCATTAAATTTCACATATTGCTCAATTAATAACATAAGTTTTAGTAGAAGAAAAAAGTTGTCTTCTGTTATACATTTTAAATTCTTCAAACTATTAATATATCTAACATATTCCTTAGTCATCCAATTCATTTTAGGGTATTCCTTTAAATTATATTTTAATGCATCGAATAAATTTTTTGGAATGTAAGCTTCATTGATGGGGATGTTTTGTTCACTGAGAAATGAGGTACAGCCACTAGAAAGATATTAAAAAAAAAAACAAACAAAAAACAATAAAATAAAATATAGATAATAATAATAAAAGATAATAGCGTTAAGAGAAACAGATGTATAAATAAATTTTTAAACGAATCTACTTCATATCAATCATATTTACTATTATGAATATCTTTTATGGTTGAATTAAAGAAAAAATTGAAAAAAGAAGTGAACGAAAAAAGTTTATAATTTCTTTGCATCGATGTTTATGCGCGCTTGCATATATCATTGCATACAGTGCATGTATCGTGCAACGAGACTTAAGCTAACTTGGAGTTCTTAAATAAAAAAGCATATTTTTGAAGATATATATTTATAAAAGTTTATTAAAATCCAATAGTGACATTTTACACGCATCGCTTAATTAAAAAGTTTAAACATTATCAATCACTGAAAATGCATAATGAAGATAAATATATAAGAAGATTCAAACATAACCTAAAAGATTATGATTTGAAATTTTTTAAATGTTAGTGCACACACATACAACTGATAAAAATTCGTCAGGTGTTTTAAAGTATTTTGCTAAGAGGATGAAAAATAGTCCATTCCATCGTAAGGAATCTTTTGTAACTCGAGGTACACATTGCTGATATTTGGACTGTCATTATAATCAACATTTGGAAAAATTGGCACGACGATTCGGAGATTGCCCCACTGAGATAAGGGTGTAAAACGTTTCGCTCCGGGGTTACCGACTGAATTCGCTTTAATAAGGTTACGTCGGTAACCCCTTTAGACGCGTGGGAAATTAATTCTGGATATCACACATATATATACACATGTCTATATATCAAACGTTTAGGTAGACCGAATGCTTACGAGAACGAAGGTGAGAGATAAGCCACTCGTGAAGGTGATGAGATATTATTGTCCTAACTTAATACCATCTTCTAATATATTCTACGCTACTATTTGTTCTAGGGTTGCCAAATGAACTCGTCAATGAGGCTATAATGACAACCCCTGCCTTGAAGGCTAGAGGGAGATGAGCTCGAAACTCTGATATATTGAATGTGTGTTTTATCGAATGTGTGCTAATAAGACTGCTATCGGGAAACCGGTAATCAGTGTGACATCTAGTGGCAACAATAGTCGCTGCATTTATTATCGATTGATTGATCTTTTATGGTTGAAGCAAGTCGCCACAAATGGTTAACCATGACATCAAAAACTGTGTGTATTACTCAGGAGGGTCCAGCAAATGCACTGGCTCTGAACAAGGACAATAGTCAAGTGGTAATTGCTGGACGAAATGTTTTTAAAATATTTGCTCTACTGGAAGATAGATTTGAAGAATCTTGTAATCTCAGAGTAGGAAAAAACTTGAATTTGAATTTTTCATGCAACGATGTAGCTTGGAATCTTATTGATGATCATATTCTAGCAACTGCAGCTACTAACGGAGCTGTAGTGGTATGGAATTTAAATAAATCTTCAAGATCGAAGCAGGAACATGTATTTGTCGATCACAAAAGAACAGTCAATAAAGTTAGTTTTCACATGACAGAATCTATGTGGTTAATATCTGGATCGCAAGATGGAACTATGAAATGCTTTGATTTACGTGTTAAGGAGGCAGTAAAAACATTTTATAGTAATACAGAATCTGTAAGGGATGTACAGTTTTGTCCTCATCAACCACATACGTTTGTTGCTGTTTCTGAAAATGGTCACGTACAACAATGGGATTTACGTAGACCCGATCGTTACTTTCAACATTTTACTGCACACAGTGGACCAATATTTGCATGTGACTGGCACCCAGAAACAACTTGGTTAGCAACTGCATCAAGAGATAAAACAATTAAAGTTTGGGATTTGCAAGCTAAGCCAAGTTGTGATTATACTATACATACCATAGCTTCTGTAGGAAGGATAAAATGGAGACCACAAAGGAAATATCATATAGCTAGTTGTGCATTAGTGGTAGATTGTAGTATAAACGTATGGGATATTCGAAGGCCATATATTCCATTTGCTAGTTTCAATGAACATAAGGACGTTCCAACTGGAGTTGCCTGGAGAGGAAATCCTCAATCATTTTTATCAACTAGCCGTGATTGCACATTATACCATCATGTATTTAAAGATGCTACGAGACCAGCTAGTAAAGCCAATCCACAAGGAATCGCATTAAATCCAAAAGGAGATGTAGCATTTGCATGTAAAATAAATATTAATGCACCAACCGCAATGAAGCAATTGACAAACATTATGAGAAAGTCATCAGCTACAAATGATGCATTTTGTATGGCTTCTAGTGTAATGCATAGATTTGCTATAAATGTTCCTCATGAACCAAAGTGGTTTAAAATATGTGCCGAAGGATATCTTCTAAATGGAAGATTAAATGAAATATGTGATCACAACGCAATTGTTGCAACAAGTGCTGGTAGAAGTGATATTAGTCTTGTTTGGAGTATTATAAAAACATTATACGCAAACCCTGTAGGCACTATTCTTAAACCACCATCTATGATTTCTAAAGATGATATAGCAAATACATTAAATTTAGCACAAATTACAATGGGAACTGGTTTGGATCAAGCAAATACTACTTATGAAACTGATATTAAGTCTTTACAAGGTGAAGCGCCTACTGGAGCTGTTAGCGGCGGAGATGATGAGACTGAAACAGACGAGACCCCAGAAAACCAAAACTTCATAGGACCAATTTTACCTAGTTTCCGAAAATCACTTATCGCTCATAAAGGTCAACCTAAAGGTGATTTTCTTTTTGGTGAAAGTGAGCTTGAACCGATCAGTATAGAATATTTGAGTTCTGGATACATTTCTAATGTGATAAGTAATGATAACGATTGGACACTACCAAAAGAAGCTTTTCCATTAAGACATGAAATAAAAGATAGATCTCCACCACCAGAACAGTTTCCAAATCATTCTCCTGATATTAACGATGATTCGGTGTCTGTAATGGTCGAAGATCAACCTTCTCAATTAATAGTAACTACCGTACCAAAGCCATTATTCTGGGATCCTACACACTTAATTGAAGAAGCATTAAAACATCATGCGAATCTTAGGGATGTTCAAACAGCAACTTCTGTTTTAATTGCATTAGGTGAAAAAAGAAATAATTTAAATATTGAAGTAGCTTTGCAAGAACATTGGCTACTAGAATACATAGACATGCTAGGGAAATATAAGCTTTGGGATGTTGCTGCTCAAATAATTCAATTAGCATGGATTCCTTCTGTATCTCAATTGAATCAACAATCAACGACAATTCACGCTTGCTGTTTAGCATGTACAAAGCCATTACAAAGATCAGGTTGGCTATGCGATCGCTGCCATACATCTAAACATGCTCTATGTTCTATATGTCATCAAGTAGTAAGAGGTATATATGCGTGGTGTCAAGGTTGTACACATGGAGGGCACGTAGTGCATATGAACGATTGGTTTCTTTCTAATAGACAATGTCCAACAGGTTGTGGACATTTATGTGAATATTTATAGTGACTCATTTTAATGCAATAAACATTTATGCTAAATTATTTCTAATTGTAAGATATGTTTATTAAAAATCTTTAATTATAAGTAATTTTGTAAAAAGTTCGAATTTTTCTTATTCATTCTGTCTTAAAAATTAAAAAGTATTAACACATAAACTGTCATATCGAAGTACTGAACTTTCTGTTTACACGGTATAAGCGATAAGGGGCCGGCAATGAAAGATTTAAATGACACAATGGTCTAGGATTGCGAATCTTATCAGAGATTTGAAATATTCACCGTTTAATTGAACTCAATGTCTCAGCATGCATATATAATGCAAAAATAAAAAGTTCTATAAAATTAATATCGCAGATGTTTGTGCGTGCGTGCGCGCGTGTATGTGTGTGAACTTGTTAAATTATATTATAAAATTAAAGAAAAGGAGTAATACTTACATTCCGGGTATAATAGTTTCGTTAGCCATTTATAATTGTATTTAAAATCACTTTTCTTTCACTAAAATGTAATCTAACAAATAACACAATATTTTGAAAAATAACTAATAGAGAGAATCGTTCTGATATTTTGCTGCTTTTTTTTTAGAAAAGCTTTACTTCACTACTTTATTGTGTAAAGTACGTATCAAGACAGGAGCTATGTAATGAACACCTAGCTTTAATAACTGCAAGTGTTCTGTAAGTGCGCATGCGTTTGATTAATATATTACTTCAATTATTTTCCCCTCCCCTCCCTCGTTTAATGTTTAAAATTATATTTAAGGGAAGGAGAAGCTACAAGATAATAGAAAAAATGTTGTAAGACAACGACGCTTCTTGTGTTGCACCTGTCTTCATAGTTAATTATTGTTATCTATTTAGCTGTTGTTAATTATTTAACATTTTGAAGGCGATAAAAGTCAATGAGTCATAATTTTTTTAATTTTAAGAGTAATAATATATGCTCGAGAAAAAATGTACAATCAAAATAATCACTGCAAAGTCGGAAAAGTTGATCAACTCTTTTTACTTGAAATATTTGTTGAATTTGTTAGCTTTTTCATTGAAAAATTACAAAATCCAGAAAAATTGAGGTTAGGAGTTGACATAAAATTTATAGATTTTCCTTTATGCCGAATAAAACAGGCTGAGTTTGAGTCAACAAAAGAAGAAAAACAATCAGAAATAATAAAGGATGTTAGATATTATAATATAAATTTTAATTGTGGTAAATTATATATATTTCCTAGAAATCCCAGTGATTTAATTAATGCGATGAGATTGCAGCCCCTTATGTTAGATATCTATAGCATAAAAGATATATTATTATGCCCTGCAGAAGTAGTAAAGGATCCTTTAGGTGAAGTTCAAATTCCATTTCCTGGTTGCTTATGCAATCAAATCTTAATGGCAGAAAATAACATTTATCGCTTACCAAAATCCTATAAAATGAATAATACATTTCCCTTTACTGACAAAGAATTGCAGCCTAGTGGTATGATAAAACTTTCTTTAAAACTGACATGTCTTGGGAAATTTTTGAGTACTCAGCATGCCATTCTCCAAAAAATGCTTTTATTAAAACATTCTGAATCCAATAATGAGTTTCAATGCACAAAAATACCTTCACCGGATGATGATGAAAAAAGAGAAATAGACAGAGAGACAAGAATATGCTTACCCCATTTAACATTTGAACCCAGTGAACCTGATTGCCCACCAAATGCAGAAAATATCCTTGGCCAGATTTTGCTGTATGAAGAATTAATTAAAGGAGAGGATCTTAATAGTAACATATCTAATAAAAGAGGAAAATCAAGGAATTTCAAATCTATCTCTACAGAAAAAGCAAAAGACCACAAAGAACTTGAAAAAATTAAAAATCTACAAGATGATAATTTTAATTTATGTGTTTGCCGCCCAGATGGTACTTACCTGAACTTACTTACAAAATTAACAGTCTGCAATAATAAAAAATGTGGAGGTGGCTTATGCAGCAAAACAGAATTCTTAAATAAACTTCCAAGAGATCATCATGGTGGCACTTTAACAACATCATGCTATACTGGAAGTTGTTGTACTGGGTCTGATAGGTATACAAAAAAATAAGCATTAAATGCCCTCTAAGATACGTATATGTAACATATTAAGAACAGAATTAAAAACACTTAATTACATAATTTTTTAAATCATAAATATTTTATTTAGAAAAAATGAGTATAAAATGCATTATATATGTATATATATATATATATATATATATATATAAATATATAATTTGATAATTTATAAACGTTTTAATATTTTAATAATATGGTTATATAAAAGCACGTTTGCATCTCGGCCCCAGAGGTAATCGATATGATTAAATTTCGAATATTCTATTTTTTTTATTTCTACGATATTTGGCAATCTCTTAGCTAGTTTTTGTACGTCTAAAACATTGGTCAGAAAGTCATTCTCACTATAAAATATAAATACTGGTACTTTAACATTCTCTAGACTGTATTTGGGAGGTTGAGTGGATCCATAAATTTTCAAATTTTTATTGGCACCGTAATCAAATTTCCGAAATGATCCTATAAGTAAAAAATTATTAAATTTAAATAGGCGAAGACTTAACGATATAAGAATAATAATTAAAATTACATACCAGATAAAATAGTTTGGCTGTAATGAATAATTTGCTTAGCTGAAGCGCCTGCAGGAAAATGTTTGAATATTAATGGTAACATATTCTTCTCTAGTTGATTGCTGCCAAAACCAGCAATCAAATGAAACCAACAATTACAGAAGCTTTTTGTTATTGCACATGGTGCATTGCGTATAAAACTGCCGATTGCACGAGCTTGTAATGTATTTCTTGGAAACCATTGATGTATATTCCAATACGATGATCCCCACTAAAAGTATTTAGGATTTAATGAGTAATTTTATAGTAAAATTTAAAAAAGAAAAAATTAATACAAGTGCATGTATTTATGCACACACAAAATACCTCCATAACACTATAGAAATGAACAATAAATTTCAATAAAGGGCTTCTTTGATTTGATAGAAAAGCTATAGGTGCTAAACTAATCATCTTTCTAATTTTACTGTTATATTCAGATCTTTCACTACTCATAACATAAAATGCACTTGTGCCCTGGCTATAACCAATGTAATATAAATCACTAAATCCAGTATGCTTCAAAATATAATCTATCATTGCTGGAAGATCATAATACCCAATTTCGTGCCAGCTAAAATGAATATAAATTTAATAACGAGCAAAATATAATCACAAATTTAAAAATTAAATTTTCAGTTTTCTTTACCTAAAATCCCAAAATTCTTTATCTTTGATTGTATAATGTTTGTGTTGCTTGGAATAGGTATTACCTCGAACATTAGCAAGCCAAACATCAAACCCATTGTCAGAAAGAATATATGCTATAAAACCATAAAGAAAAAGATGCACATATGTATAACACATATAATATTATAAATATAAGATTAAATATCAAATACTTTGTATTACCAAGAGCTTTTTGAGGCCCAAGTAAAACCCAATCGGCAGAGCTAGAGAGTAATCCATGGTTTATTATGACAGGCGGACGAAAGGTTTTAGTATCAGTAATACTAATTTTTTCTTCACTATTAATTTCTAAAGACTCTAAAGAAAGTGGTGGAACAATTCTATGTACTTCAAGGCAATAGCCATCTTCTGTCCAAATGTGATGTGTTTCAGGTATGTAACCATGAGCAGTTATTAATTCAGGCTATAAGAAAATTAATAAATTAATATTTCACATAAATGATTGCTAATACAATTGTCACTAACACGAATACTTAAGAAACACTATCTTGAAACAGAAGTAATAATTTAAAGAAGACATTTTAAATAGATTAATATAAAAAACATTATAACCTTCTTGATTGTAACTTACTGTTGTCATATGAATGTCATGTTGGTTTATTTCTTCACTCATCATACGGTAACGTCACACAGTGTTTCAGAATTGATACACCTATATTATCTTAAAACCAATTTCTAGAGTACTATAAAATATCTGTGTATCTCGACAATTAAGATAATCACTTGTATATAGACACACACATATACAATAATGGTAGGGTTAGAACTGTATGTTAATAAGTACGAAGTGTAGCTTCACATATGCGAAAATCTTATCCGTGCAAACAATATTATTCTCCTTATTTACTTCTTCTGTATTTCTATCCTTACATACAGCTTTAAATGATATATATACCTTTCACATACTTCTGCGTGTCACTTCGCAACACTTACAAGTCATGCACATAAAGCTGAATTTTTCATGAAATGGAGAAAGGGCTTAAAGTAGGCTCGTGTATGTGCCTATGTATGTATACATAGGTTCTACAGAAATGACAGTTAATAAAGAAGAACACAAAATCACAAATTTTTAGTCTCAAGAACGAGAATCAAGCGCTATTAATGATATTTAATGGGTAAAAGAAAGTTTCTACATATTAATTTTTCACAACTATTTAAATAAATTTCTAAATCAAATTTTTGAAATAATTGATTTTAAACATAATAATTTATTGAACTATTGGATTAGGAACATGTATTGTCGTTCGTGTTTCTATTTTTTAAGCGCCAATCTCGCATGTGTGAATCATATATATATATGGCAATGTTTTTTTTATTGCAAGGTGGAATAATAAATAAGGTCGCTCACTAATACAATATTGTTTGTAGATTTTAATAGATTTTTTGATACATTATTTATATTTTCTCTTAACTAACTTTGGTAAACACTGAATTCATTAAAATTTTATGGCAGCTTTTGGAAGTTGAGGCCTATGACCTCATTCCTCCCCTTCTCACACAATTTATTTATTGATATATGTTTGTGTGTGTGTACATATATTATATATATATATACACGTAGGTAGCTCGTAATATTCATCTCTGTGTTTCCTCTTTAAAAGAAATAGAAGATCCAATAAACAGTATTGAACAGCATGAAACTTACTGGAAAAATCACCCTTGAATATTTATCAATAACGTTGACATCTTTGATTTTTGGCATTGTTACCCGTAATACGGAGGCGCCTCTTCTTAAAGCATGTAAGACCTTGCAAGTGAATCATAAGTATGCATTATAATAATTAGAAATAAATCGGTGACTATATAACAATTGCGACTTGATCCCTTTGATACACACCTTTGGTTTTTGTTGTCTAGGGCCTCTGTGTCTCAAGCCACTGACTCTACTGCTGTGAGTATTGTAACCGGCGACTCTTGAAATTCTAAAACTTGGAGGAAATTTAACAGGATCATGGTCCCTGGCAGAGCCAGGAATTGCGACTCCACCGACCAAACCCGATCTACTTCTGATACTCGGTAAAGGAGACATCCTCAAGTCTTGAAGCTCTATAATATCAGCATCGGTTACTCCGGGACAGGATGAGCTCGTTCCCGTTTTACCACCTGTCAAAAAATTCAATGAGATTCACGCTCAAGGGTTCATCCCTCTCTTAAATGATTTTAACATTATCGTTTATTTCGAAATGGCCTACCGGATTTACTGGAAGATATCCCTTTTTTATCGTCAACGGTCTCTTTCTTTTTGCTCTTCTTTTTCGCCCTAGCACCCCAATAAGTATAATTGACAGCTGCATATTCGAGTAGTGCAGCAAAAACAAAAACGAAGCACATGACAAGATAAATATCGATAGCCTTAACGTAGCTAATACGTGGCAAGGAGCTTCTGACACCTGTCGATATTGTAGTCATTGTCAAGACCGTTGTGATACCTAAAAAACGCAGAAGAACAAGGGAAAGAAAGAAATTATTAAAGAGAGAGCAAGAGAGAAATATATATATATAAATGTTCTCTATATATGTATAAAGAGAAAGAGAAAAAGAAAGAGAGAGAGAGAGAAGGAGTGGTATTTATTGTATACATACATACTACCTACCCAGAGCTACTCTTGCACTGGTAGCTTCGTGATTGATCCAAAAACTGACCCAACTCAACATTACGATCAGTATGCTAGGCAAATAAGTCTGAAAAACAAAGTAGCCTATATTTCGCTGTAGCTTGAAACTCAGAGACAATCTTTGATAGATCCCAGTGGCTAGGCGCTCCTTCCGATCGTTGGTCTCGTAACCGATTATGGTGAATTGGGGTAACTCGGCTTCTTCCACTCCACGTACCGGGGTCTCTTTCCAATACATTACGACGTCCAGTACCGTGTATCCATCTGATAATGAAAGGAATGGCAATTCGTGAGTACGATTTAATTTGAGCGAATACCGCAAAATTAATCGAGTGGACAAATTGACGATTGCGGTTCAATCAGTCAGACATGTTTTGCAGGGCAATATGACCATATACGTATATCATTATAAATAAATATACGTATATACAAAGAGATTTGGAGAGTGCGTTTATTTAAAGAAATCAATTAATTGGAACATGTAGACTATATAGACCGTATAAACCAATTATAACTGAAATCAGAATATCCGTTATACGTAATGTGTTTCAGTTCGTACAACTTTCAATCTCCACAGTGCAATTCTGCGAATCAAGTGGGTAGTAATGCAAGTCCATCATGCAAGCCAGGGTCGTTGTGAACCTCATGCCGTAGGTCACCGAACCATCACCCGACAATCTGACAAGCTTATTGCGTTCAGTGACGTCGTGCAAGAAACTGCAAAGAGAAAGAGGAGAGGGTCGTTTTTTCCAGCTTTTTCACGCGCGTTCGCAATGCCACACCTGTTCTTGTCATTGGCGAAGAAAGTGTCCGGAACCCAAATTTTTTCAGCGAAATCACCGCTAAGTGTAAGGACCTCTTCTTCCTGCGAGAAAGCAAGTCTTTCGTCTTTCCAGTATTGATTTAGATACATCGTAATGGTGTAATCCTGAAAGAATGATAAAAGTATTATCACACGATTATAAAATTAGTTCTCTGTACCATTACTCACCATATTTACTTCTGAAATAGCATCAAAACTAGCTATCGTAAGATCCATTCCAACAAGCAATGGATCCCCTTTAAAAATATAAGCATTAATGAGATATTGCACATCTCTGTGTGTATTCTATGTATACGCGCATACATGCCAAAATAATGAAAATTATGAGAGTATGATGAAAAAGAGAAGTGAAGAGAACTGAAGAGGCTTTAATTGTATTTTCAATCTTTTGCGATCGGTAAATTATTTCCACTTTTTGAGCCGTTCAATTAAAAACGCTGATAGCGATCGTCACGCTTTATTGAACGTTCTAAAAAATTTCATTATAGATTTTCTTATTTGTTCCAGGCTCTTGAGTGAAAAAAAAAAGTAGAAAGAGAAGGATCAAGGTGATTGAATCGTTTACTCAACAGAAAAGTCAAATGTGTGAGAGAATAGGAAATAAGGCTTCGGATATTCAATGATAGGTTAGATGCTGATGTTGATGACGATGACGATGACGATAACGATGACGATAACGATGACGATGACGATGATGATGACGATACGATGACGATGACGATGAAGATCACAATGATGATACCTCCAAAATTCGGCCTTAGCCGAATATCATAGCCATCCAGTATTCTCGAAATTGTTTGAGTAACATTCTCCAACCTATCCGACATTCCGTTGGTTAAAAGAGTTGCCCTATTATCCAAACGATATTCATTATTTCCAAATGAGATCTTTTGCACTTTATAGCGATACTACAAATAGATACTATGATAGATTAAGAAGGATCAAAAGAAATCAGCCGAGAAATCGCATTGACCAAAGTAGAACTATTCTAAAATACTATAGATACGAGCCCATTCCCATTAGGGAGTTCAATGAAAGCATGATTTATCGGACAATTTCTCACATGACTACCGTAATGCCCAATATTGACCTACTTTCCATCTTATTTGAGGAAATTGCTAAGAGTATCATCTACAACAACCCGTGCACAGGTACATATACACATTACATTTATTCTCCAAGTACATGGATGAGTGAGAGAGAAAAATAAAATAATAAAAAAATGCGATAAAAAATTACATATTAGGAAAATATATTTTTTATTGCATTTTCCATTATATTCTCTTTGAGAGATAGATATATAGATAGATAGACAGAGAGAGAGAGAGAGAGAGAGAGAGAGAGAGAACTACTGATAGCTTCTGTCATATTTATCGGATTTTTCATTTCATTTATCGTCCTTTATGTACACGACATCCAGGAAATTTAGTTATCACAGACTTACGTGACTAAAAATGAAAGAAGAAAAATCAAAGATTCTCACCGAACATCCTCGTTAAATGATTGCAAAAAAAAAAGAAGCGGCAGTGCTAACAATCCGCAAAATAACATTTTCTCCTGATCTCGGACAAGCCGATCAAAAGTCTGTCAGCATATATCAAATTGCATTATTTCCAAATCTTCCTCGATCATGGCATCTCCGTATTGAAAATGTTCACACCTGAAATTGTTGAAATACTCAACTTACTTTACGCTTCATTAAGGAAACGCTAATGAAAAGAGCATGTAAGTCTGTGTGTATGTTTTGTAAACTCCACATCCAATAGTTTTCATCTCTTAATCTTTTATGTGTATTTTGTATTAGAAATCACTTAAATTTCGCATCTTTCTCATTTCAATTTCTTTCATAGGTCACGTCACGTCACGTCACGGCACATTACAACACATTAAATCACAACACATCGCATTTAAGTCACAACGCGTAACGTAGCATCAGTGATAATCAGGTATAACAATGAAATTAACTAGTTTAGCAAAACTGCTTGATTTGGCCTCTACGTAATTTAATGATTTGTATAGCATCACACTCGAATTTCTGATTTAATGATGCTTACGCACCATCACCCTCGCGTAGGATGAATTTTATCAGAGCTGACTGGCAAGCATCCCTCGCTTATTCTCTCCTCCTCTCAGTTGCAGAGAGTGTGCATACACCCCCTCTTCTTACCCCTTTCACTTTCAACCTCCTAGTCTTCTTTGACGTTGACCATGATTAGAATTGCGATTACGATCGCGACAGTGGGAATGATAACGACAATGATTATGCCTATTTCCACAACACTCGTGCTTCCTTCTATTGACGTACGCTCTCATCTTTTCCTAATATCTAATTGAAACTTTACCTTCTTTCTTTCCCTCTTTCCTTTCGCGTCATTCCTCTTACACGAGCTCGCAGGATAACGCAGAAAAGGTTCACGCTTGCGCCGAGTCGTTCACTTCGACCTTGCGATACACAGATCGTTCTCGCCGTCATATCCACCGCCAAATTTCCAAATCAACTTGGAGTTTCGGGTGAACGCGCACCTACCAAACAAACTTGAAAATCCTTTCGCGATTTTCTCACCGCAAGCATGAAATTTTAGAGACTTTGTTTGTTCTTTTTCAGCAGATGCACGAGATTGTTGAGAAGGGTAGGAACAGAGGATGGTAGAAATGAGAGAGAGAGAGAGAAAAGAAAAGGAAATGAAAGAAACTCTCATAATTGTTTGGAGGTGTCCATAAATGAAGTAAGGATGCGTATTGAGAGAAAATAAAGAAGGAAATACAGGGAGCTTGCGCTTTAGCAGCTTTGACTTGTCGAAAAGTGGGGCATCCCTCTAAAATGGAGAGTGAGATCCGAGAGAGCGAGACGAGAGATGGGAGAGGAGAGGCAAAGCGCAGCGCGCGGGATGAATCGAGGCTGATGGCGCGGTGCAACTTGAAACATAACTCGTTCTGTGACTCGTCGTGGTTCGAAGATCGAAGTCGTGTTATTAATGGCGCAAGTTTAAATTCCACTCGACTCTTTTATCATTGGAAGAAATTTCACTGGCGGATCCTCAGAAGAATTCTTTGCAACAATGAAATTTAAAATTGTTCGATTCTCTATGTAAGAATTAAGCGTACATATACACATACGTGCATACAAACATACGAGTATACGTACATACACACATACACGCGTAGAATCCCTCTTTAATCACTTTTTACCCTTTATCTGATTATCAGCCGATTGTTAATGGACAATCGAAATTAGCGTCATTCTTTGAAATTTGCAATCCATCGTCAGATATGTCTTTTTTCATTTTCTTTTCGATGATGCGTACTCGCTATTCTGTTCATTAGTAACTTAAACACCGAGCGTCAGATATTAAAGATGTACCGTGTGACAATTGCAAGGATAGATCTGAATAATACAGTGATGATGATAGTGTTGGTGGTGGTTGTGACGACGGTAGTGGTGTTGGTGGTGGTGGTGGCGGTGGCGGTGGTGGTGATGTCTCGCGCGCGCGTCTCTCTGATATTCAGAGGAGAAGCTCTCGAGAAAAAAGTACTTGGTGTTAAAAATCAAGAACAAAATGTATGTATGACGAGAAGATTTTATGATGTAACGAAGAAGTACGCGGCATTCGCTCTTGAAAAATTGACGCGCGAACTCTTGTCAGGGTGAAAAGGTGCTAGATCAGCGACTAACGAGAACCTCTCCTTCTCCGCCACTTTTCTCTTTTTCTCTATCTTCCTCCTCTCCCGACCTTTCATCGGGCTTCTCTATGAAAATTACTTCCTTTGTCACTCGCTTTTTTGTCTATCGCATACACGCGCACAAACGCGCTCATATAAAATTGCTACATCGTACGCGTAAAATATTTGTTAAAATCAATTTTTCTTTCCTTAACGTGCATCTGTGCGTATGCGTGTGTGTGTGTGTGTGTGTGTAGAACGAAGGAAGAAACTTGATGAATTTGACAAATTGCGCGCAAACTAGAATCTTACTTTGGTCCTACAAGGGTCGCGCTGCTCTTCAACGTCGGGAAGCTGACGTGGATCCAATTCGAATCTCATAAATTTCAAATCATTTTTACTCTTGCGCGAGAACATTAAGTTTTCGGGGCGTCCCTTCTTTGTCCCTCTCTATTTCATTGATTTACGATAATCCATGCGATATACGACAGTGTAGCATTCCGATTGATGAAAATACATGACACTTGATATTTTTTAGGCTTATCGTTCTAGTTCCGCTAAGCCTGTGCAAGCATCACCAATTCATTCAAATTCATTCAATGGCTAAAATGGCGTTATCCACGAGCGCTTCTATGGGAATACCGTTGAACGGTAGATTTTCTCGAGGAACGGCAAATGATATTGTTTCAAGAAACATCACCATGGTTCTCGAAAATCTCCTCATGAATTACGAGAATAGTCAATTGCCGACACATGGGAAAAGTAAGAGATTACCTCACACATTGCGTATGCGCGTGTCCGCTATTACTTTACTTTACTTATTATTTATAATTCGCTCGCGATTAAATGTCCCTTCATTATGCATGGCTTAAAAGCATTCGCCCAGTCATTTTTTATTCAGTTCCGATAGATTTTTATGAGAATTATTTTATTCCTTGTGAGAATATTTTATCCCTTCGGTCTCGATCGCGCTGATCCAATTGACGATCTGAAACGCTACCCGCGCTATTCTTCTCTCTCACTCTCTCGCGTTAGATTGGATTAACTTTTCCTCGTTAATCCTTACCCACGCGGTTACGGGGGCACACATACGCGATTCTTCCGTGTTTTGTTCTTGATAATGCACATTATTAGTGTTCGTCCGTATCTATCTTCCTTTTAAAACGTACGCACACGCGTATTATCACAATACACATGTACGTGCATGCAGTCTATTTCTGTCTGTCACGCGAGAAGACCATTCTCATTCAGAAAAGAGAAAAAGGCCATTCACTCATCTGTCATTGTCTCGCCGAGATAGTTTTATATTGACACGTTTCAATTGAAATTTCTCTCGATCACGACGACGGTGTCTTTGTAACGGAACTGTCCCGTCACTCTTTCCTACCGCTTTTCCCTTATTTTTATCGCTGCTGAAACTCTCTATCGAGCAGAATTGCCAGATAATTACTCGATCGTTTATTTCTTTATTTGCATTTATATGTCTACCATGTCCATCCGTCCACTTGTACACGCGTGCATAAATTATTATACAACAAGCAGGTACACCCACGATAGTCAAGACCAACATTTTGATAAGAAGCATGGGACCCGTCTCCGAGTTAGACATGGTGAGAGACGCGATACTTTTTTAAAAACTTCTTCTCTTCGATCCTCTCATTTCTTCCTCTATCTTCTTCGTAATCTCTCCCAGGATTATTCGATGGATTGTTACTTTCGACAATCCTGGCGCGATTCTCGTCTCAGTTTTCGTGGTCCCATTAAGTCATTGAGCTTAAGCATAAAAATGTTGGAAAGAATCTGGCGACCGGACACTTACTTTTATAATGGAAAGCAAAGCTACGTGCACACCATTACCGTGCCAAATAAATTGCTAAGGATTTCTCAGGATGGCGATATCTTGTACTCTATGAGGTTTGTTCGTTTGTTCAGTCGATTCAGGTAAAATTTGTACTTTCTTATTTTCCGGTCTCTGTGCATTATTATCGGGACGAATGTTCTTGTAGATTAACCATAAAGGCCAAGTGTCCGATGGAACTTAGAAACTTTCCTATGGATAGGCAGTCCTGTCCTTTGATCATGGGAAGTTGTGAGTATACCTCTCTTACTTTCGCCCTTTAAAAAAGGCAGCGAAGACAAACTTGAATACGTTTTAGACGCTTATACATCCAATCAATTGGTCTATGAATGGCAAGAAGGTTCATCCGTCAATTTTGTACCTGGAATGGCACTTTCTCAGTTTGATTTAATGGGATCTCCATATAGAAACTTAACATTTATCAGACGAGAAGGGGAATTTTCGGTCCTTCAAGTATCTTTCAATTTGCAACGTCATACCGGTTATTTTCTAATACAGGTAAACATAGACGAATAAAAAGTTTTCTACTTGATCGATGACGCGTCGTCTGTCCGTATAGGTATACGTACCCTGTGTTCTTATCGTCGTCCTTAGTTGGGTCTCTTTTTGGATTCATCGAGAGGCGACGAGCGATCGCGTTGGACTAGGTGAAGCTCTTTAGAATTTTTTTGATTTATCCCAAGAAAAAGACAAATTGCGCGCTTGCTCAATAAAATATTAATGCGACCAGGTATTACCACGGTGCTAACGCTTTCTACCATTAGCTTAGACTCGAGAATAGATTTACCAAAAGTAAGATATGCCACTGCCCTTGATTGGTTTCTCTTGATGAGTTTTGGATACTGTATCGCTACTCTCTTAGAATTTGCCGGAGTTCATTACTTTACGAAGGTAAGCAATAATCATTGAACTTTTATAAAATTTTCTAATTCATAAATCATTTATTTGATTGACCATGAGTCATCTTTTTCAGGTAGGCAGTGGAGAATCGCCCACTGTTCTTGACGATTATGATGACGTCAACGACAAGGAAAACGAAAATGAAAACAAGAACGACAACGATAATGACAACGACAATGACAACAACGATAACAACGATAATAGTAAGAACAATGATGATGACCAGAAAAATGAAGGAAAGGATTGGGAGAAATGGAAGAGTTTAGCAACGGACAGTTATAGCAATCTGTTTCGTACGATATCTACTTGCAAACCGCAAGCTGTACATCCGGAAAATACTTTAGTGTCATGCACAAGTTTGTACGGCGATCAAATTTCACGGCGTTCAAAAGAATTCTTGAGACCATCGACGATGGAAAAGCAAACGCAAACTGAACGTCGCCTACCAAAATGGCGACAATTTCTTTATTGCTTAGTCGGTGATGATGCTTTTAGGTAATACACGTAGTCAATGAAATCGCGAAGATATCAATTTCTTCTTCGAGTAGAAATAAATGTTACAATATATAACAAACAATGATTCAATAAAAAATAATTTTGTAGAAGACGTCGTCAGAAAGAAGCCACTGGAGATTTTCGGAAGTACGGAGATCGAAAAACTAGGCACATCAATAGCGTTTCATCTATTGACAGGGTAGCTCGTGTTGTGTTTCCAGCTTCTTTCGGCTTTTTGAATATTTGTTATTGGGTGGCTTATGTTACTTATCAAGAAGAATTCAAATGGCAAGATCCTCCCATAGGATCCATTTCTATTTAAGCTTATAAATCCTAGTTAAAGTAAAGATGTATTCTGATGTCTGTATACAAAATATCTATCTATGAATAAAATAATTATATAATTACATAAATATATAAAATATGTTTATGGCTTATATTGCTTCGCTTCTCTCATTATTATTTTATGCGTGTATACTTCATCAATATAATTGCATACATACTTATAAGTAAAATTTGTATATTTAATAATTTGTAAATATATTTCACGATATAAGAATTATTAAATGTATATGCAACACCATTATTCATTGATCAAGAGTGTATTTTAAAAAATTTTAATAGTTTTCATTGAAAAGAGCCTTATGAGAACCTGCCCTAAAATATTACCATCGTCATTGGTAAAATTCAAGATGGCTGATTGCCATTGTAGCGGAGGAACAAATTTTTAATATTTTATTACTTACTCCGCGCAATTTGGAAAATTGACTTAATTAAAATAATTCTACAGTAAGAAATAGATGCTATACGACATTTGTAAACGATAGTGTCGTTTCAAAAAATATTCGTTTCTAATAATTCTCTTTAAAAGTAATCCAAAAAAAAATGCTCTCATCTGACAGTAGTTGATAATACACACATATATATATATATATATGTATATATATACATATAATAAAATAAATATATGTGTGTATATGTATATATATATATGTATACTCACGCACTCGTATATGCGTACATATTAAGAATGTTAATGGAGAAAATGAATTTACAAAATTCCCTTCAATTGCATTCTTGACCGAGGTAAATAGGCCGGTCTTAAGGTTTTTTTTGTTATTTTAATAGAGACATTTTTCTGTGCAAAAATCTCAAGTTTTTAAATATACTCTAACACTTGTCTACAATATTTGATAGCAGGTAAACAATTATTATTTATTTATATATGTTCGTTTATACACTTTATTTCTTTTTGTATATGTATTGAGCTTTATAGATATTTAATTTGTATTTATTATTTAATTAGATGAGAGTAAACATGACTTTTTCAATGAATCGAAAACATGGATCTTCTGTTAGTTTTACAAGGGCAAAAGAAAGTACTGAAAATGTTGGAGATGAAATTCACATATCTTTAGCACCCTACATACAAACATATTTAGCACATAGTGGACAAGGACTAGGATGTTGTGGCATCAGTTTGCCTGTACCATTTGAGCGGGCAGCACCACGTTCTTGGTGGAATCCAAAGTTTGATTCAGAAATTTTGGAGGAACAATATAAAAGAAGTGCCTTTCCACAGATTAGATTAAGATTCCGGTAAGTGAAATCTTTATATTAATTGTCATTTGAAACAGTCTTTATTTCCATTTCTCTCACTTTTTGCAGATACGCTCTTATTTATATCTTGCTATTATCTCTGTTATGGTTATCATATTTTGTCATTATTGGAATAGAAAATGACACATCAACCTGGCCAGCAATTGCAGCAGTATTTAGTATTGTGGCAGCCATGGTTTCTGGTGTATTGTATCTAACTCATACTGATTACTATAAAAGATATATATTATCAATTTCATTAGGAGTCGCATCTATGCTTTGTTTTTTATCTCTGCTTTTTGTTGCAATGGTGCCTCCTTACATAGATGGATTAACATTTGTGGGGCACTTTGCATTATGCTCTGAAATTTTATTATTAATATATACTGTGCTGCCATTGCCGCTTTACGTCTGTGTGGGAATATGTACAGTCTACTCATTTATATTTGAATTTTTGACTGCCTACCTTTATGGCTCAAAAGCTGCTAGACAAAAATACTTTGATAATCACGTAAATACTACATTGGAAGATAATGGAGTTTTGTATCTAAAAAACAATTCTCTACCATTACAGTCTACTCTGGAAGATAGATTTAAATTAATTAATTTTCAAGATCTGTTGTTAAATATCAGTGACTTTACAACAGCCAGCATTAACACGATGTCATCTTTACATAATTTAAAACCATTATCCAGTTATAAAGAAAATCTATTGAACAATAGTACAGCGATTCATAATTCTTCTCTAACGAACACCAGTATATTACCTACAATGAACGCTATAAATGCTACTTTTAATGCATTTGATAATTTTACATTTCAAAACAATATGAATACATTATCCAACGATCAAAATATCACTGAATTATTGACTTCGTACGATATACTGGGAATAAATACAGTGGATTACATTGATTTTGGAACAACTCTTGCAATAAGGATTTTAATGCAAATATGTATACATTTAATTGGTATTCACATTTTAATAATGACATTTGTGAGAATGCGTGGAACATTTATGAAAGTTGGCCAGTCTTTATTGGTAAGACGTCAATTGGAAATGGAGAAGCAGCTTAAAGAAAAAATGATTCACTCTGTAATGCCTCCTAAAGTGGCTGATTGGTTAATGGAAGAGAGCGAAAGAGAAAGAGAACGGGAAGATTCATTGAAGAAAGGATCCATACCGTCTAACAATACAGATATCCGTTCTTTATTTAGGCCTTTTAACATGCATTCTATGGAAGATGTCAGTATTTTATTTGCTGACATTGTAGGATTTACAAAAATGAGTTCCAATAAAACTGCCGAAGAATTAGTAGGTATTCTTAATGACCTCTTTGAAAGATTTGATGATTTATGCGAGCTTCATGGATGTGAAAAAATTTCTACTTTGGGAGATTGTTATTATTGCGTAAGTGGTTGCCCTGAGCCACGTTCCGATCATGCCAAATGCTGTATTGAAATGGGACTAGGTATAAATATATTTGATTAATCTACAATAATAAATTTCTTTATCTGTATAAACATGAGGGAATTATGAAGAATTTTCTTATATAGCTATGATCGAAGCAATAAAGCAATTTGATATTGAGAGACAGGAAGGTGTGAACATGAGAGTAGGGGTACATACGGGAACAGTATTATGTGGAATTGTCGGTACTAAAAGATTTAAGTTTGATGTTTGGTCTAATGATGTTACCTTAGCCAATAAATTAGAAAGTACAGGAAAGCCAGGTAGAGTGCATTTAAGTGAAAGGACATTGAGTTTCCTTGGTAATCAGTACATTACCGAACAAGGGGAAATAGTTAATGGTAATGACGATTGAAGATGGTTTGTTACACTTATCGACTAAGAACGACAAGTAATAATAAACAAATTTTCTGTTTGTCGCAGGTTTGAAATCGTACTTCATAAGAGGCAGAAGAACAGATTTCATAACAGAGTTTATATCTAACGTTAATTTACCAAAAAGTATTTCTCCTATAATGGAATCACGGCAACGCCTGTTATCTTGCAATAGTCAGTCCAAACCAAGAAATCATTATTTACAGATGGTCACCAATGCTAATCATTTTCGAATAAAAGCAAATTCTCTGCCGAGTATTTTAGATTCTGAGAATGATGAAAATACGGGCGAGAAAGAGGAGGAAGAGGAGGACGATTTAAATAAGAGCCCAACCTCGACCGTTAGCTGCGGTAAGAAAAAAGTGAAGAACAAACCGTGGAGATACTTGCAACGTCAGAAAACAACGGAAGAAATGACTCCTTTGGATATGGACGATAGAAAAATAATCCCCGATAGAGTTGAAGAAATTAGAAAGTTGGAGATCGAGACGTCCGAAGATCGTAATGGTTTCAAAAAGGTGAGACTAGCGATTTCATTTTAAAGGTTCGATCGTAGTGTCGACGGTGATGATATTTCAGATGCTCAACAACGGTGTCGAGATGGATCCCAATCCCATGCCTTCTAGCCCTTTATTATCCGGTCATGAGCCCATCAGTCATGCCTCTTCAATTTGTAGCAGAAAGGACTCGGGTATTAGAAGCAACAGTAGACGAAGTAGTATACAGCAACAGGTAATCTCAATGCTCGTTCCTTAAAATATCTTCATTTTTTTGTTTGTTTGTTTGCTCGTTTACTTATCTCACCTTACAAAAATCGAATTTTCTTCAGCTATTCTTGATGAACGGTATGACGCAAGGCGATTTGTTGGGGCACAGAGTGAGCGGCTACTACACGTCAAGCTCAACGTTAAATTCTAATCACGAGCCCTCATCCTCCGTACCTCCGTATCCGTTTTCTCTGCCGACTACGGATACATTCGGTGCGTGCTTTCATAAATTGAGAAAACAATCCGACCTTCAATTGATCAGGTGAGACTTTTGAGAACTTACATAAAATATCGTTTCAAATGCCGGGTGACGTCACGCAAAAACTTACGATGAAATCATTGAATCCAGGTGTGTTCAGGATAACGTGAGTTCACAGAGATCTTATTTTGTAAAGCCACCGTTGTCGAGCGTGACCTTGTTTTTTAAGAGTAAAGAAATGGAGAAGGAATATCGAGAGAACGCGCACAAAGCGAGTGAAAGCGTAAATGGTAATCCGCCGACTTTGGCAACGTCTCGATTCAACACTTATTTCGATATTTTAATATCCGCTTTGGTCTATACAGCGATTACAATCTCTTTATTTCTGCTGTGCCAGCCGACGATCTATTACTTAATGTTTTGCGCTCTTGCCACTATCGTACAAATAATAGCTGTGACTCTTTGCATTCGGCAGCTACTCAATCCAAATACCACGCACGCTAGTTTTACACAACGAATTTTCAAATTTTGCTCAAGGTGGTATCCTTGGCACGTTTGCGGGGCTGTCTTGGTTGGTCTACCAATGATCTCTGTCCTACTCAATTTTAGCTGCAACAGTTTTTACATCGTAAACAGTTTTAAGTACTACTATAGCTATCTGATTTTCGTTGGATTGGTGCACTTCTGCAATTTCACGCAATTAAATTGTTGGATGAAAAACCTATTGGCGACGTTAACCGGCGTATTGTTCATATGCCTGGTCGCCAGCCACATAAGCTACTACAAACAAGTGAATCTCAATAATACCGTAGATCTTGGTGGACGAGCGACGATCTCTCCATCACCCGCTGTTCATCCACATCTGATTCGATCCAATCTGGATCAGGATTTTATCGAGTCCACGACCAAGAGTCGTCCTGCACCGGAAAACGTTGTTGTTGTTGCACCGAGATCATCGAGCCAAGTTGAGAATGTAAATATTAATGTAAACGATATCGAGGCGAGGTACAACGAAAGATTATACAACTCTGAAATTTTTCTGGACATGATTCTTCTCCTCCTGTTGGTCTGGTTCTTGAATCGGGAATTCGAGATTAGTTATAGATTGAGCTTTCACGGAAATGCAGTTGCAGCGCGAGACAAAGCGCGGGTGCAATCGATGAAGAACCAAGCCGATTGGCTCTTGCACAACATCATTCCAAAATACGTGGCCGATCAGTTAAAAACAACGGCAAAATATTCACAAAATCACAAGTCGGTGGGCATTATTTTTGCCAGTATTGTTAACTTTAACGAATTGTACGATGAGTCTTATCTGGGTGGCAAGGAGTATTTACGAGTACTTAACGAATTGATAGGCGATTTCGACGAGCTGCTGGAGAAAGCAGAGTTCTCAAATGTTGAAAAAATTAAAACCATTGGCAGTACATTCATGGCTGCGAGTGGACTGAACCCTCAAGTGAGGCAGCAGAGCGAGCACGAGTACACGCATCTTTTCCAAATGCTAGATTTTGCAATGGCTATGCACAAGGTGATTTACGACTTTAACCGAGATTTGCTAGGTTTCAAATTAATCTTACGAGTTGGATTCAATTATGGCGATGTGACAGCTGGAGTGATCGGCGCCACTAAATTGTATTACGATATCTGGGGTGATGCGGTTAACATAGCTTCCAGAATGGATTCGACCGGAGTAGCAGGAAGAATTCAAATGTCCAGTAATTGCTTACCTGTCTTATCCGAGAGATATCAGTTCGAGCCTCGAGGTCAAGTGTACGTTAAAGGAAAAGACAATATGAATGTATTTTTACTCGTTGGTAAGAAAGTTAACGATACACTCACGGACACTTGAATGCCAGTTTTTCTGCCAAAGTTTTTAAGTGTCAATAATTTTATCTGCTCCCATTTGCGTGGGACTATTTACGTAACGAGTGAAATGTTTAATGGCCAGTCAATTATATGAAAAAATTAATATAAAAATGTATAAAGTGTATAAATACAAAACTAAATATTTAGAATCCAAAGTGTTGACGATACTGTTAGCGATTGAATCGAAAAATTATCGAAGGGAGAAAATGTACTCTTTTTTTTTTTTCTTCTTTTTTTCAACCTGCAGATTAATAATTGTAATCGTGGAGAATTTTCGTAATATTTATATGTTTACGTACATATGCATGTGTGTATGTTTTTATGTGTTGTGTGTGCGTGTATGTATGTATGTATATATATGTATGTATATGTACATGAACATGTATGCCTTAAGTATATTTTATAAGTGTTTAAGATATGTCAAGTACTCGCCTTATTCATAAACTGCTCAAAGTCGACTACTGATTAAAGCTAATTTATTAATAAAATATTAATTTTTGTAAATATTGTAAGAAGAATGGTACACATACATTGGTAAGAGAATGCAATATAAAATCTGAAATTGGCAAGTGCAACAAAGATCAGTTTTTCCTTCTCTTTCTTCCCTTTGCCTAGTAAAAAAATAATCAATTTACAAGTTATAAATATTACTGATTCTTTCTAATCGTGTTTTTACAAATTCTTCGTCAAAATTAATCGATATAACTAAATTATTTACATCGTTAAATAAAATGAATTTTTGACTATATCACAGTATAAAATTGAAGAGCTACATTCCAAATGTAAAATAGCGCAAATCAAATGTATAATCGTAAAATTGAATCGTGGCCTCATAAAAACTTTTCATTTGGGTGATTAATGAGGTGAAGAAGATTCATAATAAATGAAGGAAAAACTATATACGAAATGTTCCTAAATATACAATATATATATATATATATATATGTGTATGTATGTATATATATTTATATAAACATATTTTTACGGATATTCGAGCCATATATTTTATGTAACAAATTATATTAAAATTGTAATAATAAATGTTTTAAAAACATAATAAATATTTACTTGCACCACTGTTTAATTGTGTGTACAGACACTTTAATATTTATCTTTTTAAAAATTCAACATTATATTAGGAAATCAACAATATTGTATATTGTCATTGTAATTTTTTTATTAGAGTACAATATATACAAGATTGTATGTGCCTATGTGCATACGATATAAAAATACTCGCACACACATACACACACACATGAAATTATATATTTTATAAATATTTATTTTATATATATATAAATAATATATATATATATATATATATATATATATATATATATATATCTATTTATATGAAAGAGTGAATGTATGTCTAAATATATATATGTACACGCACATATATATATATTTATACATATATAAACATACATATAAATAGAGCATCCTTCAAGATGATATACAAAAATGGCGAAAGTTTCATTAAAAAATGGATATTTTTCACTTTTTATCCATCAATAAGTACTTGAAAGTCAATGAAAATTAATGTTAACAGTTCATTTGTATGTTTTCAATAAGTGATATAAAATCATTACATGTATATCATGCATGTATTCTTCTCATTCAAAAGGGAATGTAAAATGTGTTATGAATGTTATATTATATGAACTTGCATATACTACATGAAAATATCTTTTTACAGAAGACCATACTGATATAGAAATGATTTCCTTGTTTTTTCTTTCATCTATAATAATATAAAATCTTTTTCACTTAAATCCTTTGACTGCTAAATACTCACGGCCAAAGTTTTCCGCATAGACAACGCGCGTGCAGCGATTTCGGTCGCTGTGACCAGAATAATTTTCCGTTGGTACAAACTCTGTTCATTGAGTATACAGAGCGGAACTAAAAATAAATTACTATTGTAATTCTTTTTTACTAAATTAAATAATAAAAGAACTAAATAGCCGATAACTTTCGCCGGACGCATATATGCGTTCATAGCGGTCGAAGGATTAACTGAATTTTAAAAACCGGAACAAAGTTCAAAACATTTTCATTTCACTCGAATTTAAAGAAAATTGAGTGAAAATCAGTTTTTATTAATAATTTTGATAATTCAATAACATTTATAGACTTAACGTGTATGAAAAGATAGGATAGATTTACATTACAAATAAACATTTTGTATGGTAATAGTTTTAACGTTTTGCCCTATAGCTTACATTTCATGCATATAAAACAATTTCGTGTCCTACATCAAATAAATCTTGTATAAAGTTTCATTAAATTTACGTTCTTACGAGGCTTCAATGGCTAATTTTACAAAATTTTATAATGAATTTAGAATAAAAAAAACATGTTCATTTTTCTTCTGAGAAATCAACATCTTTTTTCTATTGTTGTTTGATTTTTAATCTCTTGAGACACTCACTTTACAATAAATTATAGTCTTTCATAGCGTTTAACCAACTATACAAAGCCTGACAGTCGTTAACAACCTCCTGCTACGTAGGCCCTGCGAATAATGCTGTTAATCCCATGTCAACGGCATTTTTCGATATGTCTTCGACTCGTATTAATTGCGGTTTACCAGAAACTTCTATTCGTGGTAAATTGTCTATTTTTACTTCTTTCCGGAATAACTGTCCTACACTTCGCCCAATAAGCTAAAAGGAAAAAAGTGAAGAATAATTTGATCAAATAAGTATATATATATATATATATATATATATATATATATATATATATATATGTGTGTGTGTGTGTGTGTATGTATACATATAAAAAATCTATCAAGATCACTTACTTGATTCGTAATCTTCTTAAACAAGTCTTTCTTCCCCTTTTCAACTTTATTGCCCTTCGAGCTAGTCACTGACATTTTCTCATCGAAACGTTGCAAATCAGCAGGATTCACACCCGGTATTTGTTGCATTACTTCGATAATATTAGGAAATTTGGGTCTAAGACATTCGTAAACTTGAGCACCGAGTGTTATTAATGAACCTTGATTGGCTTCGTGTTGACCATGCAGCTGAAGACCTTGAAGCACTGCAACCATGATGTACGCTGCCATAGGAGGAGTCAGACTACCATCGGCAGCCAATGCTCGAACGACTGGTCCAGTCAACATCGTTGCTTTCAGACTTGCATTTGAATCGTTCCACGATAAAGCTCTGCGATAAGAGAATTTCGTGAAACATATCATTTCGCGTACAACAATTTGAAAAAAGCACAGGGCTTGATAAAAAAAATAATACGATTATATCTTCTCACCCCAAGACACACAAAACAATACTGTGGCACGTAGAAGGATGTCGTAAAACAAAGGCTCCAAGTTCGCTAACTACTTCCGCCACTATGCTATTTCCACGCGACAGTGGAGGGTCAACAGCCATACCGCCATTATCTTGTTCCATGGAATCTGGTGGAGCCGCATCGCACGCAGCTCCTCCTACCAATGCTACTTTCAATACATCTATAAAGTCTCTGGTTAAATTTCGATTTAGCATATCGTCGATCACCTCCTGTGCATCTGTATTCTCCTCGTCGAGATTTCCAGATTCGTAAAGTCGTGTTATATATTGCCACTTTGCGCTTAGTCTTTGGCACACTAAAAAAGAAAAGGAAAAACCAACGAATCATCGTTCATTCTCTTCAAAGCGCGCGATGCGCGAAAATTCATTTTATAACACATTTGAAGGATCCTTACTATGCGTGGAAACATGCGCCAGTACTGGTATAAGTACAGTCTCGTAAAATGCGGGTGGACAAGAATATATGAATGGCTTCATAAAAACGCGAATGATCGGTCTTAGCCGATAATCCGGTAGAACCTGTATCGAAGAAAGCATTTTATTAAGCGTATCAAATGCACGCGCACGCGCACAAATAAAACTAAGCACGAGACCCGATTAACCTACCTCCATATTTGAAAAAACTGAATTCAAAAGTGCCGGAGCAAGACCAGGTAATTGATAAAAGTCTCGACCAATGGTGTGACAGCCACTTCCCAACATGTGATAGCAGTGATCGTGTATCGTTGTCAAGAACGATTGCATCCGTACCGAGGGTGTATGCGATATGTTGTGATTCAGTTCTGATAGATTGTCACCGATGGGTAATATATTCAAACCCAGAAGATTCACTTTTTCCGACTCCAGTAAACCATGAACGTTCTTATAGTCCTGCAATAAAATGAGCATTTAATCGAATCGGCGAGTCATTGACTCGATGAAAAACAACGAGCCATAGCCAACTTACTTCGGATAGAGCGGAAAGCGCGGCAGGAGTAAAAAGAGCATTCATAGTTCTAAGCAATGCGAAAAGCGTTGGCAATATTGGAATGACGTGAGGCGCGGCTGGATTTCTATAAATCGGATTTCCAGTTTCGCTCAAGGCAGCGACGAAGCCACCCCTAGCTGCACGATCCGGATCCTCCGGAATGGAACATCTTTTTACCACGCTCAAAAGCGTATAAATGCAAAACATAAGATCTGATCGATTTTGTCCTGTTGGGTCTTCCAATAAATTTTCGCACGACGACCTGTCCAATCCGATAAGTCTAATTAGTTCCAACGGGCCTTTAAACGACTCGGATCCAATTGAGAGAAACATCGTCGATCCTTCTCCAATGACTTCGGCCACGAATCTCGTTTGTCTCTCATAATCACAAAAATGGTTCGAGATCAATAACAGCGCTTCGTACAGAGTTAAACTTTCCATTCTGGTAAGCTGGCCTGGTTCTCGCACTAATCCTCTGACTGTCGTATGAATTTGTTCGAACACCGGTAAGAGCAGTAATGGATACTTCAAGCCAATTTTGACCATTAAACTCGCGGCGTGTCTTCTAACGTTTTTTGTGGCTTTCGACCGGTTCTCTTTTGTTTCGCCGACCGCTTTAAAAACCAAAGCCGCGAAGATTTTATCCAGCACGCGAGGAAGAATCGTCACGCCTGGCATTGCCATTGAACCGGTGGACATCGAGAGGAAGACGAATAACGCGCTGATGCAAGACAGAAGAGACGACAACAACCAAGGATCTTGAGGTGAGTAACCAAGGCACAATTCTAATAGTTGCAAGCCATTCTGGACGCTGGGTCTCTCGTTCACCAATAAGATTCTTGACACTACCGAATCCAATGCTTGAGCTACCGCCTCCCACTCCAAATATTCTTGATCGTTTTGACTGCTCTTGTAATTCAGATCTGCCATTCCTTTGGTTACCTTTGCTGTAAACCATTGCTGCACGTACGTGAAGGTGACTAAAGGGGCAACCATAGTCGCTTGTCGAAATCCTTCGAGCAAGTCCATTCGCAAACGATGCAGAAAGACGTTGAATTCCTCCTCAGAGTCGTACTCGGTTAAACAAAAGGCGGTCATTCCATTTGCGTGTCTTCCTTGGGTGTATGATATTTTTATCAATTTTGGCGCTGTACTCTCGATAAATTTTGGAACGTAAGTAAGAAGCAGCGGATCAACTTTTATTTGCTCGTGCTTGAATAGCATAATCCAAATTGCACTCGCAAGATGAACTAAAGTCAAATTCGAATGCACCGTAAA
The DNA here is from genome assembly GCA_037305995.1 of Sclerodermus sp. 'alternatusi'. Lineage (NCBI taxonomy): Eukaryota > Metazoa > Arthropoda > Insecta > Hymenoptera > Bethylidae > Sclerodermus > Sclerodermus sp. 'alternatusi'. The sequence continues at coordinate 4,960,209 of CM074549.1, forward strand.
CGTCATTACGGTGTCCAAAAACAAATTCAAGTGTACGGGCCGTACGGTTGAATCATCTTTTCCCCAGAGTGTGCATAATTGGGTAGCCATGCCTGTCAATACCTGTAATTCATGTTTAGTTAGAGTACCGTAATTAATTATTTTGCATTCGCGAAAAATTTGTAACCGATGCAATACCTGTATTAGTTTCTTTAGAAATAAATAATGATTTTCGTGCACATCATTGGATGCTAAAGGGGCCACGTTTGTACCAACAGTCGGAGGAATAGTTGCCGCTGTATAAATATACCTCAAAGCTTCTTCAGAAAATAAGATCATTAATTGTTTCCTATCCTCTGCTTTTCCTTTACGATTTACAATCTGTAACAAGCATTCAGCTGCCAAACATTGAAATACAGGATTTCCTAGGAGAAGACATAAAATTTGCAACAGTCTTCCATCCTCTGCCATCACATGTGTAATCGAGACCCATTCGACAAAACTGGCTAGCGTCAATAGGACGACCTGAAATCAATGGAAATACTTTGGTCTTTGAAAACTTTGTTCCTCCTTTGTCATTAAGTGCTCCTTTGTTTACCTGAACAACTTTGCTATTGGCAGCAGCTGCTGTGGTTTCACCTATAGTACTTTTCTTTTGAAATTCAGAAAAATGTTGTTCTATTAATCTAAGAAAAAATGCAAAGATCTCCTTCATATTTGTATTGAGAGCTTGATAAATGTCCTTTCTTCTTTGGTTTGATTCCAAGGTTTGTAAAAGGGCAACATCTTCTACAAGTCTAAGGAAAACTAGTAGTACCAGTTCTGTTTGACTCTCTCCTCTCGTACAAGCTTGACTAAGTTCAGCTAACAGTGTTGGCCACTGCTGTGGCCATTCACGTTTTACCATTTCTACTACGACTCGAGATAAGGCATCCTTTATATGAGCTTCTTCATTTAATATCGATTCTGTACCTTCTTGAAGCAACTTCATAGCATTTTCCTTTATGAAAATTTTTTCCGATTGAGATATTTGTGTCCAACGGTATTTCACACAATGTTCCATTAATTGCAGTCCAAAATGCCGTACTACAGAACTTCTGTTTGGTAATTTTTGTGCTAGATAAAGACCACATTGTGCGCATAGTGGTGAGGTTTCCTTAAACCTTTCACAAGCATTATACACTTCTAATCGTTGTTGTTGAGGTACATTTGGTGACATCATGATCTCTACCACACGTGCAAGCTCTGCTGATATTTGAGCAACATCTCCAGCTTCAAACTCCATCATTGCCTATTATAAAGTATCTATTAAAAACACCATTTATTATCGTAAGATGATGAAATACTTGATCTCGATAATGATGAATTTATTAATAATAAATAAAAGTGAGAGAAATGAAGACAAAAATTTTATAAATCATGTAAATTATTTCAATGGTTGCATTGAAAAAAATTTGTTAACAGAATCAATTTAATTTTGATTAAAATGTTAAAAATTACAAATATCAGGGAAGGTTTGAGTTTATTACTCTTTTATTTTCGTCGCGATTTAGCCCTGCCTTTAAATCGGCAGATATTTGCACAGTTTGTTAAAAAGTATGAATTTAATAGGGGATTGGAAGAAAATTAATAAAATTTGCAAGTACGGCAAACACGAGATCTCGCAAGGAACCGCGTTGGAACGTGAACTCCAGCCGTATCATTTAGTTAACGTTAAATAAACTATTATGCAGCATATGTAACATTTAACAGATTTTAAAGGCGGGCATGCTTTTAAACAAAAATCCAAGTACCTTGAAATATGAACGTGGAAGTAGGACGGAGCTAAGAAATATTTCCGACAATATTCGGACGTATGTTGTATGTCAATTCATACCTACTTATTTTAATAAATTTTCGAAAATTTTAATGTATTAATTAAAGAAACTGTGGCGATTCGCCGAGTTCGGTCGATGGCTAACAGATGTCTAATCTCATCAATCCAATCATTCTCGCAAGTAACCGAGCAACTCTATACCAAATATATATGAGGACCGAAAATAATTCCCTGTAGCGTCCGAAGCATGGATTACCGACACAATGATGTTTTAGCGATGAGTTCAGTCGGTAACCTCGCGAACAAAACACGCTTCGGCCTATTAACGTTGTGTTCTCGTTAAGGTTATAATATTACCTATCGTCAAGATAACACGCTTCTCGTGTCATTAACGACAAAAACGACTGATCGTTGCACTTTTTATAGCAATATCGTTTCGTTTTCTTTCAACGGTGCTCTCTCGTGTATATGATACAAAAGAAAAAGAACATACACGTGTATTTTCGCTCCAGCAATAAATCTACCGTAGTCCTCGATTTTAAGTGTAGAAAAAAACACAGAACTCTTTTAAATCACTATATTTTTTAGAAACTCACTTCAACTCACATTTAACGTTGAAATACGGTGTGTGGTCTAGGAGGAACGACTACTCTATAACTAGAGAACAGTGGCAGCAGAACACACGCTCTATTCGACGGCAATGTGCTTCTGAGAGGGAACACACTTCTGTTCCCTTGTCTCTCTGTGTATATCGACACACTGACGTCGAGAACTGTTGTGTTCGTGAACATGTATTATATATATATACAGCATATAGCTCTTTATACAGTTTCCCTCTCTCCGTTCTAGCTCAACCTTACCTAACCTAACCTAATGAAACCTATTATTGAATATTTATTTTTCGTGTGTAGTTGAGAATCATTTTTTGGAGGTTATACCGGTATAGTTGCGTTGTGTAAAGTTCATAGATATTGTCAATTTTATATTGAAAGAAAACAAAAAGTATGGAAGAAACTACAGTAACTCCGCCAATATTTAAATTGAACTTTACAAGTCAAATTTATTGTGTAGAATTCTCTCCTTACGAATGGTCTCATCATTTGATTTGTATAGCTCTGTCACAAGAAATTATTATTGGTACTATAAGATTTCAGGTATCTCAAGAATATTGATTTTATATCATCTTTGTAGTAATGTATCTTAATTATATAAATTCTTAAAGGAAGAGGATGACACTGCGGAAGATATTGTTTACAATTTAATTACAACTATTCGTCATGATACTAGACCACATGCCATTGCTTGGAGTCCAGAAACTTCAATTAGTGTCATTCCTAAAGTAATAAAGTTTTGTGTTGCTGGAGCTGATTTAAAAATTAGGCTATTCAGCAATAATTTAGATAATAGGAATGAGTGTAAGGTATGAGCTTACGAAACTGTATAACAGTTCGCCTGAAGTACATTATTTTTAATCAATAAAATCCAAATACATTATGGAAAGTTTTAAAGATTTTAGAGGGCCACAAGGATTATATTAATGCAATTTCTTATGAGCCTGAGGGAGATTATTTAGCCTCTATATCTGACGATCATACTTGCAAACTTTGGTCCATTAAAGATCTGAAATGTGTTTCAAATTATTATTTAACATCACCAGGCATGAGTGTTTGTTGGCATAGCGAGAAATCAGGAAAGCTCTTAATTGCTGAAAAAAATGGTATAATCAGAGTATATAATGTCGGAAGTCAGCAAGCATTGATGTCCCTTGATTCTGGTGCTATTCCATTAACTTCTGCCGAGTGGGGACCTGATTCTATGAAAGTAATATCAATGGCTGCTGGAGAATTGCTTCTATGGGATATAGCTAGACCTAGGTAATTAATATATTGTTGATATTTTTCCTTTATAAAATGTGTGCTCAAATATGACAAAGAATTTTCCTTTTTTAAAAAACTTTAGTCAACCTTTAGAATCTTATACTCTGCACATAGAAGGAGGAACAATAATTAAATTTTTTCCTAATCAAGATAATATAATTGCAAGTATCGGACAACCTGATAATTTATTGAAAGTTATAAATATTAAATCCAAACACGTTTTATTGTGTGGAAAACTTAATCTCATCGGGGGTATGAGCTGGCATCAAAAGTTACCATATATCTGTGCTGGAAATAACAGAGAACTTAATCTCTGGAAAGTTAATGTTAATTAATGATGTATATTTAAGTAATTTTTAATATCTACTTTTAAAGAAAATATATTTTTATAATATATTCAATACATGTTTCTTAAAAAAATATATTTATTAAAAATTTATTCCAATTGAAAAATTGATTCTTGCCAAATTCGTGAAAGATTATTTAACAATGTTTCCTTGTAGTCTATATTATTTAACTTGCTAAATAAATCCTTTGCTTTGCTATATACGATAATTGGACTTGGAGCGGCGATTCTTTCATCAAGAAACTTTGTTTTTTCGTTTTTTATCTTTGTTAATTTTTCCAAAAGTTCTGTTGTGTTTTCTTGCATATCTTCATGTTCATCGCTTTTCTGTCCCCTTCCTAAATTATGATCATTTTTAGATTTACAAAATTCATTTGGTAGTTTTATAAACAGAAGCTATCTTACCTAGCGCAGTTTTCAGCAAAGCCTCTAATTTACTTATTTCGTTCGCGTAAGTATAAAATCTCATTGTTTCACGATCTAAAGAGTTATCAAGTAAATCTTGTATTAGCTCGATCATTGGTGATAATTGTTCATTTTCTATGTTTTCTAAGTTTATCAATAGCCAGTCCAACAACCCTAAACACAAGTAAGAACGTATACTTTTACAAATGGAATTATTTGCATTTGCATAAATACTATTTGGATTATTTGGACTTTTGCTATCTAAATTTGATAGAATGTATATCAAAAATTGTTCCTTGTGCTCTATAATTTTTCTATGTATTATTTCATATTGTGAAATCATTTCCAATGCTTTGATTAAATAAAATAATTGTTTCTCTTTTAACTCACAAACCGCTGCTACAGCTATTTGATGGCTAATATTTAACCAAAGCTAAAAATAAGAACATTGTAAATATATCGCTTTTGACACATGTTAAGTGTTTTATTGATAAAACTTTTACCATATTTTCATTTTCTGGCATTGCACAAAATTGTGCATTATCTTGACACAAATAAGTAAAAGTTTCACTAATCTCTTGTTTCGAATTGAGAGTTTGTAAAAGTCCACAATTCAATTTATCTTCTAGCCAATCTTTGATAACCAGTTTTTTATTTTGAATTATATTACTAATTTCCTTATGTGCAGTAATAAATATTTCTTGATGCTGAAAAAGACTTTGTTATTTTTTGTATAATTGGTTTTAAATAAATTTAAAAAATATGGAAAATTTAATACCTTTACATCCGGTACTTTAGTTATTACTTGCTCAGCAGCAACATAATCAGAGTTTGTGAGATACATAGATATAGCTTCATTAGCAAGCTGTTTTGCAAATTCGTCATCTTTGGATAACTTGGCTAATTCAGATGCAACTTCTAAACATTTTGCATCTTTACGTTTTTCGAGAAGTTTCGCTGCTTTTGAAAGATCACCCAATTTAATACAACTGTAAAAATAATGTTAATTAATTGAAAGTAAAATAACATTTTTTTTTTCTTTAATTTTTGTACCAGTGAGCTGCCCGTTCAAATCCGCCTACTTCAATTTCATAATCAATCCATGTTTCTAGAATGTTTCTTATAACTGGATCTTCAGAATCCAACTTGCATTTAGCTAACACATAAGCTTCTTTAAACATTTTTGCATTTTGAAAAGTCTCTATCGCTTGATAAGTTTTGTGAATAGAAAGAAAATATGATACAGCTTTGCGAATATTTCCTTCTAATATTAATTGATTTGCATAAGCCTCACACATCTCTCGCCAAATTCTAAAACAATAATTTTATAAATATCGATATTGTAAAGCTTAGTAATATTGCTATAATACGAACTTGATAGATAAACTTGGTGCAAGAGAAACTAAGAAGTCATTTAATCTATTTTGTTTCAATGCTGTTTCTAAATTCTCTTTCAAATTATCTTCCCATAAATCCATCTCCGTAACTGTGTTATGTTTTCCTTTCGCGACGTATGAAGCCTCTAAACAATCAAATAGGCTTATTAAATACTTGTAACTTAACAATTCAATGCATATGTATAGCTTTACTTACTCTCTGCATTAACAATATCTTTGAAATTTTCATTTGTAGAAAATAAGCATTGTAACTTATCGGATGAGCAACCATTATCAGTGTCAACTTTGGTATCTTCTATTTTATGTGCAAGATTTTCTATAATATCTAGTATTGTTGTTTTATTATTTATTAACTTGGAATAATTTGAAAAATACGTAGTGTTTTCAATTCTCTTGTGCTCGATGTCATTTGATTTACTCTCAATTAAAGCTTCAATTAAAAGTTTATAATTTTATTATTTGAGATATTATACTATATACGTATGCTACATATGAATAAATTATATTACTTGTTGTTTTATTGGGCAATGATGTTGAATTTTGTTGCTTCGTTTCATTTGTATTATTTGTGATTTTGACTTGTTTCTTTTTATTTTTCTTTGACTTAGATTTTTTTATTTTTGGAACTTCGTTTGGTATTATTGGCTGTTGTTTAGAAATTCTCCAAATACGAATTGTAAAATCTACCGAACCAGTTATTATAAAATCTGGATCCAATGGACTCCACATACAACAATGAACTGGACCACGATGATCGATAAAAGTGCCAATTAATTCCTGAGTCTCCACATTCCAAACCTGTAGAATCAATGATTAAAAATAACAAGAAATTTTTATCTTTTTTTTATAATAAAAATTTAAAGTCTCTTACTTGAACGGTATTATCATAACTACTGGAAACTAAGTGACCACTAAAATGTGGGCTCCAAGCCAAACTAACAACTTTATCAGTATGACCATTCAATGTTACTACTTTATATAAATTAAATATCTTCGTTGAGTCTTCCTCCACAGGTTGTTCCATAGTTTTCATAAAATCTATTATTTCCGTCACATCAAAAATAACTATTACCTCGGCATCGTACGTTACTGCTAAATAATTATGTAAGGAAGAAATGGTCAAATCTGTTGCAGTACTTTCAGGATGCCACGCTAAACAATGAACTGCTTTTTTAATGCTATACAATGAACGACCGCATTGTTGCAATTTATTATTATAGTACACAATAGATCTAAAAGTAATCATTAGAAAATGTAATACTTAGAAAAATTTGATATATTTAAAAAATATAATATCTTACCCATTTTGAAAACCTACAGCTAAACATGAGAAATTTGGCTTCCAAGAGAATGCAGTACATTCTTTTTTCAATACAGATACTGGCCCTAAAAATACTCTATAATTTAAGTAGAATTCAAATTTATTACGTTCTTGATGTGTATAAAAATATACATATATTCATACCTTCGCTTGGATTTGATACATTATAATAAACAAGCTCTCCTTCGCTACAAGAAAATAAGAAATATTCATCACTGCAGTTAGTTAAGCCCCACCCAAGAGTATAGATGGTATTTCTATGATACTGTCTAAGTAAAATAGGTGCTTTATTAATCGAGTTTGTGTCGTAAATACCAATACGACCTTCTCCTGTACCATATGCTAATATATTTTCTTTTTCAGGATGCCATGATATCTAAAAGTATTTGTGTGATAAAAAAAAATATATATATATATAATAAAGTTAAAATTATTAAAATAAAATGATACATTTTATACAATATAAAAGTTTCTTACTGCTCGAACTTTTCCTTTAATTTTTTGCCATAACATAGTTACATCAAATGATTTTTCATGAGCTTCTGATAAATTCCAAATGCGTACCATTGCATCTCCCACACCAAAAGCAATGCAAGAAGTTTCTAATGGACAAGCTGCAATACAATAGATATATCCACCTTGAGTAGGAATTACATATTCTGTGTCAACTTTATTATCACTTATTGTACAAGAAATTATTGTTCGATCTTGTGCCAAGGTCCACACTGTGTTCCTGAAATAATTCAAATAATACTTTAGATTTCATTAAATTGCATATTTCTTTTCAGTTAATTTATTTTTTCTTAGACCACCTATTATGAAGTCTCCAATCATTTAATTCATTCGTGTAATCAATTGGTACACTAGTAATACAAAATAAACCTCTGCTATGACCACTATGAATTAATTTATATGTTGGTTTATTTTTGGTAAATCCTGATAAATCCCAAGCAATTAGTTCACCATAACGTGTACTTGTAAGTAAAAGTGTTGGCCTTATCCAACACACTGCAGTCCAATTTCCAGATGTTGAATTCAATTTGGATTTGTGCTGTTGTGAAGTGGCAGGAACTGTTGGTAAGGTAAGCTCATTCTGGCAACGCCCATCTCCTCCAGCTTTCCATAAAAATACTGATCTTTAAGTAATGCATTTGTTAATATATGTGACTAAATTGTAAAAAAATTATTTTAAGAAAATATCATATACCTATCTTTTCCCCCAGATGCTAAAAGAAAGTCTTTGCTATCACTTTTATTTATGACATTAAATTCTACTGGACACCAGGATAAACTGACTACTTCTACATCGTGTCCTCTCAATTTATAAGTGATACTGCCTGTACCCTTCAAATCGATAATATAAGTCAAACCACTTTTTGCACCAACAGCTACAAGGTTTGAATCATGAGGACAACAGGACATACACGTGGCATTCAGTTTTCCTAAATTAATTTGATGACTGACATTAAATGTTTTATTCCATGAAATTAAGATACCATCTATACTGATACAGCAAATTAAGTTGGGATCTTTTCTAGACCAGTCAACTGCTATAACATTTTGTTTAAACTAAAATAAACATGGAGAAAATATTAGAAATAAAAAGATAGAAACATAATCATTCATTATTAGAGTAGAAAGCTCCTATATTAATAATAAAATATAATACGCACATCTGAATAGGAGTAAGATTGAACAGCAGACATAGTATCTAAATTCCATATTCTAACGATATGTTCCATTCCTCCTGATACTAAAAAATTTTTTTCATTTTGCCCAAACTCTGGAGAAAATGCTACTGAAGTCACTTTGTCCATATGAGCATTGTTAATAATAGAGTATTTTAAACTATTACTATCACTATTTTTCTGAGCTATAACTATTGCATTGTTAGCTCCCCATGAAACTGTTTCATTTACAGCAGTAGCAAAAATATTACTTAAATACCAATTTGGTGAAGGAGGCAAAATTGCTTCATTCATATTTGTTAAAGATACTACTTGACTAGACAAATTATTATAAATAATTTAAAGTACTACAGACAGTAACTTTAAAACGGGGGTTGGAAGTGACGTGCGCGCCAAAACATAAACTATATACAAGTAATATTATAACGCCACAGAACATAGAGTCACTATAACATATTATAGTGTCTCTAACGAAAACGTGGCGGTGCTGTGTCACAACTCTGATAATTTAAAATGAGTGAGATACTGATATGTACACTGACCGGCAATGAACGAGTCCCTGTTAGGCATCGAGTATAGCATAAACCAGGCTGGACAAATTTTCGCTCTCTCTTGCACGTGACGTCAAAATGCTTGTTGGCAGGGTGGTAGGAGAAGCGCCATGTCAATGTGTGTGTATCAAGTATATGCCAGTGTATGGCAATACATTATATTATGCCTATAGGTTGACTGGCGGGGGCAAAGGAAAATGTGGTGGGAGGTGTTTCGATTCCTCATCCTCGTCTTACGCATGCTAAATAAGAAGGATAGCTTTATATGGGACGAAATCTCTGCGGACAAAAGTTGAGTCCCTATCGGCGTCCTTGTCTAGCGGCCGCTTTATAGTATGCCTTCAAAAGTATTAAACTATCCTTATCTCACGAGGAGAAGGAGGCGGCTAGCCCTCTCCACTTGGCATATTAATCCATCTTTGTCTAATGAATGCAACTGATTGTTTTTCTCTTTCTATCCCTCACTTTCTGACTGGCGGGGGCAAAGGAAAATGTGGTGGGAGGTGTTTCGATTCCACATCCTCGTCTTACGCACGCTAAATGATAAGGATAGCTTTATATGGGACGAAATCTCTGCGGACAAAAGTCGAGTCTCTATCGGCGTCCTTGTTTGGCAGCCGCTTTAGCATACTCTCTAACTTATTAAACTTACCTTTTCTATCTAAGGAGCGCGCGCAACGCTAGGCCGCTCTTTGACACTTCCAACTTATGTGTTGTCGCACTCTCACCTGTCTTTTCTACTTAATGTTATAGGAATGATTTTTTTGCAGGGAAAATAAATTATTACTATTATAATTTTATAATTTATATTTATTCAAATATTTTTAGAGGCAGAGGCAGTTCCTTGTATAATAAATATAGGGTTCTTAAAAGAACCGATTTCTTTACATATTTTCTTTTTAATTATATTGTGTGGTTCTGAAAAGAACCGACCCTGTAAAAATTTACTTTTATTAATAATGAAGAACATTTGGGATTTAAGAAGAAAAAGGTGTAAAAAAAAGTATGTAAAGAAATCGGTTCTTTTAAGAACCCTATATTTATTATACAAGGAACTGCCTCTGCCTCTAAAAATATTTGAATAAATATAAATTATAAAATTATAATATTAATAATTTATTTTCCCTGCAAAAAAATCATTCCTATAAGATTAAGTAGAAAAGACAGGTGAGAGTGCGACAACACATAAGTTGGAAGTGTCAAAGAGCGGCCTAGCGTTGCGCGCGCTCCTTAGATAGAAAAGGTAAGTTTAATAAGTTAGAGAGTATGCTAAAGCGGCTGCCAAACAAGGACGCCGATAGGGACTCGACTTTTGTCCGCAGAGATTTCGTCCCATATAAAGCTATCCTTATCATTTAGCGTGCGTAAGACGAGGATGAGGAATCGAAACACCTCCCACCACATTTTCCTTTGCCCCCGCCAGTCAACCTATAGACATAATATAATGTATTGCCATACACTGGCCTATACTTGATACACACACATTGACATGGCGCTTCTCCTACCACCCTGCCAACAAGCATTTTGACGTCACGTGCAAGAGAGAGCGAAAATTTGTCCAGCCTGCTTTATGCTATACTCGATGCCTAACAGGGACTCGTTCATTGCCGGTCAGTGTATATTTCTTATTCTATGCACATGATGGAAATATACCTAAGCACATTTCATTCATACTTTTTTGATAAGACTTAGATTATTGGATTAAATATTTTTAAGCAATATTAATATATGAATTTCTATATATGTGTATATATATATGTACTTAAATGTTTTCTATAATTAAATGTTATGTGTAATATCATATGTAATTGTTTATATTATAAGTCGTCTTACATTTTTAAACAATGTAAACATTTTATCAGTAAATAATTAAAAATTGATAATGCTTTTTAATTTGTCATTGTTTAAAAATTGATAATCACTAAGTCATAATTATTATCTCACTGATAGTGTAATTTTCACATGATTAATACGTTGAAAATGTTGCGGCAATTACGTTTTCAAGAATATAATAATTTTTACAATAAATCCTCAACTATAAAGTTAATGAGATCATATTCAATAAAAGTATGTTCGTTGATAATAATGTATTTCATTATTAATTTTATAAACTTTATTTTTACATATAAAGAATGAGTAAAGTTTAATAATTTCAATTAGTAATTTTAAAATTATATTTTTTTTTAGAAGACAGATGATAATAATGCAATTAAAAAGAAAAGTGAAAGTAAAGAATATCCACTCTGGTTTAAATATGTAAAGAAGTTCAATAGTAATTTTGATTTTATATTTTCGAGTGTTTATAATACTACAAAGGATATAATAGATGACTGCAAAACAAAAGTTGAACAATTTCCAGAACGTTGTGATGTTCTTATAATTGGAGGTGGAGCTATAGGTAGTTCTATTGCATATTGGCTTTGTCATAAAATATATAAGGGTTTAAAAGTTGTAGTAATTGAAAAAGATCAGACTGTAAGAAAATTTTTTTTTTAGTTCTAATCAACTATATTCTTAACATTAATATTTGTAATTTGATACTATATTTATTGCAGTATTGTAATGCCTCTACAACTTTATCCGTTGGAGGTATACGTCAACAGTTTTCGGCTCCAGAAAATGTTCTAATGTCTTTGTATGGTGCACATTTTCTACGTAATATTGATGTATATCTAGGATGTGATGGTGAACCTGAAATTAATGTAAACTTTCATCCTTGTGGATATTTAACATTAGCACCAGAAAATAAAGCAGAAATATTAAAATCAAATTCAATGATGCAAAATGAATTAGGAGCGAGAAATAAGCTTTTAACTGCAAAGCAATTAAAGGAACTTTTTCCATGGTTAAATACTGATGGAATTGAATTAGGATGTCTGGGTATGCAAAAAGAAGGTTGGTTTGATCCATGGCTATTTTTACAAGCTATGAAAAAAAAAGCCCATAATTTAGGAGCCCAATTTCTAAATGTTGAATTAAAAGATTTTATAACTAATTCTTTTCAAAGTTCTTATGATCATAATACACGATCTGGACTGGTTGAGCAACCATATAAAGCTGTAGTAAGTTTTACATAATATAATAACATTAATAATTACTATATATACAGGGTGTAGCAGTGACACCCTTCAAAATTTACTTACAAATATTATTTTCCCTTCAACCAGCTGAATGTTACCAATTAAAATTATTAATGAATTGTTTTAATATAACCCCCTCTATAACTCGTTAAAATTTCAAAGGAAATCATTGTTATATCCTGTGTTTTATGTCATAATTAAAACTTATATTCATTAGCTAAAATATGTTATTAAAATAGGTTGAAACTCCAGATGGTGAAACGCATGAAATCAAATTTGCAAATTTAGTTATTGCAGCAGGTGCTAATAGTGGTGAAATCTCCAAGTTATTGGGTGTTGGATATGGTTTTAATAAACTTTCGGTACCCTTACCTGTTGAACCTAGGTAATTATCTATAACTTATTATTTGTATGTTAAACTTTTATCGAAAAATTATATTTATATTTTACTTCAGAAAAAGATATGTCTACTGTTTCCATTGTCCAGAGACAAGTTTACCTGGAATAAATACACCTTTAACGATAGATCCTACAGGAACTTATTTTAGGTATGTGCTTTTTATATCTAAAAAAAAGTCAATAGTTATTTTATTAAAACCGTCTTTAATCTATAGAAGAGACGGCTTGAATGGTAACTTTTTATGTGGACGTTCACCTGAATTAAAAGATGAGCCATCAACAACTAATTTAGATGTAGATCATGAATACTTTGATAGTCATGTTTGGCCAGTTCTTGCTCAGAGAGTAAAAGCATTTGAAAATATAAAGGTAACAAATATGAATTTGAATTTAAAAATGCATTACTAAAAAATATTAATGGAATAATTTTATGATAAATTGTAATTCTATAATATACTGTTATTTTTTTAGGTCAAGTCATCATGGGCTGGGTATTACGAATATAATACTTTTGACCAAAATGGTATTATTGGTAAACACCCAGTTTTTGAAAATATTTATTATGCCACTGGTTTTAGTGGTCACGGTATACAACAAGCACCTGCTGTTGGCCGTGCAATATCTGAATTACTTCTTGAAGATAAATTTGAAACTATCGACTTAAGTAGGTTTGGTTTTAACAGATTTATAGAAAATGAACCTGTTTTTGAACAGGGCATTGTATGACGTAATATTTATTAATAGTAGAACAATTGTAGTTTCAATGTAATTTGTACAAATATTTAAATATTTTGAATCAAAAGCATTTCATCAGTAATAATGATTTGTATAATAAAAACTACAATTTAGAAATCAAATTCTACAATACAAATTTATTTTCACAAATTTATAACAAGGATATTGCTTTTAAATAGCAATATATTTATAATACGTTACTTAAATTGCTGAGGTGGAGGTCCAAAGATGCTACCACTCTGCTTACTAGCAGTTCTTGATGGTGCGAATCCAAGCAATTTTTGTATATTCTGTTTAATAAAGAAAATAAAAAAATCACATATACACACGTGTATATTAAAATTTCATCTAAAAATATGATTATCCTTTATAATATGAACAAAACTCACCTGTCTAATACTCATAGTACAAAGTATGTATAAGAATATAAAAGAACATTCTGTATAGTCATCACCAGGAATGTTTCTATGAGATAGACCTTGTATCCAACTTATTGGTACAAAAGGTAATTTAGCAACTACTCTTCCATCAAATATACTATTAAACATGCTTAATAGTGCTGTAAATGCAAATCCAATTGCAAACATTGATTTCATTTTCACCAGGGATAGATCCCTATTGTTATTCTTTAATCTTTCTTCTTCCCGCTCAATTTTTTTCTTATGTTGTTTATCCAAAGAATCTCCATGAGCTTCTTTTCTTTTTTCTACTAAAGAATTAGAAAATTTTTTATGATGATTAGAGATTTTTTAGTACTTGCGAATCCCTAAAAATTATTTTACTGTTAAGTAAAACGTAATACTTACATTTTTTACTTTGTTTTTCAACTTCAGCTTTAAGTTTTTGATATTTTTCTGTCCTATACACCATTAACCACGTTAATCCTAAAAATTGTATGTAAGAAATCTTTAAACATTACACTTTTATTATAATGATGTGTAAACATTTAAATAAACACTTAAATTACCTTCACCCAATAATGCTGTGCATACACTAATAAAAACAATTAGAATTGTATCTGCCCACATATTTATAAGAATTTTTTGTTATCCTACACTAAAATAATTTATTATAATAATTTTCAACTTTTTTATAACATTTAAAGAGACCTCATTAAAGCTGCATGCTCTGCAACCTACAGTTTCTTATTTTCTTGCTACCTGTGACAAAGTTATGCCTGATTCACAAGTTATACAAACCAATGAAAACATATGATTAGTTACATTTTTTATAAAATTGAAGTTTAGTAGAGAATCGTATGATATTTTACAGAATCAATTATAATATAATATTCCTAAATATAGTTCTTACTTACTTTTATGAATAAACTTGTTTTCCCTTTAAAGAAAATTAAATTTATATAAGAAAAAAAGAAACCAAGTTGGAATATTTGCGTGGATGCAATCGTAACTTCCTGTATATGGAAAATACCAGTTGATGCCAGTGATTCATGAGAGAAAACAACCAATCTGTCTACATTTTAAAATTAAATTTATACAATTTTAAAGAATTTTCATGAATAGGAATAACATAATTAATTAATGGAAGAAAATAAGGTATGCATATTAGGTATATATGCAATAAATACAAATTTCTAATAAGATCCAATGTTTTTATCGTTACATAGATCGATATCAAGAATTAATTAGTGTCGTTTAAAAGAGGGGCGTCATTTTTTTATTTATCAAATAATTATGGATAAACTAAGAAGAGCTTTAAGTGGAAATGATGACTGTGATGAAGAAAGTGGCATTATTCCACAGGTAATACATTTTAATTTTATTCAATTGATTTTTAAGATATATGGTTATAAACACGTTTAAATTATTAATGATACAGTATAATTTAAAATACTTGTCTTTCGTTTTGTAAAGGCTGATGTGGATTTTGTGGTAAGCTATATTATTGCATTGTTAACAGTTTGAAGACTTGACATTAAGATATACTTATTTTTCATTTATTATATATACTTAATATAAATTAAATTATTCGTACATTATACTTAATTGATTTTCTACTTTCAGGTTTTGGATCAAACTACTTTAAGTTGGTCTACACGAATAAAAGGTTTTGCTATTTGTTTTATTATTGGAATTCTATGTTCATTTTTGGGATCGTTCGCACTGTTTCTTAAAAAAGGACTTACAGTATTTGCAGTATTTTATACATTAGGCAGTATTGTTTCACTAGCAAGGTAATGAATATGGTTACACGAATTGGAACTTTGACTACAAAACTAACATTCTTTTTCTAATACTTTCATTTTATTAATTTATAGCACATGTTTCCTTATGGGTCCTATTAACCAATTTAAAAAAATGTTTGCTCCAACTAGAATCATTGCAACAGTATTAGTATTTCTGTCTATTGCAATGACTTTATTTTCTGCTCTTTATGTAAGTATAGTAATGAAGTAGTTATTTATTTACACACAAATAATTCTATATGTGTATATATATTTATTCTTTTTCAGCTGAAAAAAGATGGCTTAGCGTTACTGTTCATCATTATTCAATCATTATCGATGACATGGTATTCTTTATCTTATATCCCATATGCGCGCGATGTGGTTAAAACGACTGTCAAATCATGTATCACTTAAGTGCCTTAAAATAGCAGAAAAAAACGTCAAAAATTTCACCATTGTTAATCTTATTGTTATTTATATTTATGACCTTATTTTGGGATCTTAGAAAATTAAGCAATAATATAATATTATTATTAATAATGTTATATAAAAGTGTGTAAAACCATATATGAATAATATTAAATAATTTAAATTATAATGTACATAATCTCAGTGCAGGAATGTATAACAATATTACTCATTAAGTAATTAAGATATATTGCTTTATTAAAAAGTATTCAGAGAGAGTCAATTATATTTTACTGTATTTAAAAATGTAATAGAATCTTTTTATACAACATTATGTTTTTGTAAAATGACAATAACTTTAAAGTACAAATATACGAAGCAAAGTAAATTATACTCCATACGATGTACAATTATTCTTTATTAAATAACATTTTAATTTTGTACAGATCATTAATATACAATATAAGAAACTATTCTTAATATACTTTTGCTGAGAGTGCATCATACATTTAATATTCTTAAACTTATAAGTACTTCCATTATTCCTATTCCTCTGGCCAAGGTTTCCCAATGCCTTGAGAAGCACCCATTCTTGATGGATCTTGACTTGGATAATGTATGGGTGCTGTTCCTGGGGGAAATATTGGGGCTGCTGCTGCTGTAGCTATTTGAGGAGGGAACATAAACTGTGGAGCCACAGGTGGTGGGGGTATCATCATAGGTGGCATTATGCCAGTGGTTGTTTGCAAATTGAAGAAATTGTTCCCAATGCTTTCTGGAGGCGGTGGCAATGCACCTGGCAAACCTGGTACAGGCTCTAAAATTTCTCTAGTCGTTTCAGCTGCTGATACGGTCTGTCTTCCTTGAGACCTACCCCATTTTATGGTTAGTCTTCTTCCACCTAGTATCAGCTTATTAAACGTTCTTTCAGCGGCTGCCTCGGCCGCAGATCTTTGCGTGTATTGTATAAAGGCGCATTGCTGACGCGGTACCATTGTCACAGACCTTATTTCACCGTATTGATAGAAATGATCCCGTAACTGCTTTTCAGTTAAAATATCGCCCAAATTACCGATATATAGTGTGGTAATACTTTTATCCTCAGGCGGATCGAGTTTAGGCATAGTAGCAGCTCTTCTCATAAGTTTATCCGCTACTGGATCGTTAACGCCGTAATAACGATCCTTAATATTCTGATCGGCCAACGGGTCATCCGGATCCGTTGGTTTTTCATGTCTGTAAGGGCACTCTTCTCCTCTTTTACATTCACCTTTCACCCAAAACGAGCAAATATGAGGTCTATTCCTTTTATAATAAGGACTAGTTCTAGCCAATTTCATCAATAAATCACTAGCTGCGACAGATTTGCCAACTGATCCAGCAGGAGAAGTAGGATCTATTTTACCAATTTCATTATCTATGTTTTGAACGTAATACTCCTTATTAACGTCCGACCGTGGCAGATCGTCCTTAATCTTTAGCGCAGCATCACGGACTTGAATAGGCAGTCCATATTCCAAGTCTAATAAACAGGTTTGACAAACATTCTTTAAGCGGCTACAAGTTTGGCAAACTTCTGTCTTCTTGAAACGCATTCTGGCACCGGGACACCATCTGAATACAGTGAATGGTCGCATGCAAATTTTGCACTCTTTCCCATATTTCTCCTTCGTCTAATAAAAATAAAGCAATCTCTTAATATACAAGCTTTTATAGCATTAAAATTACAAGTCTAGTGAAACTGCAGTTCTTACCATTCGTATGTAAGGGTTATCACCTAAACAAGTCTGACACAGTATTGGAAATTCCTGGAAATCACAAAACAATTGTACATCCGTCAAATTTCATCTTTCCGCAAGGTTCGCATGGTTATGAACAATTTTACTTACTGCATCTTCCCAATTTTGTCTATTATAGGTATTTGTTGTCTTTGAAGTTGCCATTTTTACAAAATTAACAATTCAGTAAAAGTCGTAAATTTGATAATGATTTACGGCGCGTTATGAATCGCACGTAGACCGCAGGGGTTTCAATCTCTTATGTATTTTCTTCCGCTTTGGGTAACACTAATGTATTATTACACGTGTTATAACACTTTTAATTTTGTTGACTCTCCGATCTCTTTAACGTTAATAACACTTACAATTGTGAAATAATAATAATTGCGTTTATTATAAAAGTTTTAATTATACACATTTGTCCACTGTGCAAAGAAGTACCCTCACTGACGATCAACGATGAACTAAGTGCAGACACAAGCATAAATGCCTTAAATGCCTTAAATATACCTTAAGTGCTGACTAGACGTGTGCATAAGGCTGCTAGTGTACAGCCATTGGTTGAATAGGGACAATGTAAAGTAGTCATTCACTTTTCATTGGTTCTCACTTCGCGTATGCGCATTGAATAACAGTGAGACCCAACCCCCCTGACAATCAATTAGTTCACCTATCTACTACTTGAAGCAGTGGCGCTGGCAACATTTACCACTTACAGATTGACCATGAGCTGCCAATTTTCATCCAAACATAAGAATACAGTATAGCGTGTATTAGTTATTAAAAAAAGAAAAAATGCCTTTGTGCATTGTACCTACGTGTAAAAATCGATCGGATCATAGAAATTGGAAAACAGTTACAAAAAAATCACATATCTCGTTTCATAGGTAATGTATGGTGTGTTCAGTGAGAGAATGGCATCAATTTTAGACGAGTTTTGGAATATTTGGGAATTGGCTATAGTATCGTGCAAAAACATATATACATGCGTGGGGTAATTGGAGGTGGAATTTAGGGTCACAATTTTTCGGAGACTCTTTTGACATGCGCGAAGGGGTGTCATTTTCTCTTTGGACAAATTATAATTTCCTACAAATGATAAAACATATTTTTCTAAATAATGTAATATAAAATGATTATTAAAAACAGATTACCAAGAAATGAGAACACAAAGATATTATGGTCAAAAATTTTAAATATTAATTTAGAGCAAGTTTATAAAGGATCAAGAATTTGCTCTGAACATTTTGAAGAAAAGTCATTTGATCGATCAACCTCACGAGTAAGGTTGAGAAACAATGCTATACCCAAAGTAAGTTTTTTATAAATTTTTTTATATTTATACACTTAAAATATTGTTAATGCTAGACTATATTATTTTTAAGATTATCTAGAGACTATTGGAATAATTGTGTATTCTTGTTTTTAGATCACGACAATGAATGTGGAAAATAACAAACAAACAAAACAAATGGAAAGCAGAAGCTCTGTATGCTATAAGGATGAAACATTAACATGTAAAGTATATTTAACTTGTTTTAATTTTGATGTATTCTATTTAATTGCTTTATGCTTTATTTAGATGAACCGCCGAGTGAAACAGTCTCGGGTAACAGTTGCGTCACGAAAGTTGATGCTGAGACTATGGTTTCTCCCTTACATATATACAATTCTCCGGAAAAATGTCGATTGAGGCAGCAAATAAAGGAATTACGAGAATATTATACAAAAAAAATGAAAATTCTGCAACAAACTATACGGCGCAAAGACAATTGCATAGCATCGCTACGTGAAATTTTAAATAAGATAAAAGAAAAAAACTGTATTGAAGAAGAGCACAATTATCCAGCATGCCCGATAAAATAAGTTCAGATATTAATGAAGATAATTTAGATATAATTGAAGGTATCATCCAGTGTCACGACTACTGTCCAAATCTACACAAAAATTCCAAATTTTCAAAGAACGTTATAAGATACATAGAATAAAACTTCCTGGTTGGTGATTGAAACCGGAAATAGTACTGTATTAATTTCTGAATGGCGGATAACTATAGTCGATAAAGAAATGAAAATTGGATAAAAAGTTCAAATTTAAAGCGTGTCTTCCAGCGAGGGCAGCACTAACAACGGCGTGAGGAAAGGTCAAAGATTGCGTAGCACATACGCTCTATACTTTACTAATACCGCGCTGTATTTTCTTATCAGGATTATAACTTTTACTGAATTGTTAATTTTGTAAAAATGGCAACTTCAAAAACAACAAATACCTATAATAGACAAAATTGGGAAGATGCAGTAAGTAAAATTGTTCATAACCATGCGAACCTTGCGGAAAGATGAAATTTGACGGATGTACAATTGTTTTGTGATTTCCAGGAATTTCCAATACTGTGTCAGACTTGTTTAGGTGATAACCCTTACATACGAATGGTAAGAACTGCAGTTTCACTAGACTTGTAATTTTAATGCTATAAAAGCTTGTATATTAAGAGATTGCTTTATTTTTATTAGACGAAGGAGAAATATGGGAAAGAGTGCAAAATTTGCATGCGACCATTCACTGTATTCAGATGGTGTCCCGGTGCCAGAATGCGTTTCAAGAAGACAGAAGTTTGCCAAACTTGTAGCCGCTTAAAGAATGTTTGTCAAACCTGTTTATTAGACTTGGAATATGGACTGCCTATTCAAGTCCGTGATGCTGCGCTAAAGATTAAGGACGATCTGCCACGGTCGGACGTTAATAAGGAGTATTACGTTCAAAACATAGATAATGAAATTGGTAAAATAGATCCTACTTCTCCTGCTGGATCAGTTGGCAAATCTGTCGCAGCTAGTGATTTATTGATGAAATTGGCTAGAACTAGTCCTTATTATAAAAGGAATAGACCTCATATTTGCTCGTTTTGGGTGAAAGGTGAATGTAAAAGAGGAGAAGAGTGCCCTTACAGACATGAAAAACCAACGGATCCGGATGACCCGTTGGCCGATCAGAATATTAAGGATCGTTATTACGGCGTTAACGATCCAGTAGCGGATAAACTTATGAGAAGAGCTGCTACTATGCCTAAACTCGATCCGCCTGAGGATAAAAGTATTACCACACTATATATCGGTAATTTGGGCGATATTTTAACTGAAAAGCAGTTACGGGATCATTTCTATCAATACGGTGAAATAAGGTCTGTGACAATGGTACCGCGTCAGCAATGCGCCTTTATACAATACACGCAAAGATCTGCGGCCGAGGCAGCCGCTGAAAGAACGTTTAATAAGCTGATACTAGGTGGAAGAAGACTAACCATAAAATGGGGTAGGTCTCAAGGAAGACAGACCGTATCAGCAGCTGAAACGACTAGAGAAATTTTAGAGCCTGTACCAGGTTTGCCAGGTGCATTGCCACCGCCTCCAGAAAGCATTGGGAACAATTTCTTCAATTTGCAAACAACCACTGGCATAATGCCACCTATGATGATACCCCCACCACCTGTGGCTCCACAGTTTATGTTCCCTCCTCAAATAGCTACAGCAGCAGCAGCCCCAATATTTCCCCCAGGAACAGCACCCATACATTATCCAAGTCAAGATCCATCAAGAATGGGTGCTTCTCAAGGCATTGGGAAACCTTGGCCAGAGGAATAGGAATAATGGAAGTACTTATAAATTTAAGAATATTAAATGTATGATACACTCTCAGCAAAAGTAATAATCTGTAAAAAATTAAAATGTTATTTAATAAAGAATAGTTCGTTTATATGTGTACTTTAAAGTTATTTTAATTTTACAAAAAGTTATATAAAAATGTTTTGTTACATTTTTAACAATATTTAATTATAAATAGTGTAAGTCGATTTATAATTAAATATCTTCTCCATGTAAAAGACTTACGAAAAATTTGTTCGATATTACTTTCTCAATAAATTCTTAAATTTATTATGAATCATTTTATTACGCCTTTAAATGTTCTAGCTATTTACATGGATTCTTTTTTCTCTCGTTGACATTATGGCTGATCCACAATAATTTTGCAGTGTGAAACGGATTTGAAGTAAAATGGTTTGCAGTTCCTCTCTAGGTATTATGTAGATTATGGGTGTATTTAGTTTATATGATGCGCTTCCTTCAGCATATGGTTAGTGCACCGAGTGAGCTACGACTGAGCACTTCTAACTCATGCAACGAAAATAAAGAAGTGAAGCGTTGGTTAAGTCAAAATGGCTACTTCTGATTCTAAAGCTCCTTTACGGACAGTGAAAAGAGTACAGTTTGGCATTCTCTCTCCCGATGAAATTGTAAGTTAAATAACCTATTTCAACGTAGTTTTGTGTGACATAAATTTTATTTTAAATTTTAAACCTATATCTCTGATATTTATGTATAAACTTAACTAGGTGCCAGTAGCGCTAAAATACCGTGTTTTAATACGTTGTGTATACACTGTGAATCTTTATTTTATCTTAAATATTCATTCCAATATTTTATGATTATGAATAATTTACGATGTTATCGTATGTAATTCCTATTAAAAAAATAAATAATATAAATTTTATGTATTATATATTGTATGATATAAATAAATATATTTTTATTATACTAATATGTATATATTATTAAATTTTGATCTCATGGCTTGTTACATATATCAAAACTATGAAACCAATAAGATCTTTTGTTTTGTCCGGTGCTCTAAAGTTATATTCCTTCTAGCGTCGTATGTCGGTCACAGATGGGGGAATTAGATTCCCGGAGACCATGGAAGGCGGTAGACCAAAACTTGGTGGACTTATGGACCCACGACAGGGTGTCATAGATAAGAATTCAAGATGTCAAACTTGTGCTGGTAATATGACAGATTGCCCAGGACATTTTGGGCATATAGATTTAGCCAAGCCAGTTTTTCATGTTGGCTTCATTACAAAAACTATTAAAATTCTTAGATGCGTTTGTTTTTACTGCTCAAAATTACTCGTTAGTCCAGTAAGTATATAATATATTAAATTATATTTAAAAGTAAAATTAAAAATATGTGTATTAATGTAATATTTTAAGAATATTATTAATTAAGTGGTATTTCTTATAGCATAATCCTAAAATTAAAGAGATTGTTATGAAGACAAAAGGACAACCAAGAAAACGCCTTACATTTGTTTATGATTTATGTAAGAGTAAAAATATTTGTGAAGGTGGTGATGAAATGGACATTAATAAAGATGGCCAAGAACAACAACCAACGGATAATAAGAAACCAGGACACGGTGGCTGTGGTAGATATCAACCAAGTTTGAAAAGAACAGGCTTAGATGTTACTGCTGAATGGAAACATGTGAACGAAGATTCGCAAGAAAAGAAAATTTTTTTAACTGCGGAAAGAGCATGGGAAATTTTAAAACACATAACTGACGAAGAATCGTTTATACTTGGCATGGATCCTAAATTTGCTCGTCCCGATTGGATGATAGTTACAGTTTTACCAGTACCTCCTTTATCAGTAAGACCAGCAGTTATCATGTACGGATCAGCCAAAAATCAAGATGATTTAACACACAAACTTGCAGATATCATAAAATCTAATAATGAATTATTAAATAATGAGCAAGCAGGTGCTGCGGCTCATGTTGTATTGGAAAATATAAAAATGCTTCAGTTTCATGTAGCGACCTTAGTTGACAATGACATGCCAGGAATGCCACGTGCTATGCAAAAGTCTGGAAAACCTTTAAAAGCTATAAAAGCAAGATTAAAGGGAAAAGAAGGTAGAATAAGAGGAAATCTTATGGGAAAGCGTGTTGACTTCTCAGCACGTACAGTAATTACTCCTGATCCAAACTTGCGTATCGATCAAGTTGGTGTACCGCGTAGTATAGCACAGAATCTTACATTCCCTGAAATCGTAACACCGTTTAACATAGATAAAATGCAGGAACTAGTCAGAAGAGGAAATTCACAATATCCAGGCGCAAAGTACGTCGTTCGAGATAACGGCGAGAGAATAGATTTAAGGTTTCACCCCAAACCGTCGGATCTTCACTTACAATGTGGATATAAAGTGGAAAGGCATATACGCGATGGGGATTTAGTTATTTTTAATAGGCAGCCAACATTACATAAAATGTCTATGATGGGACATAGAGTTAAAGTTCTACCATGGAGTACATTTAGGATGAACCTCAGTTGTACCTCGCCCTATAACGCAGATTTTGATGGGGATGAAATGAATCTTCATGCTCCGCAATCGATGGAAACACGAGCCGAAGTTGAAAACATTCACATAACTCCACGGCAAATTATTACTCCTCAAGCTAACAAACCCGTCATGGGTATTGTACAGGATACATTGACAGCTGTCAGAAAAATGACTAAGAGAGACGTTTTCATTGAGAAAGAACAGATGATGAATATTCTTATGTTCTTACCCAGTTGGGATGGAAAAATGCCTCAACCTTGTATCTTGAAGCCGAAACCATTATGGACTGGAAAGCAAATATTTTCTCTTATTATTCCTGGAAATGTAAATATGATTAGAACACACAGTACTCATCCCGACGAAGAGGATGACGGCCCGTACAAGTGGATCTCACCCGGTGATACTAAAGTAATGGTAGAGCACGGTGAGCTCGTTATGGGAATTCTCTGTAAGAAGACACTGGGTACGTCCGCCGGTTCTTTGCTTCATATATGTATGTTAGAGTTAGGACACGAGGTTTGCGGTCGATTCTATGGTAATATCCAAACTGTCATCAATAACTGGTTGTTATTGGAGGGTCACTCAATTGGTATCGGCGACACCATTGCGGATCCGCAGACTTATATAGAAATCCAAAAAGCAATTAAGAAAGCCAAAGAGGATGTAATAGAGGTTATACAAAAAGCGCATAACATGGAGTTGGAACCTACGCCTGGTAATACTTTAAGGCAAACTTTCGAAAATCAAGTGAACAGAATTCTCAATGATGCTCGTGACAAGACTGGAGGCTCGGCCAAAAAATCATTGACAGAATATAACAATTTGAAGGCCATGGTGGTGTCTGGATCCAAAGGATCGAACATCAATATCTCTCAGGTTATCGCTTGCGTAGGTCAGCAGAACGTTGAAGGTAAACGTATACCTTTCGGTTTCCGTAAGCGTACATTACCACATTTCATCAAAGATGATTACGGTCCCGAGTCGAGGGGTTTTGTCGAGAATTCGTATCTCGCCGGTTTGACGCCCTCTGAATTTTATTTTCACGCCATGGGAGGTCGTGAAGGTCTCATCGATACAGCCGTGAAAACCGCAGAAACTGGTTACATTCAACGTCGTCTCATAAAGGCTATGGAATCCGTCATGGTACACTACGACGGAACGGTCAGAAATTCTGTGGGACAGTTGATTCAATTACGGTACGGCGAGGATGGTTTGTGCGGAGAGGCTGTAGAATTCCAAAACTTGCCCACAATCAAATTGAGCAATAAAGCTTTTGAGAAGAAATTCAAGTTTGATCCTACAAACGAAAGATATTTGAGACGTATTTTCAGTGAAGAAATCGTACGTGAAATGATGGGATCAGGAGAGGTGATATCCGAACTTGAAAGGGAATGGGAACAGCTCAACAGAGACAGAGCAGTTTTGCGTGAAATCTTTCCAAGCGGAGAATCGAAGGTAGTACTACCTTGCAACTTGCAAAGAATGATTTGGAATGTGCAAAAGATTTTCCATATTAATAAACGAGCACCTACCGATCTCAGCCCTATGAGGGTGATCCAAGGTGTAAAGGATCTTCTAGAGAAGTGCGTTATTGTAGCCGGTGAAGATAAACTGAGCAAGCAAGCCAATGAAAACGCAACCTTGCTATTTCAATGTTTAGTCAGGTCTACACTGTGCACCAAGTGTGTTTCGGAGGAATTTAGGTTATCCAGTGAAGCCTTTGAGTGGCTCATCGGGGAGATTGAAACCAGATTTCAGCAAGCACACGTAAGTTGCGAATTGAAATTTGTTTCGCGCCATATTTTACACAATAGCGCGACGCGCTTGAGATATAAACTTGAACTTTTCTTACGGTACAGGTTTCTCCCGGTGAAATGGTGGGTGCTTTAGCCGCTCAGTCACTCGGTGAACCTGCGACACAGGTAAGTGATCCGAAAGAAATGAACTTAATTGCACCGACATACCGATTGCACCAAAAATCTCACGTATTATTCGCACGTTAAAACAGATGACCTTAAATACATTCCATTTCGCTGGAGTGTCGTCCAAGAATGTAACGCTCGGTGTGCCAAGGCTGAAGGAAATCATCAACATAAGTAAGAAACCAAAAGCTCCGTCACTCACGGTCTTCCTAACTGGCGCTGCCGCGAGGGACGCCGAAAAGGCCAAAAATGTACTCTGTCGTCTCGAGCACACGACCTTGAAGAAGGTTACCGCGAACACGGCTATCTATTACGATCCGGATCCACAAAACACGGTGATCGCCGAGGATCAGGAATTTGTCAACGTCTATTACGAGATGCCGGATTTCGATCCTACCAAAATCTCGCCGTGGCTCTTGCGTATCGAACTGGATCGTAAACGAATGACGGACAAGAAATTGACCATGGAGCAAATCGCCGAGAAGATAAACGCCGGATTCGGGGATGACTTGAACTGTATTTTCAATGACGACAATGCAGAGAAGTTGGTCCTTCGAATTAGGATTATGAACAGCGACGACAATAAGTTCCAAGATTCGGAAGTAGAGACTGTGGATAAGATGGAGGACGACATGTTCTTGCGCTGTATAGAGGCTAATATGCTGAGCGACATGACACTTCAGGTAACTTTGACATTTCCATTTAGCGCGTGAAATTTCTCGCATCGTTAGGGGCCGATTTAACGAAACATCTTTGTGAATTTCCACAGGGTATCGAAGCTATAGGAAAAGTGTACATGCACTTGCCACAAACGGACTCGAAGAAACGTATCATTATAACGGAAACCGGAGAATTTAAGGCAATAGCCGAGTGGCTCTTGGAAACCGATGGAACCAGTTTAATGAAAGTTTTGAGCGAGAGGGACGTGGACCCAGTGAGGACGTTCAGTAACGACATATGTGAAATATTCCAAGTTCTTGGAATCGAAGCTGTGAGAAAGTCGGTTGAAAAGGAAATGAACGCCGTCTTGCAATTTTACGGTCTTTACGTCAACTATCGACACTTGGCCTTGCTTTGCGACGTGATGACAGCTAAAGGGCACTTGATGGCGATCACTCGACATGGCATTAACAGACAGGACACTGGTGCTCTCATGAGATGTTCCTTCGAAGAAACGGTCGATGTTTTATTGGATGCCGCATCTCACGCCGAAGTAGATCCTATGAGAGGGGTATCCGAGAATATTATCATGGGTCAACTACCGCGTATCGGTACCGGTTGTTTCGACCTTCTCCTGGATGCGGAGAAGTGCAAGGCTGGTATAGAGATTCCAATGGCTGTCGGAGCGAGCGTAATGGGAGCGGCGGGTATGTTCTTCGGCAGCGTAACAACACCGAGTATGAGTCCTCAGATGACACCTTGGATGGGCGCCACTCCAGGCTATGGAGCTTCCAGTATGTCTCCAAGTGGTATGACTCCGGGAGGAGCGTGCTTCTCACCATCTGGAGCGTCCGACGCTTCCGGGCTTTCTCCGGCTTATTCTGCCTACTCGCCGCAACCCGGAAGTCCTGGAAGCCCCGGACCCAGCATGAGCCCCTACCCGATGTCACCTGCCGGTGGTGCGTCGCCCAGCTATTCCCCGACGTCACCGGCTTACCTACCAACGTCCCCCAGCATGACTCCCTCCAGCCCCAACTACTCGCCCACTAGTCCCACGTACTCGCCGACCAGCCCCAACTACTCGCCGACCAGTCCTAGCTATTCGCCCACTTCCCCCAGCTACTCGCCGACCTCCCCCAGCTATTCGCCAACGTCGCCGAGCTACTCGCCCACTTCGCCGAGCTACTCGCCCACATCGCCGAGCTACTCTCCGACGTCGCCGAGCTACTCGCCGACGAGTCCAAACTACTCGCCGACGAGTCCAAGCTACTCGCCGACGAGTCCCAGCTATTCGCCGACCAGCCCGAATTACTCGCCGACGAGTCCCAGCTATTCTCCAACGAGTCCGAGCTACTCACCGACGAGCCCGAACTACTCGCCGACGAGTCCCAGTTATTCCCCGACGAGTCCTAGCTACTCGCCGAGTTCTCCGAATTACACGCCCGCGTCTCCATCCTACTCGCCGACGAGTCCGAGCTACTCGCCGAGTTCACCGCAATATTCACCGGCCAGCCCAAGCTATTCACCGAGCAGTCCGAAATACTCGCCGACGAGTCCTAGCTACTCGCCGACGAGTCCCTCGTTCGCTGGAACCTCTCCACAGTATACGCCGGCAAGTCCGACGTATTCGCCGACGAGTCCAACTTACTCGCCGACGAGTCCCAGCTATTCACCGAGTTCGCCGCAGCACACCGCCAGTGGAAGTACGAGGTACTCCCCCAGCAGTCCCAACTATTCACCGACGAGTCCCAATTACTCACCGACGAGTCCGCAGTATTCGCCATCGAGTACCAAGTACTCGCCCACGAGTCCCACCTACACACCCACGAGTCCAAGCTACTCGCCGACGAGTCCTACGTATTCACCACCAGTGCCAGGATACTCTCCCACGAGTCCTACGTATTCACCTGCTTCGCCGGCTTATGAGACCGACGACTAAAGTCTCTAGTTTCCTTTTACTCACGTTTAAGATAGAAATTAAAGAGAGGGACGAGTTGTTATTGTATTATTATTATTTTATTATTATTATTATTAATATTATTATTATTACTATTAATAGAATTAAACTAAGCGATTGGATTTATAAATTTAAGAATAAATACTTAAAAATCAGATCTCATTGGTGCGAAGCTTTCTTATTTCCTTTTTCCAGAGAAATTTTGGAGGGCGGGAGGTGTTTTTGCGTAGTTTTAAGCTGCTGAGAGGCAAAGGGCTGCTCTGGAGGACAATGTACTTGTAGGTCTTCCTTGGCGACTCTTGGTCGCTACGCTAAGTTGAGTTTCAGCTATGGAGTATCGGATTACAAGAACGCGACAGTGAAACCGGTTCATGGTTGTTGCATTTTCACCCAGTCGACTGTTGGCGTTGTGCACTTTGTTGCACGTCGCGTACAACATGAATCGCGAGAGCACGTCGCTTTTGAATGATCATAACTCTAGACTATCCCTTTTCTTCGCTACGCTATGCATCGTTGATATCTTTGGAGTTTTCCCCATCATTGCACTACCCCGTGCTATTGTCCAGTGTGGTCAGTATTCTACTTTGCGCGATAATGACGATCATACCCTATATTCATTCGAGTGTACCAAGTGATACATTGATTATAAATGTAGGATTCTACGGCATTCCACTGGTACTCGTTGTTTTTGGACTTCAAATTTATACCGCAGCTCTCCTCGGTGAATCTTGGACCATCGCTACTGATTTGGATCCACAGATCTCCAGAAAAAATCGGTACGAGATCATTTTTTGATAATAGAGAGTATACGTCGTGATGCGAGTGACCTTGTGTACGTGTAGTTCTAAGGTAACGAGAGGGACCGCTGTGTTTGAAAGAATTTTTATACAGATATCCTCTGGCAGCGGTGACGGAATTGACCTTAGGACCAGTGGCAAAATGTATCGTCACTGTACTCTTAGATTTGACTATTTTTAGCGGTGGAATACCCAATCTTTTGGTCGGTATGTGCAATTTTATTCCTGATCGACTTTTAAGAAACTCAAGAGCGAAGTACAGTTTGCACTTTGACGCGCCAACAATGTTGCAAAACTTGATGTTTCAGCATCTCAGAATCTGCAATTATTTGGGTACAAAATTTCAAACGAAGAGTTCAATGTATCTTTTTGTTATTGGCTACTAGTGGTCAGTATTTTACTCTGTCCTTTCATGTGGCTTGGGAGCCCTCGAGATATGAAGTGAGTAATATAAAGGATAAGCTCGAACAAGCATATTGGAACAATCACTATTTTAGGTGGCTCGCGAGTTTTTCTTCAATTTCAGTCATTTTAACAGCGCTACTGATATGGTGGTGTATTTATACCGATGATCGAATACTGGATGTTAAGTCTATACCTAACTTTCCATCTTGGGATAAGTTTATTTCTAGGTATATTTATTTATACTTGTTACTTTAACTTCAGTAATTGTTATCCTTTCATGCATTACTTCAGTTATGGAATGCTGGCTTTTCAATTCGACGTCCATCCAACGTTAATGACAATTCAAGTGGACATGAAACATCCACAGAATATAAAAAAAGCAGTAGTGCTCTCTTTCCTAGGTCGGATAAACTATCCATTTATTATATAAAAATAAAAGTATTTCTTCTTTAAAACACGAAGCATAGTTACATTTCAGTGACTGGATGCTTATTCGGTGCCACAACTGGCTTAGCCACATGGAAGTATGGTGGCAGTATAACAGCAAACGTACTTCAAATAGTTCCAACAGGATTTACTATTCATACTGCGATATTACTGGCATCTCTTCAACTTTGTTTTTCTAGCGCTATTGGACATTCCGCTTTATTTCAACATCTTGAAGATCAATTTCACATACAAAGATGTGAGTTTTTTCTTATTTGTTGTCTAAAACGTGATATGATGATACATGATTCATTAATTGATCGTGACCCACAGCTTTTGGTTGGAAACGTTGTGCTATTAGGTCGGCTTTAGTTTTTCTTGGATTGATAGTAGGAGAATTAGTACCAAGATTTGATATTGTAATGTCGCTCATTGGTGGATCTTTGACTGGACCTTTGGTATTTGTGTTACCACCACTTATGTATGCCAGAGCATGTGCTTTAAAAGATATGTCAATCAAATCACCTATGCCAAATATATATTCGAGTGCAAAAATATATCCTAGCTTGGAAGACATTCCTCATAGTTCAAGAATTCATTCTACTTCTGTTTACTATGGGTTTAAGAACTACCCTACTGCTGATCATGCTGAAAACCAGAATTCTTGCTCACGAATTTATTACAATGGCTTATTTCTAAATGATGAGTCAACTGACAATAATGATAAATTTGAAAGCTGCATGGAAGATTTACCTGGTAGTCCTATTCTAATTGACGCAACTGAACCAATAGACATTCAGCAAAGAATTGTGCAGTTTCCAACAAAAACAAGATTAATGCATGACTTAAGAAAGAAAATGAATTGGTATGGCTATGGTATTATTTTAATAGGAGTAATAATTACCATTTCATCTACGTTCATTAATATAAGAAACACTATACGTTTTGTCAAATTTACCCCGCCATGCATCGTTAATGCTACTGCAGCGATCTAACAAAATATACTTTTTTTATGCTATTTTTTATTTTCGCAACTTTATATCCTGTTGAAGTATTCAATACACTTATAACCTATAGAAATAATTAACAAATAAACAAACCTACCAAAAAATTTGTCATCAAACGCAAAATTAAATAAAACTTAGATATAATAAAATGAAGCGTTATTATTTCATTTCTCTTCCTTATTTTTTAAACTATTTTTGATGTACATATAAGTGCGTGCGCGTGTGTGCATGTGTGTGCGTGTGTGTGCGAAACGCATACGTAGATTAATAATTTGCGCAATGCTTATCTAAGCATCGAATTCATGACTTTTTCACGTGGATTTAAATTTGTCAGTGTATTGAATGTGACTACCCCACGTAATTCGTGGCAGCTCGTATATATGTATACTAAGTGGCGTGAGATATAAGAGAAGGATAAAAAGAGATACAGAAAAAGATACAGAGAGAGAAAGAGAGTGGTGTGAGTTGGAGCGCGCAGTCGTTCGTATCTACTAGTTAAGTTCTTAGCTGAAAGGACCTCCACCACTACTCAAGTAAGACCTACATTAAATGTAATCTTGATTTATTTCTATTAATTATAAATATTTGTACCTTTAGGCATGATACCGAATTGTGTAAAACATGTTGGCACCCAGACATCTCGGCGAAACGTGAGTGCTATTATCCATTGAACTATGAATGACCTCTAGCAAAAATACTCCTGAAATGCATTTACTATTGTGCTTAGTTATTTAATATCAGAGACAATTCATAAATTTGCGTTCACTCGACGGTAATATAAATAGTGTGTCATCGAGTCTTTAATTCAATTCAATTTTTTTTTCTCTTATCCCGATCAATCAGCAGTACGGAAGCTGGAGCGAGGTAACTATTATCGAAGGCTTGTACTGTGAGTATCATCTGTTCGCCTTCGTTTCGTTCTGTCCGTTTTACTTAAAGGACACTTGAAAGAATATTACAGTCTGCTTTCGCACTTCATCCTATAAATGACTGTACTCATTCATGCAATGATGTCTAAGCATCGATTAATGGCACGAATTCAACCTACTGCTGATTCTTGAAAACATTGTAAATGTATTGTAATTAGCTCTGACACTACATGCTCAACCTTGTTCTCTACTTGGCACAATAATAAATATTGAAAAGTAGATAGTGGGAGGCTCTTATTAGTATGTCATTTCAGTTTAGATTTATTGTCATTAGGTGGTGTCGTTCTTTTTAAATAAGAAAAATAACTATGCAACCGAGGCCACGTTTGAAACTAAACCTTTCCGTCTACACAAATTGGATAGTGGACCGTCGAATCAGGTGACCATCAAGAAGGATGAAGCCATTAAAATATACAAACAATTACATACTGTAAGGCGTATGGAAACAGCTGCTGGTAATTTGTACAAAGAGAAGATTGTTAGAGGTTTTTGCCATTTATATTCTGGACAGGTACAGGCACCTTTCTTTCTTAATTTATGGAGCCCTTTATTAAAATCTTTTATTAAAATGCAATAAAATCTTTTTGGATAGGAAGCCTGCGCTGTTGGAATGACAGCTGTGCTTAGACCTCAGGATTCTGTAATTACTGCATACCGAGCTCATGGTTGGACATATTTAATGGGAATAGATCCTCTTGGAGTATTAGCAGAACTTACTGGTAGACAAGGTGGTAACGCACGTGGTAAAGGTGGCTCTATGCACATGTACGCCAAGAACTTTTATGGTGGAAATGGTATTGTGGGTGCTCAAGTAAGTTATAATTATCTTGGACTAAATGTGTTCTATCCTCATTATCGTGTTAAAACGAATCTACTTTTTGCTTGTCTCAAGGTACCGTTGGGTGTTGGAATAGCTTTTGCTCAACAGTATTTGAATACCGGAGGAGTTTGCTTGAGTCTTTATGGGGATGGAGCTGCGAATCAAGGACAAATATTTGAAGTATATAATATGGCAAAATTATGGAACGTACCTTGTATTTTTATTTGTGAGAACAATGGATATGGTATGGGTACGAGCGCAGACAGAGCAGCTGCAAATACCGAATATTACACAAGAGGAGACTATATACCTGGAATTTGGGTAAAGTTTAATTTCTATCTTTTCTGAAGTAATTGCAATTACGATGAATTTGAATATAAACATTCATTTATTTTCCTTCAGGTGGATGGAATGGATGTTCTAGCAGTCAAAGAAGCAACGAAATTTGCAATAGACCATTGTACGTCTGGTAAAGGACCAATCGTAATGGAAACAGCAACATACCGGTACAGTGGACACAGTATGTCAGATCCGGGTACCAGTTACCGTACCAGGGAAGAAATTCAAGAAGTACGACAAACTCGAGATCCCCTCACTAGTTTCAAGGAAAGACTTTTGAGTACAAATCTTGCAACTGCTGACGAACTTAAAGTAAGTATGATAAATACATAGAAGTTATCGATCGTATTTTCGTGAACTAACTGTTAATATATTTGTGCAAAGGTGATAGAGGGTGAGATAAGAAAAACTGTGGATGAAGCTGTGAAGGTAGCTAAATCCGATAAAGAAATTGGTCTGAATGAACTTACCACCGATATCTACTCGGCCAATTTCGAAAAGGAAATTCGAAATATAACACCATTCAAACCTTTAGCGCACGCTAGGCTAGGACCAGCGATCAATGCTTAAAATGCTAAATGATAAATGATACTAGGTACAATTAACGTGGTTTCAAGCACTATTTATGTGCTATATTATACCACAGTGTTCATAGTTAGTTTTAATCCAGACGACAAGCTTTCCTCTTATTTAAAACTTAAGATGATTTGGATCAGTAATATTGATTTGCATATTTTTTCAATCATGCAAGTGTACAAAAGTTCAGATGGTGTTGAAAATTAAAAATTTCTCAACTGTTTTAACATAGTATAAATACAATAGGCAATATTTTAATGTACATAATCGTTACTAGAAAATGTGCTATTGGCGAAAGTGCAGGGCACTGTTCGCTTAAGCATTGCTGATTTTAAAACACATGACGTAAAAAAAAAACGCGTTAGAATTGTTATATAAAGAAATAAAAGCGAAAAACTCCTGTATAATGTCCATACGTTGATAATCGCAGTTAATATCCGATCCTCTGGCAAGAGATTTTAAACGATTTCTTATAATAGCGCGTGAACCTGGGGAGTTTCTCGTTGTCAGGCTTGTTATTTTTAACCAGATTTGAAGATCGCCGTAAAAATGATAAATAGAAATTAACGAGATTCGCTCTTAACCTTATTACTTATATCTATCTTAAGGAGTCTTTTATAAACATTTTTATTAGTTACATAATAAATCTTTAACAAAAGAATGAAATTTGTTTTGTATTATTTCAATTCCACGTTTATAGGTTAGGTGCATTTTTGACAGGGTGGCATACTACAGTCTGGAATAGCCCTATACAATTTTTTCTTTATCCTGGTATGCCATTCTCAGAGACAGGCGCATATAACTAATTCGTTCATCAGTAACAGAACGAATTGCCATTTTAATCGAACGGTAAAGTGACAGTGGCAAAGGTAGGAAACGTGCGTATGACAAGAGTTTTTGCAAGAATCTGAATAAGAGCGATCGACCAGTTCTCTTATTTATTACGAAACCAAATACAACCTGTGCGAAAGAAGAATGGCTAGCCCAGGAACTTCAGGAGGTGCCGGTTGCTCCGCAACTCTCGCAAAACTTGGTCTACGACCCATCACAAAATGTAGCTTAGCTAAATTCTACGTGCCAGCAATTGGCGTTGCTTCGTATACTGCATTGTCTATCAATGTTATGAATCCGAATCTTGTGATCAGGTAATTTTTATAGCTCTTTGTTTTCTATATTGCTGAACATGCATACTCGCACGCCATTCATGTTAATCTAGTCACAATACGTTATGTAACTGTAAAATAGACTATGAGAATTTTCAAGAATTAATTAACGTTCCATAAATATTTCCCTTTGCAGGATATTCCCCAAGCAAGACATTACTAACTTATTGTTATGCAGTACTCTGGTAGGTACTGGATCGTATATTTACACCAGAGAACATATGAAGAATGCACCTACAAGCCTGCGAATCACGTATAGGTAAAGTGATTATGTAGTTTTACGTATTTCTTAGATAAAGAATAATTTATTATTCCAGTTGTCAGTAATTGTTGTAGCAAACTTGATGTACGTAAAGACCTATCTTTAAAGCGAGACAAATAATTGAAGAGTGCTAGTACAAAGAGAGTTATCTTTTGAGGAAAACAGATATAAAAAATTTGAAAGATACTTGTTCTATCTGACTCTATCTTGTACTGATATCTTTCTTTTTCGACAGTGTTGCAGGTGCATTGTTACTCAGTTTTGGATCAGTTTTAATTTGGGCTGTTTTGCGTTCCATTGTACCACCAAATCCAACACTCTGCACTTTGGCTGGTATTGGCTCTGGACTTGCTGTTGTTAAAATAGGTTCCAGTTATCTAGATTATGTCGATGGTCAAGTAACCAACAAGTAGGCAGAGTACAATCTTAAATCATTGCTAAAAAAATGAAAATTGTTCACTCGTGATTGTACTGAATTAAAATTCTTATACTGTACTATCTACTAGTTGAAAACACATTATTATGGATTTTATATGATTTTTTCCCAATTTATTAAAAAGAAGACAAAAATTATACCAAATATTTTTAGCACCATCTAATAAATGAATTCTTTACATTATAGAAACATATAATATCAAAAGAAATATAACGAACACTTTGAAAGTAGTACATATATTTTTTGTTGTGTGCTTATGACAAGCTTGAAACTATAAACTATAATAGTAACTTTGTTATTATGAATTTATGAATAAAACTCACAATACCTTTTTCCAGTTAAAATTTATGTACAACGCTTAAGTAAAATATTAATTTTTTTTAATTATTCCTTTAACGTGTTTTTCCTATTAATAGCCTTAGATTATAATGTTCAGTTACCTAGGCATTGGAGAAAAATAACAGTCTTACTCTGCCACGGAAAAAAGTCTAAATTTAAAAATAAATTATTCTCAGACAAATAAAATGGATTTATACAACATTAAATATTTTACTATAAAAATGATTTATTACACATTACCTTATGCTTTAAATCTATAAATCTCTCAACAATGTTTTAACTGTGGTATTTTTTAAAACTATGATTTATTAAAATATATTTTTAGCGTATATCATGTATATTGGAAGGTGAAAATTTTTCTCAACTTCAACAATATATGAACAAATTGATTGAACAATTAAATAGACAATCAAAATATTTAACATACAACAACTTGATTTATCAAAAAATGAAATTGCTTACGCATAAATGTTTTTCATATATACAATCATTGAAAGGACCATTTGTCGATATATTCTTATAAAAAAGATAATTGGTAAAGTGTTTTTTTTTTCTTGTATTTCATTATATTACGATTTTAAGTCCGAAGGTCGTGAAAAATGGACCTTCCTCCGGTAACGATAATTGAGTCATCTCTTACGTTTGCTCGTTGTTAAGAAACGTTGACTAACATATTAGTCTTTTTCTCAATTCTCTCATATATATATATATATATATATATATATATATATATATATATATATGATCAGTGAGACCTTCTCAATTATTATGCCTCACCGCTACAATTTACCTTGTATAGAGATAAAACACTTTATATACAAATAATGAAAACGCCTTCATTATGACAAACCAATTCTCCTACGTTTACCCGCAATAAAACCAAAACGTTGACTAAGAACACTGATTTTTTTCATTCCTCCGAGTTTTGCGTTCGAATTAAGATCTTTATTAAGATTATTGTTATTATGCTCTCTCTTGCTTTATATTTCTTACTGCGCTAAAGAACAAGAGGGGGGGGGGGGGGGGAGGCGAAAAACTTGAAAATACCATGCATAAAGAGATTAGAAAAATACGTTCGGAGATACCAAGCCACCAATCGCGCACATAAATTACGATCGAAGCAATCGCGGATGAAACGAGTATTTATTCCGGTTCTCTATCGCGGACGCTCAAAAATTACGGGTGTGTGGTTTCGTCGAGAAATTTGACTCTGGTTTTCTCCCGTGGTTTTTCTCCTCCAGTTTCCGCGTTGTTCCTCCTCGAGGCTCACGGGAGAACCGGCAGCTCTCTATATATACACGGAGCGTCGCTTATCGCTCTTTCCATCGTTGTATTACGTAACGCAGTTTCCAGAGTCCAGGATAAAACTGGACGACCGACATTCGCGGCTACGCTCTTTCAAGCGCTCAAAAATTGGAAACGTACGAAGAAACGAGAGCGAGATACGCGCGACGGGACGACGACGACGCTATGTTACAAAAATATTCGCTCTTCCTACTTGCTCCTGATAGATCGCAACTCCTACGACGGATAAAATCTTACAAATTTGTTATTAGCTTTAAAAGGTTGCAAGCCTAGGTCGCTAGAAATTTCATAAGATATGATATCACATTGCTTATATTGTATATAATCTAGTTCGTTTTCGCGCGGCAGTGCGAAAAGAACGTTGCGTCAGTACAATTATCTCTACGAATTCCATTCAATTCGCAGCTGCGTAAGAGGCCGGACATTCGCGCGAGTACAATGCGAGGCCGCAACACCCAAGACTTCCGTTTCGCTCGCTGCTGTGCCTCGAGGCGTTGAAGTTCCTCCTGCTTCCTCTTCTCCGTGGCTTTTGCTCCGAGCGATCGATTCCACGAGGCTGAGCGCCAAAAATCGCGCGCGTTTTTCGCGCGAACGCGTGGCGAGGTCGGGCGGCGATCTCGACCTTGTCCCGAGGTCCGTCCTCAAGGTCGCCGATGAAATCTGCTCCGGCGAACTTCCATCCGTCGGGAGCGACGATTATCCGGAGGTGCCGAGTGTTCGTGGTGACGTCACTGCTGCATTGGACGCTCCTGTTGGGACGGACGACGACGGACGAGCAAAAGCGCACAACCATGAAAAGTTCGCTACTTCCGGTTAAGGCGAGCAATCCCATTATTTACACGACTCGTCGGCACGGTGCCTGTGCTAGCATCGACGATGATTCTCAAGGTCCCTCGTGGAACCGCGTACCCTGTTGTCCAGGATTTCAACTACCGCGCGCACTGTCTCTCCCCTCTAGCCTATGCGCGGGCT
Source organism: Sclerodermus sp. 'alternatusi' (assembly GCA_037305995.1). Taxonomy (NCBI): domain Eukaryota; kingdom Metazoa; phylum Arthropoda; class Insecta; order Hymenoptera; family Bethylidae; genus Sclerodermus; species Sclerodermus sp. 'alternatusi'. The sequence goes on from CM074549.1 coordinate 4,998,675, forward strand.
TCCGGTTTGGTCCAAGGTCGTACATTCTTGTACTTGGCGGATGGACGATGACGGAAGTGGCATCGGTGTGAAAGATACAGTAGCGTTGGAAAGAGGAACCTGTTTGTCTTGCGCCTATCAACGAGCCATTGAGAGAGAACGTGCGAGACATATACAGAAATAGAGAGAGAGAGAGAGAGAGAGAGAGAGAGAGAGAGAGAGAGAGAGAGAATGCACGCGTGTCTCTCAATTGATCAATTCGAAGCTCAGGAACTATGTGGTCGGCCCTCTCGTAAGATTCTGCAATTGGTTGGTTTGCGCGGGTGTGGAAAGGACCTGGGTGACCGCCTCCGCGATGCTTTCCGTCGCCCTCTCGATGACACCCGCCATTATACTTCCGTTGACGCCTTTGCCGGTTGCCTCGACCAACCTCGAGTCATCCCCATCCTGATGGTCGTCCTCCTGGTCGCCGCCGTGCTCGTGGCTGTGTCCATGTCCACCGTGAGAGTGCGAATGCGCAGCTGAAACGAAACACATCGTGAGCAAACGAGCGATCGACGACTTCTCGTGGAAACCTCTTCAGGATCATCAGGATCATCGGGATCATCGGGACCATCGGGAACCGTCGTCGGGAGCGTTGAAATTCGTGCTAATTTCAAGCACCGCGGGAACTCCTCGCTTACCGACGCCGCAAACGCGCGCGCTCTCTCTTCAAGGTCAAGAAGGTGGACGGCTGATCCATCTTGACCTTGCGCGGGATGGCGGGTGGAATTCGGGGGCGGGAGAGAGATTCCGCGAGATTCTCGAGGACAGGTGTCAACCTCGGGATCACGCGAGGCGCGGGAGGAGATTGGAGGAGGCGCGACCGTCGAAAGTCGGTCGGTCAGTCGGTCTATCGGTCGCCTCTTCGGATGGAGCATCGACCCGCGGCTCGAGGTCATTGCCGCTTGTAGAGAAAGTTGGATGGGACGAGCAACTAGATCTTCGATCTTCGCGGTCGCGATGAAATTAGTCCGAAGAAATCCGCGGAACGGTTAACTCGGTTGATCTCTTCGGGGCTTGCCCCGTCCGTCCGTCCGTCCGTCCGTCCGCCAACTTCCGGTTTTCCTCCGGTCCTCGAGTGGGAAGACCCGAGACTCGGAGAACTCGCCGAGTACCGCGAGCTCGCAACGGGTCCTGCGCTCGTCGTTGATTTTTGGCTGATCGATCGGGGAGGTACCGGTGCGAAGTGGCACGGTGAACCGATGGTTCAAGGACGTACCTACGATAGACTTGCACCGCGAGAGCTCGCGTCTAAATTCGTGCGAAATTTCAGCGGAACGCTCGAAAATACTCGCGGTACTCCTATTGTTACTCGTGGTACCTTCGGGCGGGCAGGAAGCGGGGGGAGGGTTCGAGGCAACGATGACGTAGATTTCGGCGGCGACCGGTTCGTGTCGCGGGTCGTTGGATGCTCGCTGCTCGGAAAGCTAATCGGGTTAAATGGTCCAGTTACGACGTTAAGTTCGCTGGAAGGTACTAAACCATTTTTCAAGAGCACGCGCGTAATTCTCTCATTGACTGGATTAGCTAAATGCTTCTGGAGCAACTCGCGTCCACATGCTGAACTAGTTCAGTGATAAGAGCGGGATGGGGGGAGAGGGGGAGGGGGAGAAGAAAACTGTAACGGAAAAGGAAAGCGGCGTCGGCGATGGCGCGGAGAGGAGAGACGAGGGAAAGGAAAGCAAGGGAGAACTCGCCGAGGAGATGGAAAAAGCAGCGGGAGCAAAAATAGCCGGGTGCAAGAACCGAGTCACGTGGGTGTGTCGCAACTCGAAAAGGTCGAAGAGTAGTTTGGTCAGTGCCGAAGCGTTGCGCGACTCTGGTGCGGCGATGGTGTCCGCAATGTTCGCGTGGATCCCTCGAGGAATGTTACTCACTGGCTACTTGGAGACCGAGCATGAGCAAGAATCCGAGAAAAATGGCGGCCAGCTGTAAGAGGCCACTTTTCTCATTGGCCCGTTCTCTGGCGAGAACTTCGAAGAAGACAACGTACAGCAGGGTACCAGCTGCCATGCCTTGTAGAATCGTGGGCGTTGGGCCCAGATTCTCGCTGTCGTTCTTGAAGTGGCCTAGAGCCAAGCCCGCGGCGATGCCGATGGGCGTGACCATCGAGAAGACCGACAGGTATCCGAGAGTGGTCCTGGTGGTGGCTCCGGCCACGTACAGTTCCATTCCGACGCAGAAGGATATTACCAATTTGTGCGTGGCTATGGCTGCCGCTAAATAGATCACGGAGGACAGCGAAGGCTCCAGGCCTACCGCCAATCCCTCGAAGATCGCGTGGAACGATAGCGCCATTACCGTCAGAAGACCTTGAACCGACGTGTCCTTCTTGGCGGAGGCACTGGGTCTCTGGGTCTGTTGGCTCGATTGGTTCAGTTGGTTCAGTTGGTTCTGCTGGCTCTCGCAGTACCTCAACCTCGGGTACTCCAGAGCCGACTCCGGGTCGACGTTCGAGTCCACCTTCGAGTTGCCAAGGTCATTGGTCCTGTCCGCGGCCTCCTCCAAGGTGCTCTTCGAGGCCGACAGAACAAAGATGGCGGACACGCGCTGCGTATTTTCCAGAGGCTTCCCCCCGTCCGATTGGCCGGAGCTCGGGTCTCTTCCCTCGGCGTCCTTGTCGTCGATTTCCGGACTCCAGGTGGACTTTGTCGTGGTCGACAAGGTCGTGCAGGACCCTGCCGTCTCCGCGGCGCTACCCGCCGCCGCGGTGCCGTTCCCCGAGTTGTTGCACCTGCGCACCGACACCGTCCTGTAGAGGAGGGCGTCGGAGGACTCTGGCTTCCCGGTGAGGGCGGCGTGCACCGCCTCCTCGACCAGGTACACCAGGAAGAAGCCCACGCAGAACAGCAGGTCTGCGAGGCTCAGGGAACCCAAGTCCGGTAGCTGGCCGTTTGCTTGGTGTCTCTCCACGCTGGAACGAACTTCCGGTGCGAGATGGAGGAACGTCGTAAATAGCAGGACGCCACCTCCGAAACACAGCAGCAACGATGTCGCCAGACCCTGCAACATGTTTCCGGTTAATACTGCTTTCTTTTTCTATCCCTCTCTATCTCTCTCTCTCTCTCTCTCTCTCTCCCTCCGGATTTCTCATTCAGAAGCAAACGCGACTATTGCTCTTCCTTATCTATCAACGAGTAGTCTCTTATCGCTGGTCTCTTCCCGATAGAATTTAATTATCTGAAAAACCTCTTTCGAACGACCGATTAACCCGCACGCGTGCACACACGCAAACACGTACGCGCGCACGCGTGTTCCGAGTGTTCGTGACCAGAAGTAAACCGAAGCGATCGCGATCACGATCACGATCGAAACATTTGGATTTTTACGGCTGGATCTCCCGAAGGAATCTCCCGGTTGACCGAGTGGACCTGGGGGAGAGACGCGTGATCGTGAGGAGGAAGCGGAGATCGGTACCGAGATCTACCGGAGGGCCGAGTTTTCAAGGCCGATCACCGTGAACGGGAAGTTTTCGATGCCGAAGAGCTTAGACTAGAAATGCTCGGCGTCGCGGGCGACAAAAAGTCCAATTTCAAACGTACTTGGGAATCCGACGGGGGGGTGGAGTCCGCGCAGGTGGAAGTCGAGGTCGACCTGCTGGAGATGCCCCGGCGTTTGACGCGGCAGCGTCCAACTATCATCGGCACCATCCCCAGGACCAGAGAGCAGCAGCCCAGACCGATCATGGCGCCGATCTTGGCTAGGATGATGGTGGACGTGCCGCTGTTGTCCTCCATTCTTCAAGGTCGTGCCGGAAGCTAACGGGCTTCCCCGATCGCGCGGCTTCCTCCGTCCTCTTCCGCGAAGGTCCCCAGGGGTTCGCCTCCACTTCCGGTTCTCGCTCCGGTTCTAGCCTCGGCTTCTGGCTCCGGTTCTGGTTCTGGGGCTTCGGTCAGCGACGACACCGTGGTCCGTACCTTCTCCTCCAGGAGGATCCCAGCGGGTCGTCGGAGCTCCGGACTGCGAGCGGCTCCCAAGGTCGAAGCTTCTTCCGCTATTGGACCGACGCGTCGACCTCACGGCTCGAGAACAATGCGGAGCCCGACATAGGTACGCGGGCGGCCAATCGTGGTTTATCTGTTCCTTCGGTACGAGGGGCGAGATAACTCGTCGTCGTCGTCGTCGTCGTCGTCGTCGTCGTCGTCGTCGTCGATGGAAGTAGCGTGGTGACCACACGTGCCATAGGTCACTCGAGATATCGGTGGGTTTGCCGCGGCCTCGCGCGCTGCTTCTGCGTCTGGCCCTGGAGGAGCTGCGAGAGGATGCTCCGGACGAGCGTCCTCGGCCACTCGACATCAACGGCCACTCGGAAACTGAGCCAACTCCGAGGAGCGGACTCGTTAAGCCGGCACACGCGGCACCACCACTGCCGATCGACCCGTTCGTTCTGCTTTCCCTCTCTCTATAACGGTGCACGCTGACGTCCAACCATCCGAGGAACACTCGCGGCCAGTCTCTCCAACGCCACTAAACCATTGTACCATTTACCACCACCAACACCATCATCGCCATCGGCATCACCGTCGTCCGTGGTGGAGCGACGGAGCAACAGAGCAACGGAGCAACGGAGCAAAGGAGCAACGGAGCAACGGAGCAACGGAGCAACGGAGCAACGGAGCAATGGAGCAATGGAGCAATGGAGCAACGGAGCAACGACGAAGCAACGGACCAATGGAACAACATGGCTTCTTCCAATGGGTGGCAGATAGGAACGACGACGACGCTGACCCCTGCGAGTCCCTTCGATTTCCTCTCTTCGTCTCCCGATATCTTCCCCGAAGACGCTACCTGTATCTTCCTTTCCTTCTCTCTCTCTCTCTCTCTCTCTCTCTCTCTCTCCCTTTCTCTCCTCCTTCCCTTTGTCCCTTTCCTCCCGCAAATCCGGACCCCGAGGTCCCTAGCGATCTCTTCGAGGCGACCTCGTGATTGGTCGCGGTGTCCTTGCCACCTTATCCGCCGTGCACTTTCTTCGCCTGCGACGAGTCACCCGCTCGAAGCTCCGCTTCGACGCGCGTGACCTTCGTATTTCACTTTCCCAGCGAGAGGAATCCTGCGAGGAGCACGTGCTCCTGCTTCTTTTGGAGTTTTGCTGAAAAACTCGTGCGAGCGGTCTCAGGCTGCTGGGGAAGGACCTTGGACTGCGGGAAAACCTTCTTCTGGAAAAAGAACGATGTGAATTTCTCGAGAAAGAGAAAGAGAGAGAGAGAGAAAAGGACTTACGAGTGTTTCCGGAAATCTAGAAGTAGGCTTTCACTTCACGAGGTAGAGACGAGGAGTAGCTGTTCTCGTTGCAGTGACGACGAAGAAGAGAAGAGAAGAGAAGAGAAGAGAAGAGAAGAGAAGAGAAGAGAAGAGAAGAGAAGAGAAGAGAAGAGAAGAGAAGAGAAGAGAAGTGAAGAGAAGAGAAGAGAAGAGAAGGGAAGAGAAGAGAAGAGAAGAGAAGTGAAGAGAAGAGAAGAGAAGAGAAGGGAAGAGAAGAAGAGGATGAGGTTGTTTGTAAAACTCTCAATTGCTTCTTGTATTTTGCAGCACGTCATCTCTCTCCGCCCGCTTCCTGCCGTCGCTTATTGTATTCTTGATCTTTGTTGCTTCTAGCAAGATTCCCGATTCTCTCTCTTTTCGATCGCACCGAACATGCACGAGTCCTCCCGAAATCACCCGAGTCATCAAGCTCCCTAAGCGTCCATTAACTTTAAAATCTGCCCAGTGTTCGTCTTTCGGTCCACTCTTTTCTTTTCTCTTCTCTCTTTCTTTTCTTCCTCTTTCTCTCTCCCTTTCCATTCTTCCTCCTCCCCGTATTTCTCCTCCCTCGGTCCATTTTCCTCTTTTTTATCAATTTTATCAATCGGACAAACTCACGCCGATTCGGCCGTCTCTCCCGATTGCTCCGTATCCGATGCTCGATGGAGATCCCGAGGAAAGCAATTTGCGCTCTCCTCTCTCTCTCTCTCTCCCTGTTTCTCTCTCATTAGCATAAGTTTCGATCGGACGATTCCCAGTCACTTTCCAGCGCGTTTTCGCTGGCCAACGGGTGGATTTCGCTATCGGCGGAATCCGCTCGTTAAATTCAACGCAAACAATGTTGCTAACCACTCTCCTTCTCTCTCTCCCCTCCGTCATTTATCGTCCCGTTGATAAGTCTATTTATTCGCGCGGAACAACAGAGATATTTGCATTATAAATATAATGCTCGGGACCAGCGCGCGCGCGAAGGAGTCGCGCCGATGGTAAAAATCGCGCGAAAAGTTCCAAGCTCCCCTCGGCTTATCGGGGGAGGAGGGAGAGACGGGGGCTGAAAAACGCGCGGTTTTGCAAACAAGTCGATTGATTCTCGAGAAAGAAACTCTATGCACAAGCCGCATTGTGTGTGCGTGGGCGATTCTTAAACACAGTGCGACGGAGAGACGCGCGATATGCGTTTCTATCGGCTTCTTCCTCGTGCCTCCCCTCCCCCCCTCCCCCCGTCGCTGCGTGAACGATCGAGGAGGAATTCGAGCCCTCGAAAAGTATCAATAAACTAATCAAGCGGAGCGAAAACCGTCGCGCGAGAGGGAAATAACGTTGCGCGACGATTCAAGGTGTAATCCGACACACGGGACTTGGAGTATCGATGAGGACTCGCCTCGCACAGGTGTGCAAAAGTCGCTTCCGTGAGTCATGCGCTCGCGCGCGCGAGGAAAAACTCGAGGACTTGGAAGGCGCGGCCGAGCGGCGACGGCTGTTACGGGATCGCGAAAAAAGTCGAAAAAGAGGAAAGAGAGGAGAAAAAAAAGAAAAAAACAGCAAAAAGGAGAACGTTACGTACTCGACGCAACAACGGTTTCCACGTGACGAGGGTCATCGAGACCCGCGAGAGGTCCGCATTGGTTAAATGAAACGTTGGAGCTATTCAATGATGACCCTCGGCGTCGTCGAGAGCCGAGGGGACTCCCCTGCGCGACCACAATTGCCGATAGGCTTCGACTCATCGACGCCGTCGCCGACGACGACGACGACGACGACGACGAGGATGACCTTGCTCGAAGTTGCATCCGCGATCGCGAGTCTTCGCGAAGACGCTAGCGGAAATGCCTGGAGGTTTCCTCCTCGTCGTCCGCCATTTTGCGGCCGTGCTCGGACGTTCCCCGGAAGGAATCCGAAGTGCGGCCGAGCTGGAAAATTCCAGGGCGGGAAACCGACGACGACGACGACGACGACGACGACGACGACGACGACCGGGCGTAACCCGAGAGTGAAACTCTCAAGGTCGCGCGAAGTTCGGGAGGTTCCTCTCGAGGAAGAGGAGAGATTATCCTCCGCGAATTCCCTCGGTCGAGAGGAATTCCCGAAGGAGTCGTAGCTTCCGGCGACGCTTTTCCTCGTGGAGTCGACCGCGGCGAGTGGAGGAGTTGGACTCGCGGAGTTGCGCGTCGCCAGCTGCTCGGCGAATTGCGTACGAAGTTGGCTAAGATCGGGAGCTGGAGGAGGAAGGGGGGGGGGGGAGTCGGTAGAAAGGAAGAGAGACCCGGTGCAGGAGGAAATTGCTAAAATGGTGAGCGAGACACGCGAGTTTTTCTAGGCATCGGGAGTAGAGGAGGCGGCGAAGAGTGGAGCGTTCTCGTGGAACCAAACTGAAGGACGTTTCACGGTGAAAGGCGGCCGAACTCTGCCGTCCGTGGTCAATGCGTGACCACGAGCATCGGAGGGATGGGGGGAGGGTCGGCGGCGACGGTACCAACGGGATGCGCCAGAAACTCGGGAAGGATCCGACAAAAAGCGTCTCGGTTCTCCTCGGAGGTCCACCCTGAGAAATCGGAAGGGTCGACCATCGGCGCCGACTGCTCCCGGTTTTTTTTCAAGGCCTTTCTAAATCCGCCGCTAAAAAGTCGTTCGTCGCAGGTTCAACGAGCCAAAACCGCCAGGATGCCGCCGCCGCCGCCGCCGTCGCCATCGCCGTCGCCGTTGAAACGTTAAACAGCCGGGAAATCATCGACGGATGACTCGTTCCTCCGGGAAACGGAGCGTTGCACTCTCCGAAGTTGCGGGAACGTTCGCGACGGAGGAAGAGGGAAGAACTCGAGGAATTTCGCAGAATTTCGCCAGAATTTCAGGAGCATCTGCGGGATACTTCCGGTGAATTTTGAGGCGGGTGGGAGAGGAGTCGCTTCCGTCGGCTGTTCGCCGACGTTTCTGCGCATCCACGCGGAGATGCTGGAGATAATTCATGGGTGGTTCTCGCGCTTCGCCGCTGGTTACCACCCTAATGGCGGTGAAATGGAATTAAATAGCGAAACTTCGCCAGTGCCGTCGAGCAAACATCAAACGGCGTCGGTAGAATTAATGGCGGCCGCGCGCTGCCGCGCTCTATCAAGAGAATACGCGTTGCATTAATTACGAGGAGCGCGAGATAGGATAGGATGGGTTATCATTAGAGCGTTACCTCGACGACGCGCTTCCTGACAGCGGAGAACTCGCGCACGCGATTACGACGCCAGGAATTGCGGCAACGCAGGATGAAATTATCTTCCGTTCACTTTTCTTCCGTTTCTTCCTATTTTCCCCGCGTCGTTTTGGCCTTCCGCGTCGTTCCGACGGGATCCCATCGTCAGCGACGATACCAGCGACGAAAAGCGTTATCGTCGACGGAACATCGTCGGGAAACGAGCAGCTTGTTCGTGGCGACGCGTCGAAGAGTTTCGTCGACGTTTGCGGTGTAGGAACCTCTACTTCAGGGAGGAGGAGGAGGAGGATGATGAGGAGGAACTGGTGCGGGAGGAGGGTACTTACTGAAAATTTGCAATCCAAACATCAGGAGGAAGCCAACCAGGATGGACACGTACTGCTTGAGTCCGGTTCGATGTTCCTGAAGAATTTCGAAGAACACGACGTAGAGCAGCGTGCCACTAGCGAGACCCTGAAACGTTTCAACATCTCAATGGGGATCCCAAAGCTGACGAGTCTGCAAAGGGGGGGGGTGGGGCGAGAGACGGATGTTTGTCTTGAAATGACCGGGGGGAACGGTCATCGACTTAAAATTTTGGGAAAAACCCAAGGGCGCCTCGAGAAGTGCGCGCGAGCGCGCTCTCGACTCTTCCGCTGAATCTTGCAACGACTTTCTAGCGATAAAAATTCACTCGTAATTAACCGAGCGGCCTCTGGAGGAGGTGAAAGTAATTTTCCAAGTTTTAGGAGCATCTGGTCCAGGTCGCTAAACCGAAACGGGACCTCCCTTCGCCGTGGGAGCGGTCGGCGCGGAGTTCAAGGTCGAGGCGTTGGCTTCCAAGGCGGTGGTTCCTCGAGGTTCCTCGAGGTTCGTCGATCGAGTCCTCTAGCGGAGGTTTCCAGCTTCCGACTGGGAGGAGCCGGACCTCTTCTCGGACCCAGGGGATTCCGTGAAATTACCCGCGGGCTCTCTATACTTTGAGAGACCGGACGAGGCTGGAAGATCTGGATGTTCCTTGAGGCGCGGGACCAGACGTCATCGGTGCAAAGTTGGGAATGTTCTTGCCGGTTATTATCGTACCTGCAATATTACAGCGAGTGGTCCACTGGCGGCAGCACTCTCCCCGCCAACCAGGAGCATTCCTATGCCGATGCCTATGGGCGAGACCACGGCGAACGTGCAGATGTAGATTACCGACAAATACCGTCTGGTTCTGCAGGCTAGCAGCTCGACACCGATGCAGAATGCGATTACGAATTTGTGAGCGGCTACCGCGCCAAACATGTACCTGGGGAGTAGAAAATCGCTTCAGTTCTCGGCAGGATTGCGCAAACCACGCGCGCTGGTACCGCTCCCGGTGATACCTAGACACCGAGAGAGTCGCGCATGGTACTCTGAAATTCCTCAAATGACTTTTACATTCTCCGAATTAACGAGAAATTACACTGACCACACGTAGTTGGACGAGCTTTCCAGACCAATGGCCAGTCCCTCGAAGAGTTCATGGACGGATAGTCCCAGAACTATCAGCAGACCTCTCAGAGAGCTTATAACAAAATCTCTGTCCTTGGAGTCGTCGTGCGCTATTATCACCGGCAGATGATGGGAATGGCCGTGACCATGACCGTTCCTGCGAATCAAACGTTCGAACGTTTCAGTCGGGCTCGGCGGATGGATCGCCTTAAGGTTATTAAGGGGATCTCGCGCAGTCTAGACTTTTTCGTAATCTCGTTAGAGGGACTCTATCCTTCGCGCGAACGCTAATTGCATATTTACGTAATGCTGCTTAATTGGCGAATCATCCCCCTCGTAATTATCTTTGAAAAACGTACGGGGGGGGGGGGGGGTATGGCAGAGAGAGAGAGAGAGAGAGAGAGAAGCGTCTTGGTATTTGAATCCACGCGTTATTCTTATTCGAATGGTAGAAATTTGTGTAATACGGTCATCGCTTTCTTACACGTGAGAATGAGTGTGGCCATTGGTGTACGTGGACAAGGCCTGGCCATTCTCTACCAACTCGTTAGTGCTACGATTCACATCCACTTTGATATTTTCTTTGTCCGATTGTTTTCTCCTCAAATGTGCGTGCACGATTTCTTCCACTAAATACATGATGAAGAATCTGAAAGGAAAAAGGAAATCAATTGAGAAAGCGAATCGCCTTGATCGCTATCGCCGGAGGTCAATCAATCTCGCGCCGAGTTTCTTAAATAGCAAATGGCACCCGTAATTAAGCGATTATCCTGTGTTTTTTTTTCTTTTGTTTCTCTTGACGGGATTCGGTCTCTTTTGAGCGCGGACCCTCCTCCCTCTTCCACGCAGAGTCAAGTTTGATCTCACGTACCCGGTGCACGCCAACATCTCGGCCAATGCAAAATTCAGCTGTGGTAGTTTGCCCTCGGCCGTTAGGTCCTCGATGCCTTCCGTAACTTCTGGCAACAGATGAAGGAACGTCGTGCAAAACAGAACTCCGCCACCAAAACCAAGCAGCAGCCCCACGAGTTTCGTTGATCTGTCGACGTTGATGAGATATAGTTTCGTTTAAGGAGATTCGACGAGGACGCGACGACGACGACGAATCCTGACGAGAATATTCAATTTCCATAGAACCTTACCTGGGATTCGACACCGAGTCGGAAGTGTTCCACTTCAGCCATTTTGCGAGCCCTAACGGGAGAATTCCCATGCACGTGCTGACAATACACAAAACTGCCATAGTTACTCCTTTTGCGAGCAAGACCTGCGAAGTATTTCCATCCTCCTTCGCGAAATCATGCTCGTCCACCACGTGCCTATGATGATGCGACATTCCCTCTTCGGCGAAAAACGTTAACAATGGCTGGTTGCGCCCTCCCGCCGCCATCTTCGATCACCTGACGACTTTGATCGCGGGAAAAGACTCTGCAACAGCAGCAAAACACCTTGAGAAAGAGATGCGACGATGTCCAGATGTGAACTATTTTTCATACGCCACGGCGCGAAAGAATGTCGAGCAATTTCTTTCTCACGCACTATCGGAAATTTATTGGTTTTGATAGGTTAGGAAATGGACGGACGCGCGGGATGATCTTATCGTGAATAATGAGCACGTGTTTGCGGGCGTGACTGTATCTGGCAATACGTGCCTCAACGACCATTGCGATAAATTTTTTATTTCTTTTGCGCTTCCCGGTCTTTTCTTTTTCTTTTTTTTTTTTTTTTTTTTTTAATTTCACGATAGAGCTCGAGAGCAGCATCGATGCGGCACTTTAGCAATATTTCATGTTCGGCCGCGTTTCTCGACCTTCGTCGTACGAATACTCTGTGTTTCCAGTTCTATTTCTTTGTCCACGCGAGAAGAAAAAGCATTTGCTTTGAGTCTCGTTAATGCGATCTCTGCCGCCGTCGCCAAGATGAGCGGCCTTTCTATTCCCCTCTCCCACTCCTCTTCCCACCATTACTCATTCCTCGTTATCCTTTCTCTCTTTCTTTCGTGCTTCAAAGTTGCGATAAATGAGAATCGATTACGACCAATTTACCTTTGGGTCAACGCGAGTATAGTCGTGGGAAGAAACAATCTCTCTTAACGAGAACCGAGTTAAACGCCGTTTAATTATTTCCATTCGCGCGTAGGAGATATTCATTCCACTTTGGCTTCGGTCCGTACGATCGCGACTTCAGGGCGTTTTCCAACCGCGCATCATTTTCTTATTCAGGAAAGTGAAGCTAGATCCACCCGCCGTAATTTCTCTCCACTCCTCGCGCATATGGATCGTGGATCTCATCCGAGTGGAAATTTTCCAATGAAGAAAAGATCTCGATTCCACGGAGAGTTACCGGATCCATCTCTCCTCGATCCTGCGACGCTATCGATCGACGCGAAACTTTTGCGGATCAATCCTATCGTTGTTGGAAATTAATTGCTCCCCCCGCACCTTGTTTTTTTTTTTTTTTTTTTTTTTGCCTTTTTTTTTTCGTTCTTTTCTCAACTCTGAAGTATCGATAGAAACATCGCGGGAGAAACAGGTTCTTCGCGGTGGAGCGCGATAAAAGATAAATGCAAGAAATGCGTTTCTTGGAAAAATATAAATCTGATCGTTGTAAGACGGATGTCCTTTCTCTTTTACAATCGAATTTAATCGTAGCGCCGTGGTACCTCCGTGCAAAACGGCGACGGGCGAGGCAGAGATAAATTCTCGAGAAATGAAAAACTGTGTACCGACCTTTAGCAGCCTTCGGCGAGATGCTTTGGCCAATCAGCTACCTTAGCCTTTATCTCTCCTCTCTCTCTCTCTCTCTCTCTCTCCTTCTCCCTCTCTCTCTCTCTCTCTGGTTCTTTTCGAGCGACTTCCTTCTTTAAAACTCACAGAAGATATAGCTGTTCTAGTTGAGAATCGGCCGAGGAAAGAAATTTCTCGCGATAACGCGCCTGTAATCGTTGCTGGCGCCTCTCGGATATTCGATAGGGAGAGATTTTGATATTTCCGATCGCGATCGACGATGAAGAGACCCCCGGAGGTCTTCCGGAAAATTTAAGATGGCCGCGCGAAATATGAAAAACCTCAAAATGCTTGTAGATAGCGCTACCACCCGTAAGCCCAGCCTCGTAAGTAAAGTCTCGAGGTTTTCTACCAGCTCTATTATACTATATCGATGAATGCGCCGTAAAAGCTGCGCAAGACTTTCCGATATTGATCTCTTGGATCTTGGATCTTGGATCCTATCGCGCGAATCGTATCACGCGGGATCTCGCGCCCGGCCGATAAGGCCGCTCGCTCCTCGAGTGAATTTCGATGATAAACTCAAAGAGTTTATACGCCGCGATAAAAGCTATCGAAAATTCGCTCAGAGGGCGTTTTTCAAATAATTAAAGGTCCCTCCACACGGCAGCCTTGATCCCCTCCGGGCGAAAGATCCTTGCGACGCGATCGATCGATCTCGAGGGAGATCCCAGGACGAACGCTAGCCTTTGATGAAGTTTCTTCTTCCTTTTTCTCTTTCTACGAAATTTTTCACAGGTGTTTCTTTTTTTATCTCTTTTCAGGATCAGTGGAGCAAAATTCTCTTCGACGCATAGGCGTCGAGTGCGCGGCGATACGAAAAAAATTTTATCTCTCCAACCACTACCGAAGACCTCTCCTCGAGTGATTTTTTTCCACGATTCATCGTGCTCCAACGACGATGTTTTTAATTGTACTGTTTTATCAACTATTCAGGTTTCGATAAGTCAGATTGCTCCCCGATTGATAATTTTTCCATTTTCGCAATGGCAAAAAACTACGGGAGGAGCCTCAGAGGGCGTTTGCACCACTGAAAAATTCGCTAATTGCAATAAACGCGAGATTACGCGCGTACGCGATATCCGAAACGGAAGTTCCTGACAAGCCATTCCCATTCTCACCTTAACGACCTCGGCCAATTACATACCACCATCTGGCAAATCTCATTTTTCAGTTCTTCCATCCTGGAACAATGGCTTTCGCGCATCATTATCAATGATTACCGCTGTTTCTAATTCATCGTTTCGCACGGAGGACCTTTCACCCGTATAAGAGTCCTCTTTCCAGCGAGCGCCACCTTCCTCCCGCGACAGGCCTGGAAGTGACGCAACGTCACTTTTGGCGCAAACCACGGGGAGAGAAGGAAGCGATCGATCGCACGAGCGAGACCTTCCTTGGAAATCCAACCATTGAACGATCGTTCGTTCCTCCTCGCAAGAGCATTGAACTTTATCTCCAAATATCCGATTCTTCGCGCGATAAAGGTCCGACCGTGCAATTCCCGGAATGAGATGAACCACTCGACTTTTGGCGGGAAGACGTCAGAGGGATCAAATGCAGATCTTTCGCAAATTGATGCTACGAATGTCGAGCAAGATTCACCTTGAAGATACGTGTCAAGATAGGATCTCTTCTTTTTCACCTTGCGCATCGGCTATCGTACCGGAACGAGTCTTATCTTTCCAAATGGTTACATCTGACTTATGCCATAATTTGCATTTATCGAAACGCGTAATTGCCATGAAAGGAACAAACAGATTTTGACACAGTTTGCCGGTGCAAAGGGTGATTCGGTCGATCGTTATCCGGGATTTTCGTCAATCGGTCCCGATAATCGAGTGGAATCTACTCGCGATACTCTCTTCAAGGGGGGTATTATGCTTCGATATCGAGTATCAAAATCTCTCCGAAAATGTCAGCTACGACCTCCGATCGCTCTATCGGTATACTCCGCCTCGTCATCGCTCTTGAACATCGAGAGGAATTTTTTTCTCTCTCTCTCTCTCTCTCTCGCTGGAGCATCCACGGAGACTCCATGGTCCATCGCGAACGAGGAGATCGCGAACATTCGGAAACCAGGTAGAAATTTGTAATTTCGTTGAAGTTGCGCCGATAAAACGCGCGACACTGCTTAATTGGTTGTGCAAAGTTCCTGGTACCTTTGACTGTGGAACGATGAAACGAAAGTGAAACCTCGCTCGGTTTCCGGTATTGTAAATCTCGGTACGAGCTTGTACCAGAGGCAAACCAGTTCAATCCTCGATGATGGCTTTTGCAAAATTAATTTCAACATGGCGCATTGCAGGACTCACGGTTTTCAAGCAATCATTGACGATTGGCCGGTTTCTCGAAAATGGCGGGACTGTCCAAGGGGGAAGAGACCATTAAAATTGCGAAACATTTGGTACCAGCCGCGGTTGTTGGTTCAAAACGTCACTTTTTTTCCTAGTAAACGGGATTGTTTATTATTTTCAATGGACACGCGGAGAAACGATAATAAGCAACTTGCCAAAGAGACGAAGATAACGAGCCTTCAAATATAATAAAATATTTGTAATCTTCGACGAAGATCGAAAACCGTTCTTAAGTCGATTTGAAAAGTGAAAAAAATGAAGAAATAAAAAAAACTGCTATAGATAGAGATGATAAACCCGCGGAGAGATAAGGCGGAATAAGGCCTTTCCTCCTATGTTTCCCGTTTCCTCTTTTCTCTATTTTGTAACGATAAAACGCCTACCCGAGATGAATGCGCGAAGATTTTTCAGCGCAAAAATGAAGCGTGTCATTTTTGGACATCGTCGCCTGCCACTCTCCGAGACGAATTGTAAATAGCAGAAAAAACGCTTAGTCGTAGGGACAGAGAGAAGCGACTCGTTAGTCCGTTGTTTCACACTGCTGACTAAGATGATATCGGTTTCATCATATGTAAAATTTATTTCAGCCCCGCATCTTTTTATCATTGATAATGATGGATCGCGGATGAATATTTTTTATCTCAATTCACGCTAAAATCTATGCATCGCACACGGTGCGCGCGCGCACGCGCGCGCTACGCCTATTTGTAAATTGAAAATACGTCGATTACGCAAAATGAATTGAAAAATAAATTTTTCGAAGAAACATCGCGGTCGCTGGAAAAACGTAATTTTTAAAAGTAATCGTTCGTTCGTTCGTTCGTTCGTTCGCTCGTCCGTACGATCAAAATATCTTTTAATCTACCGGATCTATCGGATTAGGAACCAACGCGATGTGCAATTTCCGTTTTCGATTAAATTATATTTGAATGCGCGACGATATTTGAATACGATCGATCGCGTACTTTTTGAAGAATGAAATCGGTGCTCTGGTGAAAAAAACAAAAAAGACCAAAAAAAAAAAAAAAAAAAAAAAAAACTGATTGCGTATAAATTAAGCAAATTCTCTCTCCGCCATGGAATTTCCTTGTTTTTTGCTCGATCGAAATACTACAATGATCGATGATCAAACGCATAAATATAGCTTCTTTCCGCATAGTTTTTAATTACAATAATAATACAATGCGGAAGCATCCTGATCGCGTATTCGTTCGCTGGTTCCCATTGAACAAACGAGTTTCTGTGACGCCTGCGAGGAATTCGCAATAAATTACTCGGTCATCATTAATGAATAGTGAAAGTGAAAGAATCGATTTGTAATTGAAATTTCGAACACCATTCGAGTTTCTTGTACTCGCAAGGCCGAATGTGCAAGTTCATTGATATAATTACGCAAGTCTCTTACTCCAGACGAGACGTACACGCGCTTGTATAATCTCATTAGTTATTTTCAAAATCTGCCTGTTGAATAACTAATCTCTATCTTTAAGGAACAAATATGTATGCACACGTATGACCGCTCGTAAACATCCTTAAGACGATTCTAACTTCTTTCCGGTTTTTCCACGGAGAGAAATGAGGATCCAAGGAAGATCAAGGGAAAGATTTGAATTTTGAGATTACGCGGCGAAAAAGCGTCAGGACTTTCTAGAACGAAAACTCTACTTTCTTTTGTGGAATATTTTTTCCACGAGGAAATTAATCGTTCCTATAAAAAAAAAAAAAAAAAAAAACAATGCATTATCTACGGTAAATAGCAATTATGTATATTTCTTCTACATATATATAATCTCCCTTTTCGAGTTAACATCGTTGACACTCCGTAGGCTATACGTTATTCGTGCATGGAAGATTTTTAAGGTTTGCGCTGCCAAGTCGAAATCGTGAATAGATATGTAAGAATGGAGAAAACACTTTTCAATGAAAACCGAATCTTTGAATGATAAGTCATAAATTACAATGTATTACGAGCAGTCACGGATGAAGCCAAACATATGTGAATCCTTGATGATAAAACGTCGTTCCTGGAACGCCATATTTTTTCGCCGCGAAAATAAATTTGCCCATGCTTTCAATAATAATTTATGATTTGGAATTCGCTAATTGGCGATCGCGTATAACATTGTGCATGCGCTTAAGAAAATATTGCTCGAAAATGGCGTTAATGCGAAAGACTAACCAAATATTTGCACACTCGGCTCCTATTGACCCGATAAATAATCTGAGCAATCAATAGGGTTTGCCGCTAAATTCTTAAAGAGAACTGGATAAAGCGAGAGAGAGAGAGAGAGAAGAGAAGCGGAGGGAAAACGCCGACGAAGCACACGGGACCAAACGATAGTCGAGAAAATTGGAGAAGAAACTGATAAGGTAGGAGCGATACGAGTCAATTAACGAAATTCAAGGGAATCCGAGCAATTACATAAAAGTTATAATTGGGTGAGAAAACACGAAAATACTCGAGATTATACTTGCGACGAAGCTTAAAAATCTTCCACGTACAAATAAGACAAGACTTCGATATCTGAGATCTGCTGGATCGTTCGAGCGACGAGGAGTAGAATCCAGCAGGGAATCGAAAGGTGGCCGAGGAAGACGAGAAGATAAATGTTGGTAAATATCAAGTCGCTTGTGGTTACCGTTGAAACTTGACGGACACCTGCGTAATTTAGGTCTCCGATCCACGAGGTAGTACACACAGAGTCGCTCGAAGGATACCAAACACCAAAATAAGAATCGGAAGAATCGGAGGAGGAGGAAGATGGGAAGAGATAAAAAGAGATCCCGAGGAAACGAAAAAAAAAAAAAAAGGACAAAAAAAAAGAAAAAGAAAATACCACCAAGCACGCGTTGCCGCGAATAGAGGAAAGAGAAGAGAATCGGACGATCGAAAACTTCCGTGAGATTCGCGAAGAAATTGACGAGCGCTTAAAACACGAGGGTGGAAATCACGCCGGGGGTGTCGAAGATCGAGAGGGATGGGCGGAGAAGAAGATTGGTTTACCTGACGATTTTGCTGGGAGACCGGCAGATAGGCGAGGAGAGTGCGTCGATGTTGATGGTGATGGCGATGATGAAGAAGCCGATGATGACTAGTTGAAGAACGAACGTGAAATGAACCGGCGTCGCCGCTCGGTGTTCCGGCCGGCTGCAGGAGCGGCAAACGCAAACGTCAAACGGCAAACGGCAAATGGCAAACAGAAAACAGCAAACAGCAAGCGGCACCGGCAGCAGCAGCAACCCGAAGAGTCGCGTGTCGGCCGATGACGCCAGAAGGAAAAAACGATGCGCGTCACGAGGATAAAACTGGCATACCTGTCCAGTCGACGAATCGACTGTGCCGGAGTCATCCCCGCCACTTGGGATTCCCCCTCGAACACCAATTCTCTGGAAAATCCACCTGTAGACCCTCTCCTTTGAATCCTTTGCCTGGATTACACCTTGTGCGAATGTAAATACAATAGTCTCGGACAACCCTCCTGCTCCTCCTTCTTCTTCTTCTTCTTCTTCTCTTCCTCGTCTCCTCCACCATCGCCTCTTTCTTCCAAAAAACAATGAAGAAACCTACCACGTTAGCCGTACGCGTGCACCAGGTACCAACTTTCACCTGAACTTGTAACCGCGCCTATGGGTCGTCGTCGTCGTCGTCGTCTCGATGAAAAAACTGGAAAAGTCGCCGGAAGATTTTCGTGATTCGAGATTGTACCCGTAAAATTGGAGAAAAATTATGCGCGAGCCTTAAGATCATCGACCGGTCCCTTCGTCAATGATGCGCTGAAATCATCGGCGGATGAGATAACGAGAAACGTTTCAAGTTCTCCGACAAAATCGCGAATTACAAAATTGCGTGGTTGGTCTGCGTCGATTGCCGGCTGTTTTAGCCGTGGATGGATTTGCGGGGATTCTTCAAATGGGTGCTGTGGCTACGCGCGCTCGTTATGAATTCAATTGATATGGTATTGCATGGAAATTGGCGGATAATCAAGTGACGCATACTCGACACCCGCCTCGCAAATCGCAATTTTCGCACGTATTTCACGGCGGATTCGCTTCCGAAACTTCCCCGCATTTGCGCGCCTTTTCTCGGCGACTCCACCGCCGCGCGATAGTTTTCAACTTTTATCTTCAACCATCTTCGACTCACAGAAATTCCATCTGTGTTGATTCTTCTCGGAATCCTTCGTGCGATACGCGTGTGCGCGAATGGAAATACAATAGACACGTCGAATAGAAATTCGCTACACACGCGCGCGCACACGAACACACACACACACTTGCGCGCGGTTATACCTGAATTTAATACGCGTGGTGTGAGTCATTGCAAGCACACGTGAGTTTTCGCTCCCCACTCTTTCCCCTGGAATATTTTTATTCAATTTTCACGTATCTCAAAAATCTTCTCCAAAAGACTCCCGCTTTTCTTCCGTCTTTCCTCTCGTTTTTCTCTCAAACGCGCAAAATATCCCCGTACACGCGCATCTTTTCATTATGGGGTTCGCGACGTAATTTTTTACAATTTGACGGTAATAAAAAAAAAAAAAAAAAAACAGAAAAAAGGAGAAGAAATAACGAATTTCCTTGAGAATGCACAATCGCTAATTCTCACCGAGATACGACTTATTAACATTGATTTTATTGATAAAATGAGATAAAAGTATAATAAGAGAGACCTACTTTTGTTATTTCTGCATTCTAAAAAATTCGGGGATTTTTCTTATACGCGAGATGCTTCGACGAGAGAGAGAGAGAGAGAGATAAACGATTTTTTTATGTTTATGCAACATAAGGATGAGTAGATAAAAAAAGTTGATTTAAAGAATCGTTTGAAAAAGATTTACGTTCGGTGCAAGAGAGGATTTTTTTTTTCTCTCTCTCTCTCTCTCTCAGAGTAAAAATGATCAGTCGACAAGCGCCGAGACGCTATCACCGGCATTATCTCGAATTTACGATGAAATACTACAATAGTCTCTCGCTACACTTATGCTAACGATATCGTAGGATTTAAGAACAAATGTATGTGCCGAATGCCAATCTCGTTGATCTAATCTCCATGCGTGTGTTTAATCAGTACCACCCGAGTAATTATATCCATTAAATTGCAGCGTTGAACTTTCCCGAACGTCTCCGCCACTACTATCGTCGTCGGATCCACTCGCGAAAATCATGCCGCTCCTCCTTCGCGATATTTTTAACTATTTAAAACGCCAATTTGGATCTTCGATGGATCGTAAGACCGGCGCGAGAATTTTCGTGAAATTCTCCTTCGACTCATTTGCTATTTTAGACACCGCGCTATCCTCCGCCGTTCGTTTCTTTTGACAGAACCGCAGATGTCCACGGTTTACTTAGATTCGCCTTACAAAACAACGTAATACCTATTAATAATGCATGACTGTACAGTTTCAACATTACCGTATTAAGAGCGAGACTCTCTTTGGAGAATTTTCTACATTCGTGGAATATTTCCGTGCGAAGAGGCTCCTCTTGACATTTTTCAACGCTCAAGAGATTGGCCGAGAAATAAATCTCTCGCCGTTTGCGCGTTGCGCGATCCACGTCGGAGAAGAACGCGCGCGTTGAAATTCGTCGAGGGAGCTTCGATTTTTACGAAGGCGCAAAAAAAGTGGAGCGAAGAGCGTCGTACATGGGATTCGCCATAGCGTGCCCCACGGTATTATTGCGGATTGCGCGAATAACGCGCGCGTGTCACGAATACTCGGCTAATTTGTCAAACCCACGCGAATGAATTCATACGTCCGTTGACTTTATTCAGCGACGTTAATTTTGGCAAGAAACGCGCCAGGGCGTATGTAACGAATGGAATGAAACGTCCTTTCCTCCGGATGGCGGAGATCCGCCATTAAACGATTCCATGTGGCTTATGCGCAAAAGAATCGGGTTGATCTTAAAAAAAAATTGATCGTCTCTCCAAACGACATCCGCTACTCGCGTACTTGTCGAGTATCAAAATACGTGATCTACGCGATCGAGCTTTCTTCGTTGATCCAATTTTGTCGCCGTTGAAAAAGTTCCGAGACGAACCACGGCGGAGCATCCGGATGTTACCGGAAGTCATCGGTAACTTTCTCGCGCGCGTTTCCTGTAATATCATTGTACCAAATTACCTTCCAGCTCAAGATAATGGACGTACGTACGGTACGCAATGTTTACTCGACACCTCCCTTCGTGGATGCTCGCTGAAACTAAATGGAATATTTTAATCTTTCATTCGCGAGAAAAATAAGATCGATAGCTGCTCCGCAAAAATTTCGTAATCTCGCCATTTCGCGAAACATGTTTTTTTCTCCAAACTCTGGAAATAAACGGATATCTTCGATCGTTATCCGGCAAATTCGTTGTGTATCATCGCAAGATTATCTCCGTAGGTACGCGCGCGGGTATTTTAAGTTTTTTGATCTTGGACCTATACGTGCGCGTACATACGTGCGTCCTTAATTGTGCTCTGTGAGAAAAAGATCGAACAAAAGACAAAATTTATTTAGAAGCGGTCTAAATAAAGATTAGAGTCGTTTTACGAATTAGAAACATTTGCTTTAATCGTTCCTCTACGAAATCCAACTGACCAATTTCGCATATATCGTATGGATCGTGGGTACTATAATTTTGAGCAGGCCTATACGATCCACGACGAATCACTCGAGATGCTGCCAGAGTATAAAGGAGGAGGGTGATCGGTGAATCCCCTATACGTAATACTTTTATAAACGCAAAAGAAATGTAACGGAGAGGGTCTAACAAGAACCTATTGAATAGCCTTAAATTTGGAAATGCTACGGAGTGAATATACACATATATTCCATGATCTTATAATTTGTATAAATCATTGATTAAACTTACTTGATTTGAAAATTAATACTATTTTCATGTACATGCTTAATAAATATATACAGGATATAAGATACAGTGATATTTAAAGATGAATAATAATTTTAATTAAAAATTCATCGTGACTATATAAAAATAACACATACATTGATTCTTTTAACTAATTGTGATTCGGAAGGTTACAACTATTATCGCATCCTTAACAGTTTTCAATCACCAAATCTAGCGTGCACAATATTTTGTATATCTGGCATCAAATATTATGCATTAAGCAGTAGCGACTATTCGTATAGTAATAGATGTGATCAATTTAATTCCTAAATGATTAAAATATTTGTCTAATTATAACAAGGTAACCCAAGAAGCAATATGTACAAATGAGGAGATATTTGTCTTTTCAATAAAAAATCATACTTCGTCACATTTATCGATACATTGTGAATTATGAACTTTGCCCACGTGGGTGCAGCTATTAATATAGATTCTCATTTCCCCTCAATGACATTCAATTCATTTAAAAATTCATGATACACATGCGTGTGAGAAATACATCTTTTTTTTTTCAACAATCCGTTAATATAAAAAATTGTATTATTCTAATAAATCGATAAATATTTGAACAATGATAGTTCGATTGCATTAATTCTGAAAAATTTGTTGGTACTCAAGCCTTGCTACAAGGTTGTATGGTATAATTCAAGGGAGGTGGAGGTATTAATAAAGGTAAAGGAGTGGGCGGAGGAGGGGCCTGAGTTTGCAAGGACGATGCCACCACGTTGACTTGAGGAGTTTCAACAGGACGCGTGGATCCATTGTAAGCGGACAAGTAACTTGGCCACAGATGAGGTGGTGGTGGCGAACCGGGAGGTGGTGGTGGAGGAGAACGGTCGTCCAACTCATCAGAATCTTCCAACATCGCGCTTAAAGGACTCATGCGTGGCTTCTTCAATGCGATGATCTTCACCTAATCGCATAGACGGATATTCCAAGAATTAACCGTATACAATTGTACATTACAGAAATACCTACCTTGACCTTCTTCTTCGCTTTGGGAGGCTTGACTCTCTTCTGCTTCTTCCTGTTCTTTTTGGACCTGGACCTCTTGGCGTCTCGGGCTGATGCTACGGGAGGCGGTGGAGACGGCATGTCTCCTTCACCGCCACTTGGACTGGTACCCTCGCCGGGTTTAATTCCATCAGCAAATTGAACGGATTTCTTCCTACCCCTCATTCTAGCTAACATTTGAGTCTTGCGTCTAAACTTTCTAGGTGGTTCACTTTCCTCGTCCCTACTGAAGTCATTGGATCCACCTGCCTCGTTCTCCTGATCGGAAACATCATCGTTCTCCACATCCAATCCCGGTATATCCAAATCGCCATTGGCCACTGGTTCTTTTCTGCAAGCAAAATGTTTTCTTTGATAGGTAACGAATAAGCAAAGGGAGTGAGAGGAAAATGAGAGGTACGATACCTAAAACCCGGCAAGACGAGAATTCCTTTCAGAGGAGCTTGAGGTAACGATGGGTACTCCCTGTTTTCAATCTCAATCGTGGCTTTGTCGGAATCTGCCTCGATCGCGGCGGCTTCCTCGGCCATTTCATTGGCCCGACTCGTGACTCGCGCTACCAACTTATCGTCGTCATCTTCGTCTTCGTCGTCATCATCTTCCTGCTCCTCTTCGTCCTCGTCATCGTCTTCACCTTCTTGTTCATCTTCCTCTTCTTCCTCCTCGTCCTCTTCAGCAACCGGGTCTGTATCCGGTGCCAGGGAGAGTTCGCTTTCTTCTTCTTTCTCAGTCGTCTCTATCGGTTCCTCAGACTGCTCACTCGTCGGATCAGACTGCTCAATAGGTTGATCACCCGATGCTACCTTTTTCTCCAAGAGCTTTTTGGTGACTTTCTCCAGATAACGTCGTGCACGTTGATTAATTTTTTCCATTCTCTTACGTTCCCTCTCCTTCCTTCGTAACTCTCGTAATCGTTTATGTTCCTCCCTCTCCTTTCGCCTGGTCTCCAATATTACCTCATAGTTGTACACAGGCTGTGCTGGCAACCTTTGAATGACTGGCTCTGACTTAACAAAGGTGGTAGTACTCAATGCGACAGGGACTGGAGCTGGAAGAGGTACGGGTAGACTGCCCAGTGGTACCGAAGGTAGCGCAGTTGCACCCGTAGAAGTCACCGATGGCGGTGGCACCGCTGGAACCGGAACCGGCACGGGAACCGGCACAGGTATGGTATTCATAGGAACTGAAATCTGTGACGGAGACGGAGTACTACTAGGGAACAAAAGTCCTTCTGGAGGATCAGCTACTGGTTGAGGAGCATTGCTCCAATCTAGGGATGTCGGTACAACTTGTAAAACATTGCCGACGCGTACAACTTGGTTTGCACCACGCATCGTCGATGACGGTGTTGAGGCTGACGAGCTTGACCTCTCATTTCTAATGGCCGATGTATTATTCAAATCCGCAGGAACCACTTGCAAAACGTTGCCTACCTGCAAGACACAAGATAAGAAAACAATCACATTGGTCGTTAAGGGTTAAAAAGGTTTTTAAACGACAAAAGCACTAATTCACGCCTACGCTTACTTGCAAGACAGTTGGCTGCTGACGATACATTAATTGATGCCGATCGTGGGAATGATGAGGCGGTGGAGAAGAGTAAGAAATGACATTGGTATTGAAACAACTGGAGTATTCGGCAGGTCCAACCGATTCTTGACCCGTTGGTTTTTTAATGCCCAGTTCTAATTCAAGTCTGTCGTCGAGGGACAGTCGTTTAGGGGAAGTAACGGTAGACTCATCTGTGCACGGTGGATAGGTCAAGTTATTCTCGGAGTAATAGTAATCATTCCCAGCTTCGTTCTCATTGCCATAATGGAAGGTAGATGAAATAGAATCAACGTTTTCACCGCTATGCATACCCGAACTCATAATGTTCGAGTCCGTGGCTCTAGCCATTCCCGAAGGTTGAACGATTGTCTCTATTCGTCTACCCAGTTCTGCGATGCTCTCTATTTTCTCCAGTTCGTCTTCGTTTCTATGATCTCTCTCGATGCTTCTTCTCGGCGATAAGGACCCAGGCAGATGGAGTCTTTCGGACAGTCTTAACGAATGATCGGGACTTCTCAGGCTGGACCTCGAGGGTGAGTTTGACCTCGACCTTGAACGCGACATTGTCTTGGATCTTGTCCTTGATCTAGACATGGATCTAGACCTAGACCTCGAATACGCCTTAAACTTTGATCTGTCACGTGACCTTGAACGGGATCTGGACCTCGACCGCGACCGCGACCTCGACCTCGACCTCGATCTAGACCAAAATGAGCGTCTAAAGCGTTCGGAGGTAGAACTTACGGGCGAATGCCTGGACCGTGGTGGTGATCTTGTGGTTCTTTGCTTCTCCACATTGATCTTTCTACCACGAGAACCACTTCTCTCCAAATCCAGCGAATCCTTGTCCTTGTCCCATTGCTTCTCTCGACGCCCGAGAGACTTCCCTCTCTCATCCTCGCGATAGTAACTTCTGTTTTCATAGTCCAAGTTCAAATCTTGGGACTCGTTATAACTTATTGGTTCGCTCTTATACTCGCCCTTGTAGTCCGTTTTGAATTGCCAATAAGAATCGGCGGTCTCGCTCTCCTCCCGATACCTTCCACGTTTCTTATCGATATCCTGATTCCTCTCCCTCAAGATCTCCATAGGATCGTAAGAACGAGCTGTCGCTTCCTTCTCCCTATCGACGCTGCTATACTTTCTTCTGTACCACTCGTCTCGACTCCCCTTGAAGGACCCTTGCGACCTTGAAGCGTTCTTATCACCGACACCATGGTGGAATGGACTGCGCAAGGATCTGCGCTCCTCGGAAATTCTTGACCTCGAGAACCTGTCTTCGTCGAGCAACCTTTTGTCCTTCGACCTGGGACTCTTGCTTCTGCTTTTGCTCCTGCTCCAACTGTGGCTGTGCCTTCCACCGTAGACCTTTTCCCGTTCCTCCCAAGACGGACTCCTGCTCGTCTTGTTTTTCCTGAAAGGACTCGTCCTTCTCTTCGAACCGTGCTCCCATTTCGACGTTGAGCCATCTCGCCTCTTTTCCCGATCGTAGCTCCTGGCGTCCCTTCTCTCCCTCGACCTTCTTTCTCTAGTTCGATAGTCGTACGTCTTGTCTTCCTCCCTGGGACTCCTCTTCTTCAGCTCCTTCTCCGTCAAGAGTCTTTTCTCGTTAGCCTTGATACCTATGTCGTACGGGATGTACTCTCTCATTCGGTCGGTCAGCTCTGTCGAGGACAGCAGAGGCTCTTTATTGACCAATGCCTCCTTAGCAGCCAGTGGGTCCTTGTCGTCGAAACTGGCACTGGAAGCAATATTGAGATCATCGCTTAAACTAGATTGAGGAATATCAAAGTGATCCTCCATGTCATGGTCCTTCTCAAGTTTAATGTCGGCGATCTCCTTAAATTCATCGTGAACGTTCTCCTTCTTCTCGACCTGCAACGCGTGAGATTGGCGAAGTTTCTTCTGAATAGTAAGCAGTGCCGCTGCCGGATCCTGCAATGCCTCTAACAGACGCTTCCCTTTACTCGACTCGTTGGGTCGTCGAATCAGAAGCTGCTTGGGTATCAGTTTCAACTGAGTGGCCACTTTCGGTTCAGTCTCCTCGTCTTCTTTAGTCTTAGAGCTCTCGGTGGAAGCTTCGTTGAAAGTATTGAAGCTCTTGTTGCTCAGTTGCCCTCGAGATTCGTCGGACTCGTACTCCGCGAAAATGTCCATTCGCGAAGCTTTCGAGCACAACTCGGTCGAAGACTTGGATAAAACATTAAACTCATCCGCGATGTTCTCTCTATTCTCCATTAATATATCCGTGGAGTCGTAGAGGGACTCGTTGTTCTTGCCGTGAAGCTGCGTTTTATCCTTGTCAAGGTTTGGACTCGATTCCTTGCTATTGCTGGAGTTCTTGCTGCTCTCGCTGCTATCGTCCGACTCGTCGGAGTTCTGTGACAGAGCCGGAGAGCTGGGGCTGTACAAGTCGTCGACCTTCTTCTCGCACAGTCCTCCCAAGTCCAGCTTCAGTATCTCGTCCAGCTTTTGCTTCTTCGAGGACAACGCGATCTCTTTACCGTGAGCTTGATTCAATTGCTTGTTGTCCAAGGACAACTGGATGAACGGCCTGCTCTCCGGTGTCCATGACTTTTCTCTGGACACAAGCTTTGAAGAAACGGCATCGGACAAGTCTGAGGTCAAATCCGAAGTCTTGGATTCCATTCTGTTGGGCCATTCGGCATATTCTTCCTCCCACATGACCGACGTAGGATCCTTCGTCAAGGATTTCTCATCGGAATGAGAGCCCATGTCCCAACGACTCCTCTTCGCCTTTTTAATGTCCTTCTTCTCATCGATTTTCAGAGACTCCTCTAAATTCGATTTGCTGGCAATCTCGGATGTTTCGTACCACTCATCGTCGTTCGCTTTATCCTGAAGACCGCTGGGAGAATCGCCGATGATTAATTTATCCTTCTTCTTGTTAACTCCGCCCAAAAAGGATTCTTCGGCGATGCTCCAGTCGCTACGTTTCTTCTTCAGCTTCTTCGCCATCTGAATCAGTTCTTCTTTTTCACCCTCCTCTTGCTCCTCCTCCCAAATTCGAGACGCGCACAGCCGTTCTTGCTTCCTCCTACTGTCTTTTGCGCTCTCTTTTTCTACGGCGATGTAAGTGTCCGTTTCTTTATCGTATCTAACCTCCTTCTCTAGCTTCTTCGACAGCGATCGATTGCTCTTCTTCTTGCTTTCCTTCGATCTTAAGCTTGGAACAGCCTCCAAACTATCTACCTCCCACTGATCAGCCAGGATATCTCTTCTTTGAGCCTCCATCTCCAATTGCGTCAACGACAATACGTTCAACGTGTCAAATTCAGTTTCGTTCCATTTATGCTTCTTCCTCGTGTCCTGATGTTTGGACAGACCGCAGTCGTACTGACTCTTTCGTTCCCAGCTCGCAAGAAACTCCGTATTGTTTCTTTTATCGTTATCTCTCTTCTTCTTCCTTCGAATCACAGAATTATCTTCGTCGTCGCTCTTACTCTCATTTTCACTCATCTTCTCCTTAATTTCATTATCCTTCATTTCTCCCCTATGCATACTTGCCTTTTCATTCTCCGCGTCGTGCAACTTTCCCAATATCGTTGGCAAAAGATTCATTTTGCCAGCTTTATCACTTTTCTGATGAGTCAATAAATCCGAATCTATTTCCCATTCCTCCAAATAGTTCTCTCGTGCCTTATCAGACAGTTTTTTATCGTCGAACTCATTTTTGGCCAAAGAATCGTGTTTCCGCAAATTCCTACTCTCCACGTCCGCTTCTTCCTTGACCTTTATCGTTGAAGCATCACAGATCAACTCGCTATTGCTAATTTTATTAATTCTATCTACTTTCTCTTCTATTTTACTTTTTTTCTTCTGCAATTTCTTCTTTCTCTTTACAGTGCGTTCATCAGAATCGCTACTACTGGACTCGCTGCTTACCTTCCTACGGTGTTTCTTCTTACTTTTCGAAGCTCGTTTTGCCTTTTTCCGTCTTTTCTCGGATTTTCTTTTCCTCTTCTTACGTTTTCTCTTCTGCTTCTCATCGGAAGTCGAAGAATCGTCACTACTACTACTGCTGCTACTCTCGCTGCTATCGGAATCGGATGAACTGGACGATCGACGCTTTTTCCTTGGACGAATCTCTTCCGAATCAGAGTTACTTGACGAACTTGAAGAATCAGAACTGGAAACTTGAACTTTCTTCTTCTTTCGCTTTCTCTTCTTTTTCTTGGCTATTCTGCTATCCGAATTTTCATCGCTCACGCGTTCCACTTTAATTCTCACATTTTCCCAATCACTTGGAATAGAACGAGACTCTTCCAAGTTATTTTCGTCATTGATATGCTCAATTTCAGGCTCATCCTCGGCATCAACAATTTCTGTACAAGTAACTGCTTCAAGATCTAGATTGGATTTAGTAGGCTCACTTTTAGTATTCTGTACTGCTAGAAATTCTTCGTTACTTTTTTCAGTTAGTTTTCCCGATGTAGGAACTTCGATGTAAACATTACTTTCCGGAGGATTTATGTCCAAATTAAATTCATCGTAATTCGACGGTACGCGATTCTCTAAAACTTCTACTTTTGGAGATTTGTCATTATTCGATATGTCAATTGTCGCAGCATCGGTGCTGACCATTTTCATAAATTGTTCGTATTCAGATACTAATTTTTCATCACCTGTGGATTGTACTGAAAGAGATTCAGGGACTTTTTCAGTTTCCTCTTCTTCTTTCTTAGCAATGATAATTTTTTCATCTTGTGGAATGAGCTCAACGTCGGTTTTTAAGTTTGAAATATTTTCATCAAACGACGGCATCTCTACTATAACATTAATTAAATTAGAATATACTAATTTTTATGATCTTAATTTAACTGACTTTCTCTTTGTCTTTATAACTGCAACTTACGCTTTTCGAGATATTTATCGTCAGTTGGAACATCCATCGCTTCCTCTACTTGCTTATTCTCCTCGGCATCGACTGGTGTAGACTCTTCATCTTCACTATCCCACTTTGATCTAGGTAGCTGAACATTAATGGAAGGCTGTGACTCGTTAATTTTTGATATTTTAATCTTTCGATACCACTCACGATGCTCTTGAAACTGACAAGATGCTTCTTGATCGTATTTACTAAAAGAAAAAAAAAATAGATAAAAGGTCACGCTATCGAGATAAACATATAATTATGGTTTTTTGTATAAAAATATGTGAAATTTAATAATAGTATTTACCTGGTTACTGTTGAATTGCATATGTCTTGTATTTTTTCACATTGTTCGGGTGTAACTAATTGAGACAACTGTTGCAGTTTTAGATATAGAGAAATACGAGGATTTTCACAATAAAAAACTTGTGTACCTCTGCCTCGTTTGGTTATTTTTACTGATTCAGGGGGATATTCTTTAGGTCCATCTAAACCTTCAACAATAACAGGTGACCTTTTGATACGACAATCATTAAGTATCAGCATTTGTTCCAAACACTGTGTATAATCTTGTATTGTTCTGTTGGCAATAAATTTCTTACATTATATAATTATGTAAAAGAAAATTATTTACAATAATAATAAAAAAATAAATTAAAATATAATATATATAGTACCTGTTCTTCAATGGTTTATCTGTATAACTGTGTCTCCTGTAATTTATAACTTCATTTATTGAGCTTCCAATCTTTTTTAATTCTGACCACGAATTACACTTTAATATTTCTTTAACGCGTTCCTTATTCTCTATTCTTTCCTTTTCACTTTTTTCTTTATTATCTACAATTCTTCCTTGAGAATTGTCCTGTTTTTCTTTCAAAGCTTCTTTTTTATCCTTTAAAGACAGTTTGTCTTTCGTATCTTTTTCGTAAGCATGCTTGTCCTTTGTGTCCTCTTTTTTTTCACGATTTCCATCTACTCGAGTATCATCAGATTTTTCTTTATTGTCTTTTTTATCTCTTTCTTTTCTTGCAAAATCTTTATCTTGAGTAGACTTATGTCTAAAACTTTCGTTATTACTGTAACGCTCTCTACTCCTTCTACTTTCACTTTTACTCTCTTTATTCCTACGATGCCGTCTAAAATTAGGACAATCATTTATTATTATACAAAATTAGTATTTTAAGGAATAAGAAAATGTCTAAAATATATACCGTTCTGTGTGTCTGCGATCTATAGGTGATCTTGTCATTGTTTTTTCAGAATAACCTAAATTACCATGTCTATCTCTTTCCTTGGGTCGCTTGGTATTAAAACTTAACCTATTATCATTTCTACCATCTTCCATACTAGCTAAATAAATAAATAATATCATATTTTGTAATATATTGTATATAACTGTGTGTATATATATATATATATATATATACTATATTAGTTTTAGGCAATACAGTCAATTAAAATTAAATACCTGCAGCCATTGCATTTGCTAGTAGTAATTTGCTTTTAGCTTCTTCTCGTACAATTTCTTCAATAGCCAAAATCTTTTCTCCTATATCATTAAAATAAATAACAAATAAGTAGTAATTTGCAATATCAATTGAGTTAACTGAAAAATTACCTTTTTTTTTCTTTAATTTAGATGTTTTTGAAGAACGATGTAATTTTTGATCAGAGCCAGAATCAGTCTTTAAATTTAAGCTATCTTTACAAACAATTAATGATTCATTAGTATGCATCTGAGCCACTTTTGGCAGCATGTTAAATTTGTTTGCAAATGCCATCAACCGCTTTTTTGCTTGTATTTTACCAAGTACTGGTTTAATTTGTTTTGGACTTTCAAGTCTGGATGTGTCTCCATCACTAATTTGACCTTTTGTACTATCAGGAGTTTCTGGCATTTGTATATCCAACAATGACATTGAAATATCAATTGCTGGTTCTCTTGATACATAAGCATTATCATTGTTGGGTTCAGTAGAAGTATCTTTATCTGTGAATAAAAAAAAATAGTAATATATTTAAGAATCACAATAAGAAACGAATATAAGAAACACTATTAATGAAAGTAATACAACTAACCTTTCTGTATATCAGACATTGGTACAATACAATAATAAAGTAACACTTCTAATTACTAATTAGAAATAATTATACAATTTCTATTTATTAATAGATTTATTTTCTTTAATGTATAAAGAGTAACGAGACCTTCAGAATATCCTGTTAATACAAATTGCATTATACAATAATTAATGTTTATAAAAAAATATATAAATTAATACAATAAAAAATAAGATATGTTGTGATAAAAAGTGAAAAATATTCACCAAGGGAAATGAAATAAAAAATACGTAAGAGTTTTATAGGTTATATATTACATCTTGAAATGACTTTATTCTCGTTATATTAAATGCAATAGTAACATTTGCATTGAGCCAATATAATCAATAGGATCAATTAATTTATAGTAAACAAAGATATAGTAAAACTATTATCTTAAAGTAGGCAGGTTCATCATATTTACTCACTCATTTTACCATGTTGAATAACAATGATATATTTAAAGATATTTCCTATTATTAAACAATATTTGTGGCGACTGTCATAGACCACCAAGTGTCTCACTAATTACCGGTTTCTCGCTAGCGGTCGTGTCAAATACACAATCCATGTATAAGAGCTTTAAGCTCTTTTCCTCGCAGCATCTAAAACAAGGGTTTTCAACACAGCCTCACTGACGAGTTCAGGTCACCACAACACAAGGATGAAACGCTAGTAGCGTAAAATACATCATTTGGTGATGCTACGTTTTTAGCAACTATATCATCATATTTACACATATTTGAAGTAATAATGATTATTCAAATACAATTGTACAAATTAAACAAATATGTTATGTAGGCTGTCTAGTAGATCTAACGTGTCGGACATTTTTGTTTAATAAGCGCAGGACGGTACTAAACCTTTTGAAAAGAGCATTCGATTCAAAAATTCGCATACGCTCGATAAAAGAAAAAAAAAAAGAGGAATGTTTTTTAATATTTTGATGAGCATTGATTAAAGATTCATTTACCAAAACATCAAAAAATTTATTATTCGACGAATATTATTGTTGGAAATATTTATTTATATAATTTATGATACTTTTGACATTTTCGTTTATGTAGCATAATTTCCAGTGTTACATTATCCGCAATTTTCCGGAATAATTGATTCTCGTGATAAACAAATATACAAAAAGTCTATTCTCTATTAAGAATGTATATACAATGTTATATTTCTAAAGAATTATAGCTAACTATGTGTAAAGAAAATTAAAAAACGAGAAATTGTTTCATGGTAATTTTTTGGACATTCCTGCTACATCAGCAGAGCTATATATAAAGTATTTATTTTTTATTACTGCTTCAAAATTGCTAAATTTTAATCTGAATTATTGTTGATTATAATTTGTCTTATATCAGTTCATATATTAAATATATTAAGGATAATTTATTAAAA
This sequence comes from Sclerodermus sp. 'alternatusi', assembly GCA_037305995.1. NCBI lineage: Eukaryota > Metazoa > Arthropoda > Insecta > Hymenoptera > Bethylidae > Sclerodermus > Sclerodermus sp. 'alternatusi'. The sequence goes on from CM074549.1 coordinate 5,031,591, forward strand.
TCTGAGACTTCATTGTTCATGTTGTAATTACTTAATAATTAATTCTTATCATCTATTTCTGAAGGATCACCACCCATAGCTTTCCAAAATGCAGCAACTATTTGCTCTGCAGCCAATCGTCTTTGATTAGTAGGCAAAGAGGCAGCATGATCCTTCATTGCTCTTAATTGAGTAAATAGTTCTCCAAAATCAGCATTTTCTTCACCCATTAAACCATCTATAAATATATTGCATTATACGCTATGCTTTTAACATTTTCTACAATGTAACTGATTTAATAAAACTAACCTAGTACACTTTCCATTTGTAGTCTTTCTGATACATTATCTGATATTTGTATTTGTTCAAACTGTTCCTTTACTTGATTAATATCATGTTTTGATTCTTGACCTGCAAAGAATTGTTCATCATCATTTAAAATAAGCATTCTGGCTTCAATCCTCTTATTTAATAAGTTTTTATAAAACCTTTAAGTATCATATTGGGCCACATATGTGCATGTAATGCTTCAACTATCCTATCAATTCCATATTTATTGCATTCCAAATCGCTTTCAACATTATTATCAATTTCATTATTTTCCATTTCAATTAATTCAAAATTTCTTTGTAAACACCATGTCATTGCTATAATAAATAAAGCATCTTATAATAGGAATTCTCAATTTTGTTTTACATTATTTTTTTACCCTTTTCTTTAATGGCCATATCAGTAATAGAGTCACAAACAAAAAGAAGAACTTCAATCTCAGAAAGAGTCGATATAATAGCAAGCCACTGGATCAAGTTTGCATCAGCATTATCCTAAGGATTTTGAAGGCTATTTAACATATACAGTATTATTAAATACAATTGTCTAGAGATAGCTAAAATCTTACGGCTTGAGGATCATGAAAAATGATTAGTGCCTCCACATTTTGTAATTTTATTTTGGTGCATGTATTTTCTGTAGCACATATTAACACTTGCGTTTTATAATACTTGTTATCAATATCCCATAAATAGTATTTACTGTCTTCCTCATTTAAAAGTGGTTTTGCATCAATCTCTACACGAAAGATACATATTTTAATAAAAGATAATCGTAATAATGCTCTGTTTACAAATACAATTATTGCTACGTACTTGTAGCAATCTCATCTGCTTTTCCACTGACAGTACTTAAAATTAAAACAGATGGTAAATCCATTTTCTTGATATTATCCTACAATTATTATAAAAATCTTTTCAATTATAAGAAACTTTTAATTTCCATGCATAACATATTTTTGTACATAACCATGTTCGAACGTTATTAGATAAATTGACACTCTACTTATTTATAAACAATAAGTAATTGGTTATTCCCTAAAATAACAATAATTTTACAGTTAAAATGTTATTTACGAAAAACCCTTGAGGAATACATACAAAAATAAATACTAACAAAACAGTCATGAGTATGAACGTAAATAATTAAGTATGCACAAATTTATACAAACTTCTTTTGTGTAGTTCTATTGCTTTTATTTTTACTAATTAAACATATATTTAACCTCATTAATCGATTAGTAAAAATGGCTCAATTTGACCAATAATTTTCAGTATATATAACTTCATATAACTCGAAGTAAATTTTTTATGATAACGTACGCATGCGCGGCTATTCCGATAGGTTTCAATACAAATTAAAGAATATCTTAACATTTCATTCTATCAGATTTACTTAAAAAATAATACACCGACTAAAATTAGATACAATAGTTTTCCTAATGGAATGCGATGCATCGGGAAGGGTGTTAATAAAAAAAAAACAACACAGTTATTTATTATAATATATATTGATTAAGGTATTCTCAAGAGATACATGTCTGTGAATGTAAATGTAAATGTAAAATTTTAATATTTTGAGTCACTCATTGACATCAATGACGACAAGCCCAAATTCAATTTATTTATAGAACTCATGTTCAGACTCATCTTTCTTGATGTTATTCTTATATCCCTTTTCAAAATCTTTAGCTAAAACGATATAACGATTTTCACGTACAGCGTGCATTCCAGCTTCTTGACATATAGCATTTATATCAGCTCCAGAAATTCTGTCTGGTCGAGCGACGTAATCTTCGAGATCAACCTCTTCACTTAGATTCATCTTTGCTGTTATGGTAGCAAAAATCAAACGCTTCTGTCGTCGGTCCGGCAGAGGAAACTCGATTTTTCTATCTAATCTACCAGGACGTAATAGTGCCGGATCCAAAGTGTCAGCTCTACAAAAAATGGATTCATTGTATTTTTTACTAATATCAAAGAAGCATCGATATTACATTTTAAGCTTTAAATGAAATACTTACCTGTTCGTAGCCATAATAACTTTAACATTAGTCGTTTGATCGAAACCATCCATTTGGTTTAATAATTCTAAGAGAATACGCTGTACCTCTCGATCGGCACCAGTTTGAGCATCAAATCTCTTTGTTGCTATCGCATCGATTTCATCAACAAAGATGATGGCTGGTGAATTTTCCTTAGCCAGACGGAAAACGTCCCTCACCATTCGAGGACCTTCTCCCAAGTACTTTTGTACGAATTCAGAGCCCACCACGCGAATAAATGCAGCTTAAAAATAAATACAATTTTTACAATATAAAATCATTTAACATTATATTTATTTAAAATTTACTTACCAGTAGTGTGTCTAGCTACAGCCTTTGCCAACATTGTCTTTCCACATCCAGGTGGACCATACATTAAGACACCTCTTGGAGGGTCGATACCAATTTGTTTATACAACTCAAAGTGAGTCAGTGGCAGTTCAACTGCTTCCCTAATTTCTTGTTTTTGCATATCCATGCCACCAATATCACTATATTGTATATCAGGTTTCTCATCTTTAATGTTAAATATTAAAATTAAATATCTTAATATATAATCCATTTGTTTCTAAATAGTATTTATTCATACCTGGCTGCAGCATAGAAATACTAGAATCTGCTTCTGGAGGTAACACATCTACTAATGCATTGCTGTGCTTATGTAGAGCTACGCTAGCAGATGGCTTTAAAAGCTCTCGATCGATAGTAGATAAAATGCGAACATAATAGTTGGAACCAGTAGTAGAACCTACAATACCAGTGTTTTGATCAACAGCTTCTAAAAATTGCCCAATAACCAAGGGTACGCTTTGAATGCGTTTTACTTCTTCTTGAGCATGTAAGTACTCTTTCTTTAAATTACGCTGCTCATCCTTTATATATTCTTCTTGAACTTGTAAGAATTCCAACATTTTTTGTAACTTCTAAAAAACATAATATTACTTTCCATCATCTAAAAAACTATTCTGAAAGGAATTTTAGAATCACACCTTATACTTTGTGTATAAATCTTCAACGTCTAGTTCATCTCCACCACCTGAATAATGACCAATAACTGACTTGCTGTCAGACTCTACAACATCCTTAAAAGTAAAACAAAGATATAGTTATTAAAAAAAGATATAGCTTTTCAATAATGTTTACTGTCAAAGAAGGTTATAAAGTTTATAATAAAAATATAACTTAATTTTATTATAAAACTTTGTATTTAAATTCGTTTACTTACTTTATCTGGTAAGACAAGTCCTAGTTCCTCCATTTTTATTTAAAAATTTACTTTTACTAAAGTTAAACTAATTATGAAATGTTGAAATTATTAAATGACTTGAAAGTTTTGAGATTGGGTTAAATGACGATAAACGTCTATGATCTTCTAAAATCATATAGACCAGCAAATGTATTAAAACTTACAGAAGAGAAATAAACTTAACAGGATGTATACCCAACAGATAAAGTCCGTTTCGAGGTTCGTGTCTTCGCTAAGACCAGTACCAAGCGCCATCTCATTCAATGGCTGGCCAAAAATTAAATAATAAACGCATATGAAATGAATCTGGTGTGTGAGATCCATACATGTAATATTACATTGTACACAATTTATTAGCAGCCAATCATCAATGCAGCACCAAATCCTACCCCGCTCCCCTTAGTATGCTTCATTCCCCTCGTCAAAAGTTGGACTTTATGCTTCATCTCCTTATTTCTATATCTATGCGGTAGGGACACCATCCGTGCCAGAGGGTGTACATACAGATAGCGTGACAGTAAATGTTACATTTTTAGTTAGAGGGGAGTTTTGGATCCCCAAAATAAATAAACAAGAAGTAAAAGAATCAAAATGGTTTTAAATGACTATCCAGATCCAGAAAGCATTGGCTGTGGTTTCAGTGCTTTTAAAGAAATAGATGAAGTTACTGAATTAATAGAAGAATTAAAGAAACCTGATGTACCACCAAATTTCATTGAAAGAAATAGGGATCGTTTTAACTTTATACTATCACAATATCAGGATCAGCGTCAGCTTCTTGATCCTTACCTTGAGAAAATTTTAGAATCTTTGATTTCAATAATCAGGGATTCAAATGCAACAAGCCAGATGAAACACAATGCATTTAAATATCTATATATAATCATGTCAGTAAAGACATATAAAAATATTGTCACGTATCTACCTCACGAGGTACATTTTAGCATAAAATTATCTCAATGAATAATGAAGTACATGATTTCTTATGTATAATTTTTAGGTTGCAGATCTTATACCTGTTTTAAAAATGTTAGAAATTCAAGATCCTCACAATGCAGAAACTTGGGAAACCCGATACGTACTTCTCATTTGGTTATCAATCATTTCAAAAATTCCATTTCCATTATCGCGATTAGAATCTTCAGAAAACATTGATCCTGAACAAACAATTTTAGTAAGGTAATTTTATTTAATTTATTATATTAATAAAATAATAACTTGTACTTTGTATTTTAACATCTTTTTACATTTTTATAGAATTTTAAAAGTCTGCAAACTTTACTGTCTTTCGATAGATGCATGCTCAGTAGCAGCAGTTTTTCTAATTACAAATTTTCTTACAAGAACAGATGTCAAGAAACTATATTTAGAAGAGATGATTATGTGGTGTTTACAGGTATTAAATTCAAGGTTTTTATAAAAAAAAAAGATTAAATAAGATTTTAAAATTAATTTTCATTAAATTACAGTGTTTAAAGAAATCTGACGATCTTTCAAGTCATAGACCTCTAGCTGTAATTGCTTCTATATTAAAACATAGTGCTAGGGAAGATGTAAAACCATATACTCAATTAATCCTTGATAATATATTAAAATTACAATTAAATGAGAGTCCTACGGATCTTATTAGAAAATATGAAATAAAAGTTGTGCAACGTATTGGTATTTATATCTCTTTCACAATATATTGTTAATATGCAATAATAATATTATACTTGCACAAATAAAATAACTATTTCTTACAGGCTTTGTTTTATTAAGATCTAAATTAGCTTCTTGGCGTTATCAAAGAATGTCTAGACCAATTAGTTTAATGCCAAATAATAATACAACAAATATTATAAACAACACAACTCCAGTGGAAAATAATGAAAATAATTTGGTAAATGATTCGGATGATCAAGATGTACCTCCCATTTTAGAGGATGTTATAGAACAGCTAATACAAGGTTTACGCGATAAAGCAATTCCTGTTAGGTAAAATGATGTATATAATGCACTATTGTTGATATAATTCTATGAATGAAATATTATAAAAATTACTTTTTTATTAGATATTCTGCAGCAAAAGGTATTGGAAGAGTAACAGCAAGGCTACCATTAGAGTTTGCCGATGATGTAGTAGGATTTGTCTTAAATCTATTCTCTAGTCGCGAATCAGATTCCGCATGGCACGGTGGTTGTTTAGCATTAGCAGAATTAGGTAAACTTAAATGCTAAGGAAATACTTGCTAATAATAATAATGAGTAATAGTTATTGAAAAAAAGAGAATTCTTATAACAAATGATATTTCTTTAGGAAAACGTGGACTATTATTACCACATCGCTTAAGCGATGTGATTCCTGTAGTGCTTCAAGCACTTGTATTTGATGAACCACGTGCTTATGGAGCTATAGGATACTTAATTCGAGATGCTGCTTGTTACATATGTTGGTCATTCCCAAGAGCATACGATCCAGATATTTTCTTACCTTATGTTAAAGATATCGCTGCGACCTTGTTGGTTGTAGCATGTTTTGACAGAGAGGTATTTTTCAACACATTTCGTATAATCCAGTGATCTGTTAAAATATTTTTGCGAACACTATATAATATATTATAGATAAATTGTAGAAGAGCAGCCTCAGCAGCTTTCCAAGAAAACGTTGGGAGACAAGGCAACTTTCCACATGGCATTGATATTCTTACTGTTGCTGATTATTTCGAAGTAGGCGTTCGTACTCATGCATATCTTAAAATTAGGTATGTAAGCTCGATATTTTATGAGGTAGAAATTTTAATTGCACAGAACTTATTATTAATATCAATTTGTCGTACAGTGTTCATATCGCTCAATACGAAGAATATAAAAAACCGTTAATAGACCACCTCGTAAATAAAAAAGTCGGATATTGGGATACTGCTATTAGAGAACTTTCTGTTAAAGCATTGTATAATTTGACGCCAGCTGATCCGCAATATATGAAAGAAACTGTATTGCCAAATTTATTGAACATGCTCAACTCAATTGACTTAAATGTTCGACATGGAGCAATATTAGCTGTGGCAGAAATTATAGATGCGCTTTATATTTACTTTAATATTAAAATTGAAGAAGTAATTGGTAAGGGATAAAAAAGCATGCGATGTCTTTGATGACTAATAATAAATGTATACTTTTCTTAGGAAATTCGGCAGTGCAAAATATTCAAAATATTGTTCGCACATTTAGAATTAGAGGACAATTTAAAGGTCTTGGTGGGGAATTGATGAAACAAGCATGTGCTATCCTCATTAAAAAGTGTTCGATTGTGCATTTTCCTACTGATTCTTCAAATATAGTTGGTAAAATATCCCTTGTTTCACAAGTATAAAAGTTTAAGCTAAAATATCGCTATATTATCTGTTCCATTTTATAGATGAATGGCAAAATTTATTGGAAGAATGTTTAAGTCATGAAGTTGCAGCTGTAAGGCAAAAAGCAGCCGAAGCGCATACTAGTTTCTTTACAGAATATTATACAAATGTTAGTAGTGAAATGCGTAATTCTGTTGTAAGTCGTTACATAGAAAATCTTCGATCTCCTCCCAATCAAGTTATGCGAATAGGATTTACACAAGCAATTGGTAAGTTTATTGAATATTGAACATTTTGATTTTAGTTAGCAGTTGAAGCAAGTATTAATTACACATCGTTTCTTACATTAGGATACTTTCCTTTATTCGTTATTAAAGAGAGAACAAAAAATATATTTGAAGCTCTGATTAATTGTACTTACATGACGGAAGAGACACTGAAATGGGCTGAAAGTAGGAAAGAAGCGTTACATTCGTTAACAATGATATGTCAAACTTTAGGCATCAATGAAGCAAGTGAGTAAGGAAATGCGTGTTACACATAAAGTATATTGATTTTAATATTATCTCTCTTTTAATAAGAAATTACATTATCTAGGTATATGGGAAAAATATCTGCAAGACTTGTATCAATGCTATTTATTAGCATTAAAAGAATACACAGTTGACAGTCGTGGTGATATAGGTTCTTGGGTTCGAGAGGCAGCTATGGTTGCTTTACATGTAATTAATTAATTAAGTGCATGCCAAATTCATAATTTCTAATTATTACTGGAACATTATTAGAAATTGTTATTATTTCATAGGTTCTTACTGATTTAGTTTCTCAAGCTAAGTTTTCGTCCGTACTCAACGAAAAGTTAATGACGGATATCATTGGTGGAATTGCACAACAAGCCGTCGAAAGAATAGATGGTATTCGAGCTCAGGCTGGAACAATTTTTGGTGCACTTATTCATTGGTAAAGATAAAAAAGCAGTATAATAATTTTTAATACTAATGTACTGAGCGACTGTGTTTCTTTTAGCGATCCTCCTCTTCCCAATATTCCATATCACGATGAATTGAAAGATCTATTTCCTTTTAACGAGTGTAAAGAAAATATCAAGTGGAGAGATGAATCTGCAACATTTCCACGATTTATTAAAATGCTAACATTTCCACCGTACAAAATTAGTCTTTTGAGAGGAATTATATTTAGTGTTGGTGGTTTAAGCGAATCTTTGGTAAGTATACTTTTCAACAAAAACATCACTACGTAATACAACTAAGGCAATTCCCAATAAAGATTCGTTACAGGTAAAGTACTCGAGTGTATCTTTATTTTCATATTTAAAAGAGGTCAGCGAATATGAACTGACAGATTTATGTGATAAAGTCTTGGATATTTTTGAAGAAAGTTATAAAGATGAAAGAATGATAATCTCTATGCTGGCCTTCTTGGATCGACTTCTTAGCTCTGGAAGTATTCAAATAATTTTAGACGATCCAACCAATAAAATACCAGAACGTATTTTGCTATTACTAAAAAAAGAAATTAAATGCACGAATAATACCAGACTTTTGATCAGTAGTATTAATGTCTTTTGCCAATTGCTACAGGTTTGTATTAAGGAGTATTAATACCTTGATAGTTGTATAGTAATTGTAAAAAAATTTTAATATATTTTATAGGTCCGTGGCCCAATAGGTAAGAAAGCCTTTTGTCAACTCAGTATATTCCTGTGTCACAGATACAAGTATTTACGAAATACGACAGCAATACGTACATATGAAGCATTGACTCTTTATGGTGAAGAAATGGACATAGAAGAAGAAGATTTAGCAAAAATCCTTAGTGAACTAAATGCTACTGACTGGGAGCAGTCAGTCGAGGATTTGCGACCAATACGAAATCGTCTCTGTGAATTAATGAAAGTGCCTGCACCAGTTTTGCAAATTAAAACTACAAACTAATAAAATGCTCGATGCATATTAATAATATGTTGCTACTATTTGATAAATTATTAATTTGCTTTTTATATATTAAAATGCAATCTTTGAAATAACGACGAACACTTTGCGATTTTTATATAATACAATGAAATGAGGATAATTTTTCTAATTCATAACTTGAGCATTTTTATAAATATGCCATTCTAAACGAATATAACTAAAATTTATGAATTAATATTAATGTATACACGCAACAATGATTTACAGGTATTTAAAAAAACACGAAATCTTGATTAAAAATTTATTAATAGTTTACGCATAAGGGTAGAATAAAAAAAATAACACATTTATATAAAAAAACTATAATTTTATTAAAAAACATTTTTTTATTTATACATATTTATAACTTATCACAATATATACATAAAATGATTTCTTTATAATTATTTGCAATCGCCGTTATCGTATAAATCTGCTTTTTTTCTATCAAACTCATCCTTTTCAAAACTGATATTCTTACTTAAATGATATTTTAGCAATTTTGCTGCACATCTTTCTATTTCCCATTGACCCACCCACCAGTTTGTTTCGTCGACGTCTAATGTTAATGGATTTTTTGGCGTGGGACAGTCGTATTGCTCTTCGGTTACAAGACTAGTATGGAATATGTTCTTATGTATTCTTTCACAAAGAAAGCATTCAAATTGATGAACGTAATTGCCAAAATCATTTTTGTGTCCTATTCTATTCTTTAACGCAGTTAATAATTTAGTATTCTTAATTTGTTTGTGATCGTTTAATTTATGGGGGAGGTATTTTTCATACTCGATATCATTCCTATTCAGGTAACGAATGTAATTTGCTAATTCTTTCGGTCCTGTAAAGTCTAGTACTGATATCGCTGACTCTTTATAAGGAAGCCAATCCTATAAACAAAATTAAAAAAGTAAATCAAAAATAAGTTGCATCAATGTAGTAAATGTTGAGAGAGACAAATTTTCGGTATAAATTATTTTTTTTTTGTACAATTCTATCGTAAGAAGTTCTTTTAGCACACCTTAAAAGTAGGAGACCCATAATAAATTGGTACAGATCCTACAATGAGAGGCCTCCACAGCTTTTCTGTGATATAATCATTACAGACAGCATTTTCAAAAGCTAGTGTAAATTTGTATTTAGCAACAAATCTTAAGAATTCTTCATTATCTAATAATTCAAGATGATTGTTTTTAAGTCTGAATAAATAAATAAATTAATAAGTTTTTACAAAATAAATAATTATCTTTTTCAATCATTTTTAGAAAATACCTTTTAGACAAATTACGATTATTTAAACAAATCCCGTAAGAATCAACTGGAATATGCTTCATTAATTCTTGTATATAGAGATCTCTATTACTAGCGGTATCACAGTCTGATTGAATATATAATACAGGTGATAATTTCTGTTTCACCATTATTTCAGTCTTATCTCTAGTTCTTATAAAATATTCTTTTCCTACGAAGTGATAAATTTTTCTTTATAAGATACTAATATATAATATAATCATATTAATCTTTATTTACCTAATAACTTATCTAAACTAGGTAGATCAAGTAAAGTAAGCGGTATGTCACTATATCTACTAAAAGTAGAAGAATAATTAAAAAGTGAAAGTGCTTCATGATGAACAAACATAGGATTATTTCGAGGGGATTCTTCATGCATCAGAGCCCATAATAAATAAGGAGATTTCCAATGTGGTATATCATCTATACGAAAATCACTTCCATAAAATATAAATGCCTATAAAATTTGATAAATGTTATAAAATGAGTAGTAATAATCTTAATTTATGTATTTATTATATTTTTTATTATACTTTTAATTGTGGATGATGTTCATAAGATCGATTAGATGTAATAAAACATTTAAAACCGTTACACTTCTGAATTTTATTTTGATAACCGAAAGGTGTCCACCATAAAATTACAGGTGTCTTTGAATCTATAAACACAAAAGAAAACATAAAGAAAATTCTTGCACGCAATATATTATTTAATGAATATAATAAACTTACCAAAAACAAGTCTGTTGTTCATATTAAAAAATTCAATTGACATTGCCTGCAAAATTACAGTGTAATACACAACTTTATATGAATGACAATGATTAAACAATGATACACACTTACCTGAAGTAATAGAAAAATTAAACCAACTACAAGCATACTAATAAAAATTGCCCATTTTCTTGGCCTGATCATCTTGTTGTATTACTATATATTTATATTTACAAGATTTATAATATTAGCTATTATCAGCTGCAGATTATATCCTTACTCATCCTGTTAAATGATAATTTAAACACAAGGTCAGATTTCAAATTTTTTAATAAATTAATATGTCTCTTAAATTTACTCACACTTCATCTCATTTATATATTATAATATTTCTATTAGTTTATATGGAATAAATAAAACTAAGCATACACGTATATAAAATTATCTGTAAAGTTAGCATAATAGATTTACATTGGTAGGAGAATGTCACAGGAGACTCATATATTTCTTCGGTAATAGATTTTTTTCATTCAAATTTGATAAATTTATTTTGATCTATTCGCTGTACAATATGTATACAGAACTATACTTTTCTTTTGAAACTGACTAAATTTGTTTGTAAATACCTATATAATAGGTACTATTGTTGAATATTATAACACATGTATAATTATTAATAATACATAAAGTTAAGTACATTAACTATCGTTTGAAATAAATGTGGCTTTATTGAAGAAAAATTATGAGTTTTCTTTTTGATACTTTGAAAAATATTTTTATTAGAATGTTAGAGGTTATACGATTGTTTGGCAATCGTAAAATAAGTAATTGTTTGAGTATATATATCAAAACTAGCACGGGGAATACACTTTCTGTGGATTTAGATCCAAAATGGGATATTAAAAATGTTAAAAAAATAGTTGCACCTCGAATGGGAATGTCTCCAGAAAATATAAAAATTATATTTGCTGGTAAAGAATTGCATAACTCTACTGTAATAGAGGTATATACAAATATTTTGGCATTGCTCTATATAATATTATCTCGATTTAATTGTCAAATACATTATATTGAAGGATTGCGACTTGGGACAGCAAAGTATCTTACATGCAGTTCGTACGCCACCTAAAAAGTTAGATTTATCTTCGAGTACTATTGAAGAGTCTTCTCTAGAATCTGAATTTAATGATAGTGGTAGTAAACCTATGAACGAAACATTATTGGACTTACCATTTGATGAGTCAGAAACTCAAGAAGAATCTTCAATAGAAGGTTGATATTTATAAATTCCTTGAGTATTAATTATTCTCCTCTATATGTGTATAGATTTAATAAAACTGTGTTTTATTTTATTATTAACAGAACAGCAAGAAAATAAAGCACATTTCTTTGTGTATTGTTCATCTCCGTGTAAAGCTGTAACACCTGGAAAATTAAGAGTTAAATGTGCAACATGTAACAGTGGAGCAGTTACCGTGGACAGAGATCCACAATGCTGGCAAGATGTATTACAGCCTAAAAGAATAACAGTACATTGTGAAAATGATTTTTGTAAACCATTCACATGTGGCATAAGCGATGAGACAGAATCTCAAGTTTTATATGCCAAGTTCTTTTTTAAATGTGCAAGTCATACCAGTCTTGGCGAAGATGATGAAGCTATTCCTTTATATCTTCTTAAACCCAATTTAAGGAGAATACCTTGTCTAGCGTGTACTGATATCAGGTAATGTAAAGTAATACTGATTATAATACAAACAAGATAAACATTATAGTAATGTAATGCTACGCTCAGGGATACAGTTTTGGTTTTTCCATGTGAAGCTGGTCATGTGGCGTGTCTTGATTGTTTTCGAGATTATTGCATAGTTCGTTTGAGGGAAAGACAATTTCAGTTTGACGAGGAAAATGGATATTATACACTTCCATGCCCTGCTGGATGTCCGAATTCTTTTATTCCAGAAGTTCATCATTTTCATCTCTTAAATAAGGAACAAGTATGAGATATTAATGTTTACCTAATATTACTTAATGTTAGTAATTCATCAGTAAGTAAAATATTTTTTTTAGTATGATCAGTATCAACGATTTGGTACCGAAGAGTACGTTTTAAAAAATGGTGGTCTGCTTTGCCCAAGACCCGATTGTGGTATGGGTATCATACCTCCTACTATAACAGATGCAGCAAGTGAAGAAGATTGTCGCAGAATTCAATGTATTGGTGGATGTGGTGTAAGTTTTGTTTGGTATATTAGAGTTTTATATCTCACTATTAAACAATATTGTTAAATAATAAAACGTCTACTGTTTACAGTATGTATTTTGTAGAAGATGTCTGCAAGGATTTCATGTAGGGTCGTGCGAAACGCAACCTTCTTCTAGTAACAGTAATACTACTTCAGAGGGATATTCTATTGACCCTTTAAAAGCTCAAGACGTGAGTTTATTTTATAGCGAGTTTTTAAAAATTATATCAACATAACTAATGATTTTGTATACCGATCATAGGCAAAATGGGACGAAGACAGTAAGAAAACTATACAGATATCTACCAAACCATGCCCAAAATGTAGGACACCGACTGAAAGAGATGGTAGAACTACGATTTATCTAAGATAAATAATTATATCTTTTTTGTTTTTTCATGAAGGTTTATATAGTAATAAACTTCTTTTATTATAGGAGGTTGTATGCACATGGTGTGTACAAGAGCAGGGTGTGGCTTTCAATGGTGCTGGGTGTGTCAAACTGAATGGACAAGAAATTGTATGGGTAGTCACTGGTTCGGTTAATTTACAATGACGAAAAACGAATTTTTAAATAATAAAATTTCACGTAAGTGTTTCGAAAACTTAATTACTGATTTTTTTTATAAAACGCTTTCTTCATTAAAGACACTTTTCTAAATACTTTTTCCGAATAGCCAATTTTAAAGCTGAAGGACATTTATACTTGTATTTTAAAATTTGGAGAGAAATAAATGTTTTTATAAGCCTAACGTGGTGTCTTGCATTTACCTTTATTGCTATTGAATCAACGTAAGAACTATCCAAGAGAAAGAACACTGCGTACAAACTAAACTAAATGTATCAGATATATTTTAACGAGAGGGGACGGACTAATTATATATAATAGGAATACTTCATAAACCTCGATCTCCTTTCGTTTCTCGATCCTTCTCGCAGTCCGCAAACAGAGTATTCACCAAAAAGAGCTTGACTTTAAAGCAAGTTTCTCCTCTCAGCGGCGAGTACGAGTTACGAGTACGAGGAGCAAGAAATAATTTAAAGGGTCATAATCAAATGGCCGTAGTCTGAGGAGCCGGGGAAGGTGTGAGTGGAGTCCAAGCATTGTTCTGTCGATCCGCGTTAGTCAGTTCTTCCTGACTTCGGTGGTTGTGATGGTGATGATGATGATGGTGTCTATCAATGACAGTCGACAAGTATCTGCGTTCGTCATCGGGAGGAACGTCGTTGAGATTGTTAGCGGCTTGGCTGGAGTAAACGGCGATCATCTGATGATGGTCCTTGGCGGGACCATCGAACTCGATGCTCACCGGGGACGTGGTACCGGTTTGAGCTATGGGTTGAAGGTGCAACATCTGAGAATGATGGTGATGTTGCTGATGTCGATGCTCCGGCGTCGTGGAGTGTGCCGGGGACATCTGATGATAATCGTGCACATACTCGTTCGGCTCCGTATTGACCACCTGCGATTCCCCAGGATTCGAGTGCAAAGCCTGGTGCAGCCCGTGGCTGACCGAGTACGGTGACATTTGATGATGAAGATGCAAGTTCAGATTCAAGTACGAGCTTTGCTGTTGCTGTTGCTGCTGCTGCTGCTGCTGCTGCTCCGATAGGTTCGCCGGATGGATCCAAGCCGAGGAGTCCACGCAGTGATCCTGAGGAGCCGAGCCGTTGTTGGGCAAATTGGAAGGAACGTAGAGGGTACAACCGGCGGCAGCGACAGCGGTCGTAGTCGCCGTCGCTCCAGCAACCGATCTCCCAAGGACAGTGTGCGAGGCCGGCGTTGGTGACGGCGACGACGGCGACGTTGGCCACTCCTGAGGAGCCGGCAAACAGGCGGGGCTCAGGTTCTGCAGGGACTCGGGACTGCGAGGAGCCCATCCAGGAGCGGTGACGTAAGTTGCGGAGTGCAGCAACGGCACCGGTCCGTAAGGGTCCGCATGCTGATCTACACGACAACGCGAAGACAAACGTTGTAGTCCTCGCTCAAGGTCGAGAGCCCGAGAGGGATTCGAAGGACACTCACCCTCCTGTATGTATTTGTGCCTCAAGGAGTACGGCGCAGCCCTGCAGGAGGAGTTCCTGTGGCCAGCGGTGGTGGAAACCGTGCAGGAATTGGAGTGATGATTGCTCGTTGCATTGGACACCTGATTCTGCGCTGCCACAATCGCGGACGCTGCGTTGTACTCGTACCCTACCGAAGGTTGCGGCAGGAACCAGGCGCCGGTATCTGCGCGTGCAGGAAAAATTCACTTTTCTGCCAAGTTTCGCGCTCGAGACAAAGAAGCACGTGGCAAAAAAACATATGCGAGGTAAAGGGGGGAGGGGGAAGCTTACACTGTGGATAGGTTTGCGGGTCCGCCGGTCTTTCCTTCGCGTCCAAGAAAGCCTTGGCGAACGGGTTGTACTTGATCTTCAAACTGGTCACCTCCTCGTTCTGGTAGGCCGTCACCGCGATGAACTGGGTTTCAGGGAAACGATACGTCAGAACCTGCGGTTACGTTCCGTTTTATCGAGTGTCTTTCGTTGGGACTTTGGCGAGTCTGTGAGTTCGGTTCGGACAGGGTGTGGGAATGGAGACGAGTGGAATCGTCGTCGGACTCCTTGGGCCGAGGACGTTCCGACGTGGGAAAGTGGAGGGTGGAAGAGGACCAGCAGCACCTACCGTTCGCTGCTCCTCGGCACCGACGCGGACCAGATGAACTCGGGGCTCGTACTTGTGCAGCGAGTTCAGCATGATCTGCCCATTCCCGTTGGACTTGTTCGTCAGCTTCACCTTGGCGAAGGACACAGCCTCCTTCATCCAGTGCGCGCCAAAGTTCGGACTCTCCGGGTGGATGTAGATGGGGTTCGGAGGGGCCACTTCCGCTTTGCCGCCAGGTACCCACTCGCCGTTCACGTACTTCCATCTGGAAAATTCGCAAGGCATCGTCAGCGGCGAACTTCCCTTCGTCGTCGGTCCTTCGCTCGGGACTCGCCGTCGAGACCCCGCGATCGCGGTCCCGCTCGGTCCCGGGGGGCGCGCGAGCGCGATGAAACGGAAGTTACGTCATTCCTCGAGGGCGAGTCGAGCGGCGTCGACTCGCGATGAGAAATCAGCCGAGTCGCTTCTTAAAAATAGTTCACTAACGAGTTTAGGACCGAGACGCGATAATTAACGCGCGCCGCGCGGCATTTCGGCCACGTTCGTCTTCAGCCTTGCGGCTTCCGTTTCAGCGAAATAGCTCGAGATGCGTCGAAAGTACTTCCGCGAGACCGAGTAGGCCCTTCGCGACGACGCTTCGACGACGAGCTTCCGGAGACGAGTACCTGTGAGGGTCCACCTGGACAAACTCCAGCAGGAGCGTGTACATGGCCGCTGGTTCCAAGCCTCTAGCGATGACCTTGACGACCGGAAACATGCGTCTGCGAATGAAAAAAGCAATCTGAGAGAGAGAGAGAGAGAGAGAGAGAGCATCGGTAGGAGGATCGGAGAGTTTTGGCCGCGAAGATCGAGGAGAAACGAAAGAGTGCCGATGGATCCATAGATCTTGCAGAAGTGTCTGGATCATCGGGTACTTCCGGACCGGAAGAAAGCCGCGGCATCGCGGATGAAGGACGATCGGGAGAATCGATATCGAGAGTCGAAGCGATAAGAAACTGGGTCGATTTTCGGAAAAGTTCCGACGCGACGCTACGCTACGCTACGCGACGCGAGATTCAGAAAACCTTGAGAACGGCTCGAGTAAAAGACAAACGTCCGTGCCGACGGTGAGACTAACGTCTAACAGAAATCTCCTGGAAGGCTTAGGCGGTGCAATAAAACTTTATGATGGCCATTCCGAAGATGGCAGCTGACCGGGATCCGCCTCACCTTCGCGTCGCTAGATCGCGGCGATCACCGAGATCGCTCGATCCGATAGATCTTAATTGCGCTCGCTGATAACGGTAAAATGATCCGATAGCGATATCGCGCGGGTCTTCCGCGTCGGCCGAAAAACGCGCGTCGATCCTCGCGATTATCGCGATTAGCCGAAGACCCGCGCAGTTTTTCCGCTCCAGGAGCAGGGAGAGACGGGGATGATGTTGGCGCGTGACCCGGGGTGCGGGGAGGATGTTATCGGGTTGGATCGACGCAGTTAGACGCGGGAGCGAGTGCCGGTACCTTCCGTTTTTCGTCACGATCATTTCGTTGGTGATGCACTGGAACCTGGTCCAGAGCTCCCTGTCCTCCAGGGAGAGGGAGAGGGGTAGGGTTTGACCCGAGGAAAGGGGGGTCGTGCAGAGCGCGTGTCGCGGCGCCATTCTCTCGTCGTTCTTCGAGTCCTCCCTGTCCGCTTCCGGTGTCAGTCGACTCCTCCTGTTCTCCTGCTCGTCCCGGTCCCGGCCCTGGTCCCGGTCCCGGTCGCGGTCGCGTGACCTTGAGCGGTCTCTCTCGTGCAGATGCTCCTGTCCGGTGTCGCGTTCCCGACAGATCGCCAGGGCCGAGTCGGACATGCCGTTTATGGACTGCATGTCGTCGCTGCTGTCGTTGGTGTCGGCGGTTTCTCGAGTTCGACCTCCGGAAGAATTCGACCCCTGAAAACCTCCCTCGTTCCCGCGGTGAAGATCGACCTCCCCCTCGCGTTCACCTCGGGTGCTCCATGTTCCTTCGACACTTGTGGTTCTTTTGTCCTCTCTCTCTCTCTCTCTCTCTCTCTCTCCTATTGGTCACTCACTGTCTCGCGCATATCTGTGATCCACCACGGATCTCCACTTCCGGTCTCTCCAGTAACGATCGGAAACAGCCCCAAGGTCGAATCAGGACCGTGTCCGCATATCGGTACCCGCCGATACCGCGAGGGTGTGGGGAACGTTGAAAATCGGAAAAAGGACCGTGTCGAACGAGGACGTCGCGCTCGACAGGAGTTGGAGCGAGCGGGGGAGGGGGAGGACAACCCGGGGCGCGTTTCGAGAAAGGGTGGAGAGGATCTTTCCGCGTCTAAGGATCGGAATTGTCGCGACGGTTCATAGCGTTCGCGAGCTGGTAACACTTGAGCGCGATATTTCGCACTATACGCGCGATGAAATGGCGGCGACGGCGACGGCGACGGCGACGACGGATTCGATCTAGTTACCGGTCAGATACGTGGAGGTGCTTATCCGGGGGGGGCGAGGAGGAGGGGGGGGGGAGATGGAAAAGCTGAGCGGGAGTCAAGGGAGAGGACCGCAGTTGCCGTTCTTGGATGTCTTTAGTGCATCGTTCCACGAGAGTTTGTAGCACTTGGTCGCGATATTTCGCACTAACGCGCGACGAGGAGGTGGCGGATTCGATTGAGTTATCGATCGAATCGCCGAAGAGGAAGGAGAGGCCGCGCACCGACGACTTCCCAGCGTGTTCGAAGCTCGTAACACTTGGCCGCGATATTTCACACTACGCGCTAAAGACACTCGGGGAACGACACGGAGTCGACACGGTAGTCGGGCCCCTCCCCTCCCCTTCCCTCCCCGGACCCCGCAACCCCTTTCCCTTCCTTTTCCTTCTTTTTCCTGCCCCGACCCCTCGCCCCCCCCCCTCTTCGCGGACCACTCGGTGCTAATTGCCGTTAAATTAGGACCTTCCCGAGGACGCAACATGGCGGCCGCCTCCACCATTGGCTCCTCGAACCCGCTGGAAAGCTTCTCCGACGACCAATCGTCGGGTTCCTCGATCGCTTCACGATCGAGACCCTCCCAGAAGATCCACGTTCCCAAAACCCGGGCTAAACCCGTGGCGGCTCGAAAAAATACGAGAAAGAAGCGCGAGCGCGCCTCTCCAGGGTCACTGTCAAGGTCAACCTGAAAACCGCCAGATGTTTTCCAGCGTTCGGCTTTTCCTCGACGTTCCTCGAGGTTCGACGGTCGGACCCGACTTCCGGTTCCGAGTTTTTTCCGGGTTCCCCTGCAAGTTCCCATTTTTCCGCAAGCCCACGGAGGTGGGGCGTCCTCGGCATCCGGGGTGCTCGCGGTTTCCCTCGGGATCTCGAGCGGCGCTCGAGGGAGATCCTTTGTGCGTCCAGAGTGTCGGGACGCCGCGAGGGGAGGGACGCGGGTAGATTAAGTGTAGCGGTGAGTCAAGGTGATAATTAGTTTGTTTAGAAAACAATATGGCGGCCGACCGTCCTCGCGGACGCCGCCTCCGGTGAAGGAGAGCAGCCAATGAGGCTCGGGGATCGTTCACGGGAACGCGCCGGTTGGCGAATCCCACGATGCTTTTTCCCAAGCCGCCCACGCATTTCGTTCTCCGCGGAATCCTCGATAGTCCTCGTGGATAACGTTGCTGGTGCGCGTTCGAATGTCCGACATTCGGTTCTCCTCTCGTTACCCAGTGTTAAACGCCAATAACAAAAACAAGAGAGAGAGACAGAGCTCGCCGTGAGATCATCTTGCATAATCCTCCTCCTGGAAATCGCCGGAAGGTGCGGGTCGCCCTGAAATTTTCCTCGACATCCTCCACACCTCTACGACCGTTCACCGTCGGGTGCCGCAAGTACGGCCAGCTTTCGTTTTTCTCGATTTTTTCGTCGAGAGCCTCACCTGGGGCGAGGATCGCGAAATAACCGCGGGCCGGGAATCGATCAAAGATGGCGGCGGATGCCGGTGGCAAAGGGAAGGGAAGGGAAAGGAAGGGGAGGGAAGGAGTTCCAGAGTTTCGTTTCGGCAAAGCCTGGAAGAGAAAGCTTGGGGCAAGAAGCGAGTTCGACCAGTCGGGCGAACGGGCCACTCACGATTTCGCATCAAATGACAAAAATCAACAAAATTTTATGAGCGAGCGCAGCATCGGCTGGATATTTGAGGAGGACCAATAATATATTTGAGGAGGTTTGCCGTCGCGGCGGTCGGTTTCGGCTGGCGGGTCCATCCGTCGCGCGTTATTTGCCCTAGCAATTTCTTCTCTTCGGGGATTCTCCCGTCGCGACCTCCGTCTTGGTGGAGACGACGGACCCTGTGGATCCTTGACGGAATTCCGAAGACCTTCCTCCGCAGCGAGACTTTGCTCTTTGAGCGATGCCCAAATTTTTCCTTGGTCCCGCCCGCGCGCGTTACCGCCGCGCGACGTTTCGTAGAATTCCTCCTCCCACGCGCGACTCCTCGCTTTGAAGAAGGAGAGTCGCTTTCGAATGAGGAAACTCACTCGTAAAGATGTAGCAAAGTTGCGGGAGAGCTCTCCCCCCCCCCCTCCGTTAACGACGGAAATCTCTGGAAATTTCAACGTGGGGCGTAGAGGGGTGGGAGGAGAGTCTCGCGTTGACTGGAAATACGAAATTTCAATCGAATCGAGTTCTTTCCCCGATGGCCGCCGGTCTAATAAAACTCGCTTTTCTTTTCCGGAGTTCGGAATCGTGGCTGGATTTGTATTTTAATTTTATAGCGAGGAAAACGCTTCGTTAGAGTTTTGCGGCGGTGGCGGCGGCGGCTGTACAGTGGCAACCGCAATAAAAATTCTTAGGGAAGACTCGGGAGAGTAAGATAATGTTGATGTGTACCTTTCTAGGGAGAGAGAGAGAGAGAGAGAGAGAGAGAGATGTTTACGATCCCGGCAATCCTACTGGATGTCTACCTGCCGTAACAAACACTAGGTAGCCGATCTGATACTCCTCACGGACCTCCGGAACATCGACGCGCGTTTGAGCGATGCCGCCGTTTATAAAAAATTAGCCGCCGCCATTAAAGAAAAAAAATAGAAAAGCAGAGGCTTCCTTTTAACTTTGTATCGGCGAGCCGAAATATCCCTGCGCGGTCCCGTCGGAACTGACTAATCTCGAGGAACACGATACAAGGCAGTCGGTAGCCATATTTCCGTGCAACCCCCAACCCCAACTGCCAACCCCCTCGATTGTATCGCGAGATTCCGCTTATCTTGCGGGGTGGATGCTCTCGCCTCGCGAGGCGACTCCATCGACGACGGATCGGTGACCGACGGAAAACTGCAATTGCTCTCGAGGAGGGGAAGTGAGAAACACCCTGTAGAATCTGCTGGCACTGCCTTTGATCATGGTAAAATACAACATGGTGGAAGAAAACCGCGGGAAAACTGCAATTGCCTTCGAGGAGGGGAAATGAGAAACACCCTGTAGAATCTGCTGGCACTGCCTTTAATCATGGTAAAATACAACATGGTGGAAGAAAGTAACATGGGGGTGTCTCGACGAATCGAGAGAAAATCTGTAACTCTGTTAAATCTCGAAGCAATCGTCAAGTCCGATGCATCGCGGGACAATGGCGCTAATAGTATTAAACGGTAGCAATAAAAAAAACGAAAAAAAAACAAAAAAAACGAGTCTTTTAGGTTAGAAACAAGGGGTTGATAAGGTCGCTCCCTGCGATCAGGATGTCGAGGGTTTCTCGTCGTCGGAGTCGTCGTCCGACTTTCCTCCGACCTTCGTGTCAAGGTCCTGAGGTTTTTCCTCCTGACTCATTCGGCGCGCCCGAGGATCGTCCGCGTCGCTGTCTTCCTCGTAGATGCTTTTGGCGCAGCTCCCGTAATCCTGGTGGTGGTTCTCGTAGAAAAAGCCTCGAGGGTTCGTCGCCGCGGTGGAGGGTGGTTTTATCACGGGACCATTGCACATCCAGTCTCTTTTCGGGGGGTAATAGTCCAGATAAGAGTTCGCCTGGAGATCAATGACGAGCGGTCTCTCAGAATCGAATCTCCTCCTTCTCTCCATTTCTTCCCTCCCTCCCTCCCTCGCGCCGCTTCGACTTACCATATCCGGAATTCTGGCGAGGATGTATCCAGACTGGGTGTTCAGGCAGCAGTAATTGTCGGCCGGCAATGGCGGCAGTACATCCGCGTCCTTGGCGATCTTGTGGAAGGGTCGGGGGTTGGATTGGTTCCCGTGGGACGGCGGGAGGAACGGGAAGATCATGGGGGCGGCGAGGAAAACATCCGGAACGAACTGGAGGCAGCGAGAAACAAGACAGAGAGTTGATTTTTCCTGTCGTACAGACATTGATTTATTTCTCCTCGCACTGCTCGCAATAATTTCACCAAGATCCATCTTTAATTAGCCTAAACTCGAGAAACGGAAAGTTACGCGGCATTAGGCTTCGTCCGCTCGCGTCGCAGTTACATCGAGTGATCGTCTCCGTCGGACTCGTCTCCTGGCGGATGTCCAGGAAAATCCAGCGAAGCCCAAAGTCGAATCTAAACGAGGATGATGAACTACGATGCTTCTCTCGGGGAAACTGAAAAGAGGATGACGGAAACTCGGGGAGTTTCTTTCCGTCTCTCTATCTCTCTCTCTCTCTCACACACACACACACACACACACACACACACACACTGTGGCGATCGCGGTACTCGCGAGAATCTCAAGGTGAAGATTTCCGAGGAGAATGCGAGAACAGATGCGAGAGTATCACGTGGGGAATGTTAAAAGCGCGACGGTGAACGCGAAGCGAAAGAAAAGGAAGAAACGAAGAAGAAAGTTGGAGGAGGAGGCGGAGGGGAGAGGAAAACAGAGGAGAAGAGAAGAGAAGAGAAGAGAAGAGAAGAGAAGAGAAGAGAAGAGAAGAGAAAAGAGAAGAGAAGAGAAGAGAAGGAAAGGAGAGGAAAGTTTCGCTTAATTTGGTCCCATCGTCGATACGCACATGCGACACATGTCCGGCAGGAATTTCCTCCAGATCGACCAACTTCCCGAAGAAAAAAGAAAATGGCGCACGAGTCCCGTCCAACGAATCTAATCGTAGGAATCTAACGACGGAAAGGCGCTCTCGTCGGCTCTTGCAGTTCCACGTCCGCACCCCTTTCGTCTCCCCGCCACCCCCAAGATTCCACCCCGGGCCCTCCCGAAGATCCGAGAGAACGAAGTCGCGGGGGGTTGGGGGTGTGTCGGGGAGGATTTTCCGCGCTGGGAAACGCGCGTCGGTGCCTCCTAAATAATTTCGAGGGTGGCGCGTCGCGTTTCGGGTGCAACCCCCGCAAGATCAACTGGCGCGCGCCGACCTTGACCAATGGATTCGACGAAAGGTGTCGCCAGCGACGGCGACGTTTCGCGCAGCATCCGACGGCCGATCGACGAATCCGATCTATCGATCATTTTCTTTCCTTTTTGATTATACGCCAATATTTTCGAAAGACGAAGTAACGCGCGGAGTTTAAAGGAGAGGGGAGGGGGGACCGGCAGGATCGAAGCAGCGAGAAACGGAAATGGCGGCGCGACGATCTACGCGCGAAATGATCTACGCGAAACGATCTCTGGAAATACTTGCCGAAGTACTACAGCCGCTTAGGTAGAGGAGAAAATTGGTCCATGTATTCCGTAGCGCGTTGACTCCCGGGGAACCGAAGGGATGGAAAATACGCGACTGAACCCCCCACGCCACCGGGTCTCTTCCCACGCGGAAAAAGCGCCCGGCCTTGACGGGGTAAGTTGTTTTTTTCGCGCGCTTCCGGTGTCCGTCGTCGCGCGGGCCGGCATTTCCGCTTTGCCGATACTCCGCCCTCGGTCTTTTGGTCGGGCGTCGGTAAGATTAAAGGAAGAAGAGGAAGGGTCGGAAGAGTCGGAAGAAGAAGGAAACGGAAAATGGGAAAGAGAAGTTTTGGTAATCTTTCTCCCTCCTATCACCGGTAAATTTCACTACCTATTCTACCGATATCTGAAAGCTCCTCCAAATACGAACGTTCGGTTTGGCCTCTTCGGTACCACACGGAAGCACGAAAGAATGATCCGAGTGTCCCGAAGAAACGACGATCTTCTCATCGATCGACTCGCACATCCGGTTCGATCGAACGCTGCGAAGGATAAGCGCGAGACGATGACTCTCACGGGAGAGAGATCCCCCTCGTCCTTTTCCCCCCTTTCTCACTTTTCTTCGGAAAGCAAAGCGGAACGCTCTCGAAAATATGATTTCCCTGGAAGTCTCGCTCGGATCATTCTTTCCCATCGTCCTTGTGCATCTCTCTCAATCTAATCTCGAATAAATCATTTATGTATACGCATCGGGACACCAGCGAACATTGGCTGGTATCAATTTTTTCACGCTATTATCAATCTTTATTCTCTTTCACAGCGATCTCGTATATCTCCTTATTTAAATTGCACTACTTATCATGGCGATATGACTATTAATCGATTTTCGAACGATCCGACAGTCCATACGTACGCGCGTGTGCGCGTATACATAGACACACACATACGTATCCATTGTCAGTGAATTTTGCTACCTAATCGCAAACGATTATACGAGTCAACCTATCGATCGTAGGTTCTTTCTATTCGAGAAATTTGGGGACGTGTATCATTCTCTTTCTCTCCCTCTCTTTCATTCGTCCTGTCTCTCTCTCTCTCTCATTCCTACGCACCCACTATTATTTTATACCTAATTCGAGTCCCGAAATTTCACCGTGTCCAACTTTCCCAACGTTCGAGGGAAAGAAGAGTCTCTTTGGTTTATCTGCTTTTGATTAAGGAAGCACCTCTCCTCTCTTACTTCCCGTGAGTAAGGAGAACCCTCCCCCTCCCCCTCCACACATCGCGTCCACTTCCCTGGAAGATTTGGAAGGCAACTTTCCGTCGAGGTAGCCCCGCGCCGCCGCGTTCCCAGAGGCTCCGGCAAAGATCGCACGGATGTGGCAAGCAAGTTGACCTTGAGACGCAGTTTTCACCTTCTCCGTGGGGTTGGTCTCCCCGGGTACTGGTTGAGATTTTTCCGGCGGATGACGTCGCTCCTCGTCGTCGGACTTGCTTCCCACATTCGCGCGCAAGTTCCTCGGCGAGGGTTCGCTAGCGGCCTTGACCTTGAGACTGTGGAATCGAGGGGGTTAGATATCCCCGCCTATGGTGCCGACGTGAGGGCTGTGCCAGGTTGGCGCCGCCGGGGGGCAGTAGGAGGGTGCGCCCCGTCGTCGGGGTGACTCGTCGTCGAGTTCTCCGCCGGAGTCGGCGTAGGCGACGGCAGACTCGACCTCGTCGAAGGTCCTCGGGGTCGTCGTGGCCGCCGACGTCGCCACCGCGTCCGGGTCGGCGCTTGCCCTCTCCCCACTCTCCAGATCCTCCATCAGACGGTCTCTACTTACGCTGGAGCTACTCTCGCTACTCTCCGCCTCGCCCACCATGTTGGCGAAGTACTCGGAGCGGGAAAACTTGCCGATCCCGGTGGATCCGAACGCCTGGTGGAAGCCCGGAAGTGGCTGCTTGCTACCGGCCCTCTTCTTTTGCTCAAAATGCTCGGCGGTCCTCTGGTTCTCCCGCTCCTCCCTCTCCTCCCTCGCTCGTTCCCTCTCCCTGTCCCTCTCTCGAGCCTGACCGGACTCCTTCTGCCGGGGGTTTCGACAAAACGTCACGAAATCATCGCAAAACTGAAATTTGGGGGCGGGGTGCCGCCGCTGAATTTACCGTGGACGACGCGACGATTTTTTCCAAGGCCACCGCCGCATTCGAGTTGCCGCCAGTTTCCCACCTGGAGTTGACGTGATTGTCGCGACCTGGGGGTGACGTCGGCGTCGGCGTCGGCGTCGGCGTTGGCGTCGGCGTCGTCGTCGTCGTCGTCGTCGTCGTCGTCGAGTCTATCGCGCACTCCATCCTGGGCTCCAGGATCCTCGTCGTTACCTGCGGGGAAGACGAAAGAAACTGAAAATTCATCGTTCTCCCTCCCCCTCTCTCCCGCCCTCCGCGAAGGGGTTGATGGGAGAGCTTCCGGTACCTGGTGGTCCATCTGCGGATGATAGGCTGCTCTCGCGTCGTCCATGACCTCCAATTTCCCCGGAACGTAGGAGAGTTTGGTGGCTTCCTCGGGGAAGGCGCAGTGCCTGTTCGGCATGGGGTCCCGTAGGAAAACCGCGTGACGCGGTCCGCGAATCGGAACGTTCCGCGCTACCGGGGAAGCGTCTGCGAAAAAGGAAATCACGTGATCACCGTGGAAGTAGCCGGAGTACCAGAAGGTACCGAGGACCAACGGGGTAGAGGCCAAAGACTCACGTGGCATCACGCTATGGCAGAACTGGCTCCAGGGTCCGTGCGGGTGTCCATGGGGGTTGCCCTGGCCAGGGTGCATCATCCCCATCTGGGGACTAGGGTGCGGGGTCCTCGGGTGAGGATTCGCGCCATTCTGGAAGCGTTCGATCAAAAGATTTCAGCCCCTCGCCACTACCCTCCGAGGTTCTAGAGAAACGATGGTTGAAAGTACCTGATAGGGGTGCCATTTCTGGGCTCCCTCGGGAAACTCCACGTAGTCGTTCACGGGTCGCTGCTCCCTGTCGCGATTGTTCGCGTACTCGGCCGAGTACCCGGAGAACATCGAGCAGTCCTGGTTGCGCATAACGTCCTTGGATTTGTCGAGGTTCCTCTGATGGAGCGCGCCCATGGCCTGCAGCCGCTCGATGGGGTCCTCCACGTACCAGTCCGCCATCCTGGGGGACCTGACGGGTTTGCCCCGGTGGGCCTGGAACCAGGTATCCGGTGGCCGTTGGTTCTCCAACGTGGGCGAGCCAATGGGCAAACCGGAGACGCATCCGAAGCGGTGCTGTTGCTCCAGGAAGTTCTGGCCGTTCGCGGGGGTGGAAGTCGCGGGGGTTCCTGCGATCCCTCGGGCGCCGTTGGCCGCGATCACGTTCTGCAGGATCGATCGCCTGGACACTTCCCGACTTTGCTCCCGCATCGCCTTCCGCAACCTGGCCTCCTTCGGATTGTACACGTAATCTGCGAAAGAAGCAAGCACCCCTATCGGTACACCCCCTCCTCGAAACAGCGACCTCGGGTCCTCCTCCCCGGGAGACTCTCGGGGTCATCTCCGAGGAGTGACTCCACCCGATCCACGCGGGAACTACCGAGAACCGGAAGTCCGTGGCAGCGGTGCTCAAATTCTTCCGAATTCATCGGAGTAAAATCAATCGACGGTCACGGGGGCCTTCGACGGGAATAACGGAAGCACCAGCACCAGTACCACCACCACCACCACCATCGGAGGAGGAGGTTGCGAGGAATCGATTGGTGGCCAGAGGGCCAACAACGTCAAAAGGAAGCTTCGTCGAAGACGAAGACGAAGACGACGACAATTAGAAAAACAGAGACAGAGACGAGAGAAGAGAGAGAAAAAAAGAAAAAAAGAATAAGAGAAAAGGGGTCGTGACCCGGCTGGGGGTGAGATTCGACAGGACCAGGACCAGGAGCAGTGAGAAGAGCGTTGACTCGATATCAGCTGTGTGTGTCCACGGAGTGTCTGGTAGCGGAGAGTGCGGGGAGTGCCAGGGAGAGCGTTCGGGTTGGGGGTGCGGGTGGGGGTGGACTCGAAGAAGAGCGTACCTGTGGGGTAGGCGAGTGGCGGAAGGCCGTTGTAACGCGCATTTCCGTCGGTTGGAGCCGCGGCAGCTTCGTAGCCACCATAGGCATTGCCATTGTCGTACTGGAAATATTGTTGTTGTTGTTGTTGTTGTTGTTGTTGTTGTTGTTGTTGCTGCTGCTGCTGCTGGTGCTGGTGCTGCTGGTGGTGGTGCTGTTGCTGTTGTTGCTGCTGGTGCTGTTGTTGCTGAAGATGCTGCTGTTGCTGATGATGATGATGATGATGATACTGGTGATGGTGGTGATGGTGGTGGTGGTAGAAGTGAGCAGCGGATGCCGGCGCGTAGGGTTCGACGTAGTTGCAGTAGTCCATCTCCTCGGCGGAGAGGCTGCCTGCCGGTGGCTGCCTGCTCCGGAGGAGGGCTGCCCTCCGACGGAGGTTCTTCAGGAAGGCGGAGGGGCTCGGGGGCTCTGCCGGAGGGACGTAAACAGTGCCGGCGCGCCGCGGCGCGCACGGCAGCGGCGAAATTCGATCGACGCCCGGCGGCGCGACGCCGGCCACCTCTCCCTCGGCCTCCGCTACCCTCCTATCTCCCGCCTCCCCTACGCTCCAACCCCTCTCTTAACGATTCCCGAGGTTCACGACTCCCCGAGATGACGCGCCAAGATTTTCAAGTGGCCCCGAGCTCGCTTGCCGAATTCTCGCGAATATCACGCACCCTCCCCCACCTGGGGACGCTGCACCCCCTAGCACTAGACCTCATTGTTCTGTCCTCGAGTGCGTGCTGGATTTTTTACCCTGCACACTGATTCCTGACTCTGCGAATCTTCTCGCTCCTCGTCGCTGCTCCGATTCTCTCGACGAAGCGCGTCCTACGGTCAACCCTGGTTGATTTCGTCCTCTTCTTCTTGTTCTCGTTGTTGCTCTTCTTGTCGCTCTTTTTGGTCTTCTATCTCTATCTCTTCTGCTTCCTCCTCCTCTTCCTCTTCTTCTTCCTCCTCCTCTTCTTCTTCCTCTTCCTCTTCCTTTTCCTCTTCCTCTTCTATCACCACGTTTCTCCCTTCAGCTTTCGATTGAACTTTGACCTCCTCCCTGCCGGTGCCCCTTCTCCCCCGAGTGCGAGGATCACGACGATAGAACACTGCGCTCTTATCGGAGAGACGATCGTTGTCAGGGAAATCGTGCGATCTGATAGGTGCCGCGGCCGTGAGAAATATCGTCATCTTCTTTGGGTCTCGAGGTCAACGTCTGACCCTCGTCGATTCTCTCCTGCCGGATGTCTCCGGGGCGTTCGCAGGGTCCTTGGGACTCCTCCCGATTTGGGTCCTACGCGAAACGAAGAGGAGGTTGCTGTCGCCGTTGCCGCGTTCCGACGATTCGTTCCGTCTCATGGCTTCTCGTGGAAGACTCGTCTAGCGGACGAGTTCCTCCGGTGCTCTCAGTTACACCGCGGGAGATCGATCTCGTGGACGCTCCCGAGTTCTGCCGAGGACGTGGAAAGTTTCGCGAGTCTCCCCCCTCCCCCGACGCTGGCCGTGCACATGGCAAGGGGCTGACGCGCCTTATCACGGATTTCCTCAGCTCCCCCCTCCCGCGCACCCCCGACTTATCGAATTCGCTTCTCCTTCAGGAGGAGGCGGCGGCGGCACTTCCGGTTTTCGAAAATCGCGAGCGAGTGCGGGGACCGTCGCATTTCGCGCGGTTTCTCGAACTTCGACTTGGGAAACGGTAAGAGAGTGTGTGTGTGTGTGTGTGTGTGTGAGAGAGAGAGAGCACGAGAATTCCGATAACGGGGAGCGGCACTGCCGCCGCACTTTACCGAGGAACTTCCGGTGTCCTCCTGGTAGCCGACTCGGAAGCACCGGCCCCCGAGCCGCTCCGGACTGCTCGCGCCATGCCAACACTGCACCGAGATCGATGCTCGAAACTCGAAGCCTCTTCTCGCCTTCCACCTGCCCCCTCCTCCCCCTCTTCCTTGAGTTTCTCCACTTCCTCCCGACTTCCCTTTTACAGTCGGTGGCTTCGCGCCGTGACACCGAACGAACCGATGAACGAACGAACGAACGAATGAACGAACGACCGATCAACCCTTTATCTTCCCTTTCACCCCCCCTCCTCCACCACCACCTCTCTCTTTCTCTCCCCCCGAGCTAGTGTCACCGTGAAACTTTTTCCTCCTCTATCTCTCTCTGTGTCTCGCTCAATTTTTCTACGTTTCTCTCTCTCTCTCTCTCTCTCTCTCTCTCTCTCTCTTTCTCTCTCTCTCTTTAATCTGTTTATCCGTCTCCACTTCCTCCTACCCCCTTATCTTTTCTCTTTATCAACCCTTCCCTCCACCTGTCGACTCGATTCAACCCCGTTTTTTTTATCGGTCGTTTGGCTCTCGCTTGTTCCTCTCTCCCTACGAGTCTCACTCTATTCGTTGCAGATCGGTAACCGCGCCTTTATCCGGCGCCCTACTTCGCGAGCTTCCCCTCCTCCCTCCTCCTTTCCTCCCTCTTCGACTCCACCCCCGCCCGCCGCCGCCCACCGCAGCAGGAGCCCGCGTTTGTTTGTTTTGTCTCCGTCTCTCTCGCTCTCAAACTTTCCACGAGTTTCCCCTCTCTCCTTGCTCGTCCACCCCCTCCCTCTTTTTGTATTTTTTATAGTTTTTCGAGTTTCCTCCACCCACCCCTCTCTGCCACAATTTTTCCTCTCGCGGAATGCGATTCTGCGTGATTTTTGGGAGACGCGAGAGAGACCGGGAGAGAGGATGCTTAGAGCGCGATGCGTCCCGGTGTTCCCGTGGGAACCGTTTTTCCCTCTACCCCCCTCGAAGGGATGATCGCGCGCGCGCGTCAGCCGCAACCGCAGCCTCAGCCGCAGCCGCACACGAGCCGGCTGTACACGCTCCTACCTCGCGGCGTACTCCGCTTGCACTGATTCCATCCACGCCGTCCACGTTGTCCTCGCCGTCCTCGTCATCCACGCCACTCCGACAGAAACGCGCGACGTCGAGCACCGCGACGGCGACGGCGACGGCGACGGCGACGGCGGTGGTGGCAGTGGCAGCGACAGTGGCGGCGGCGGCGGCTCCTCTGCATCGACGAATCCGACGACGCCCTCCCCTCCCCCACTCTTGATACCTCTCTCCTCTCCTCTCTCTAGCACCCACGCATCACCCGGACCGGAGGGATGCGAACTCCCAAAGGTGCATGTGTTTTAGGACTATGCTCCTGCTCGCGCGCTCAAGAGAGAGGAGGAGAGGAGAACGGAGGAAAGAGAGGAGATTCCTCTCTCCTCGGTGGCTCCGCGAGAGCCACCACGCGAGACGTTAACCCCGGGGGCGGTTTTTTCCGCTCTGCCTCCGGGGAATTTTCAAACGCTCCGCCGATTCCCGCGCCGAGCTTGAGAACCTCTGCGAATCCTCGGGCACCATCTCCGGGCGGCGAGCCGGGGAAACCTTAAAACGATCGGTTGAGAACATCTGCGAAACGCTAAGTACCTTCCCAGGAAGAGAAACCTTAAAAAAGGGTTGAGAATTCCTGCAACTAGGCAAGTGAATAACCCTTCCGGTTGTACACCCAGTGGACGTAGCGAGTTTTCGTGTCACACACACACACACGCGCGCGCGCGCGTATCGCGCACACCTCCGCCTCCCAGGGAGCGGACCCTGTGATAAAAGCGTAATAATAATAATAATAATGGCGATAGCAACAAGGGGAGGAGGCAAGGAAGCGAGGGACTGGAAAATGATTCGTCGATCGCGATCGATGATCCAGAGGCAGGAAGTCGAGAGGATCTTCGAGGGTGAGTGGCGAGGGGGATGAAACTCGCGAGTTTTAGGCTCGTCGGTTATCGAGGAGGCGAGAAGACACCTCGAGAACGAGGCATTGCGCTGTCTGGGCTATAATCGGATAATCAGGTGGTGGTGGTGGTGGTGGTGGTGGTGGTGGTGGTGGTGGCCGAGGTCCGTTCAATACGATCGGCATTGATCGGTGCTCTTAATTGATCGCCCGTTGAACGCGCCCCCTTTCCCTCCGCCACCCCGCCCAACCCCCAACTCTTCTCTCTCTTCTTCTCGGTTTCTTCGATCGTCCACTCTCTCGCTCGGAGAGAAGCAGCTGCTCTCCCTTCGAAAGTAGATAATTAGATAGCCGAGGCTGTATCTACCCCGATGACTAGCGCCGGTCCCCGAGACGATCGATCGATCGGCGAACGACTCGATCGCGAATCGATCGATCTCGACGGAGGGCGACCGCCACCGTCGGATTGACCCAAATTATTCAAGTCCAACGTCCGCGGTGACTTCCGGCAATTCGATTAATTCGCAATGATCGGTTTGCTCGCTCCCATTAATTTGGGAGGGAAAATCGATGGTGGCGCGTTGCGTAGCGTAGCGTCGCGTTGACGTCGCGTCGCGTTGGTTTACTCTGCCGATTCTCCGAGTCACCGACCGATTTTTCCCCTCGAAACGAGACGGCGATTTCTCGACGATCGCGCGAGTTTAATGGCGGCCGATTAGACGCGAGCGAACTCCAGCGAAATGCAATTTGTGCCGGCTGCCCTTTGTTGACCGACCCAACCCAACCCCCGATCTCGCTTTCCGGTGAGTGCGCGCGTGTGCGTATGTTCGAGCCCAAGGTTACCGATTTTCGTCAATTAGGGATGTAGGAGCGCGCGTCGAGGACCGCGCGCGTGCGCCGCGCGGTCCTCATAAAAGCGCTTTTATAGCGGACGCGCGGATCAATCGCGCGTCTGTCACGAACAGCGAATCATCGAATATGAATTAGCTGACTCTCGCAAACTTCGCTCGAGCGATTAAACGAATCGCTTTGCCCTTCTTCTCCCCGGAAACATCGCGTTTTTTTTTTACCGACGACCCATCTCCGTCTTTTCCTCCTCCTCCCCCCCCCCCGCCCCTCTTTCTCCGCCAAAACATTTTACGAGCTTAGCATCCGCGAGAGGAACGCGTTTGAAGCTTCAAACGTAAAGTTCCCGCCAATTTCTAGGGCGGAAGATTCAAATTGGAGCATGACCGATGCGTATCGGAGCAAACTCTGTGGAAAACGCGGAAGCGAGAAGAGGAAGAATCCTCCTCGCGCTGTGGGGTACGGGAGCCATTGGGGAGAACGGGAGATCGGTTGGTTTAATCGGGAATTGATAAGCGGATGTTGGCAGCCGAAGGGTGAAACGGAAGGACGATCGAGGGACGAGGGTACTCGGGGAAGGTTTCCTCGTTGGTCACCCAGTGTCGGAGGAACATGAGTAAACTATGTCCGCGGATATGCAGGTATGACGTCACTGGGCGCGAATACCCTGAAACGCACGGGCGTGATCGTGCACTCTCTCTCTCTCTCCCTCACCCTTCCTCCCTCCCACGCTTTCTGTCTCTATCTTTCTCTCGAGTTTAGAAGAGAGAGAGAGAGAGAGAGAGAGAGAGAGAGAGGGAGGCGGTGGTCGTGTATCGGGCAGGTTCTCCTAGAGTCGCGTCGCAATCAATATCTCCGGTCTCCGGCACCCTCCCCCTCCCTCACCGTTCCCCGTCACTCACCCGAGAATATTTCTCCGCTCGCCACCCTGTAGCTCGACCCGCAAACTCGTATCGCTCCACCGCCCTTCCATCTATCCGACCTACCCCTCTTCCCCGATCACCCTTCCCCCTCCCCCTCCCCTTCTCCCTGTCCACCCACTTGCGAATCGTTGATCGCCCGACCTACGCTACGAGAATCCTCCTGATCTTTGCCTATTCCTTCGCTAGGTTCGCGATCCTCTCGCTTTCTCTCCCTTCGACAATAACAGCAGAAACAACAACAACGACAACAACGCAACGATAAACATCGTCGCCGTTGCAACCCCCTGGTTCATCATCCCTTTACCTCGTTCGTAACTCCCGATCGTCGCTATTGTGAATTTTTAAATCCACGGGAAAGTCCACGGGGAATATTTGCCGGCGTGGAAATATCGATTTTCATCGGAGATATTTGCATGCGTTATTGGACCTCGTAATTTTCGTCGGCGGGGGAGGGGGGGATTTTTGAAAATGACCGATGACGCGAGACCGTTGGATCCACGTTGGTTTTTTACGAGGAAACGGATAGACGACGAGGGGAGGTGGCGATGGTGGCAGTGGTGGTGGCAGGGTCCGATGAAAATTCGGCGCACAAGCTCCAAATTTTTACTCCGTTCGTCGTGCTGAAATCGATGATCGGACTACGCGTACCTGTTCGCCTATGAGATGCGCCAGTGTGTGGGAGTACGATTACGCGGATGACCCATATCGCGCGTGCCGGTTGCCATAGGCACTTTTTTTTTCTTTTTTTTTTCAAATATCACGAAGCAGTCTCGACAAAGCAGGGCTGCGCCCACTTTGAAAATTCTCGAATTTCACCGAGGCTCTCGCGAGCGATAACGATGACAATGGCAATGACAACAATAACGACGGCGATGACGCCGATGACAATCGGGAGGATTTTTCTCACCAGGGTACTTCCTCTTGTGCTCGGCGTCCACCTCCCTCGCGAGGGCAAAGTACTTCTCCTTCACCTCCTTCGTCATATTCTTCCAAAGTACTCCCAGCCTGAGTGTCGTAGAATCACGGTGGTTGTCATCGCGTTTTCTCGTTGCAAAAAAAAAAAAAAACACCACGCTCCCCCCCCCCCTCTCCTCGCGATTGTAAAATCGTTCAACGAACGAATGCCGTTGGTAGGGGTTGTAACGGAGACTCGCGGGAGGGGGGTGGGTGGGTTGCGAAATTGCAAAGACACGCACCTAACGCTTATGTCCTTGTTGGATTCCCGGGGATTTTCCGCGGCGAGTTTCTTGCGCCATTCGTTGGCGAACAGCATGAAAGCGTTCGCCGGTCTCGGGATCTTCCGCTTGGCGCTGGAATTCGTCGTCGTTGCCTCCACGAGTCTACCGTCGACGCGCAGGAGCATCGACGATGACTGGCAAGTTTCTCTCGCGAGATTCTTCCTACGGTCCCCCTGGTGGCCCTGCCTCTTGGTCCTTCCGGTTTTCGGGGCAATCCTTACCGGTCTCTTCCTCTCATTCTCGGTGCCGCCTGAAAATCGCAAGAGCATCCAACAACTCGCTCTGGAGCACCGAGAGACCTTGATTGAGCCGAATCGCTCGAAATTTGGTGCGTGCGTCGTAAAGGGGTGGGTTGGGGTGGTACCGGGGGAGTGAGAATGATCGTTAATCTCGCGGCTATGGGAATTGATCGTAAAATCGCCATTTTCCTTACCGACAGCCGGAAATGGAATATTTTCACGGTTGGACCTAGCATCCTCTTCTTGCACGGGAGGCATCAGCACGAGAATGTTATTGGAATCGATAGCCTTCCTCTTTTTTGTGTTCTCCGAACTCTGTCCGTTCGATCCTGCGAGCACCATTGTTTCCCACTTTTTCCCTCCTGGTTTCCTGCAAATTCTTTTCACGAGTGCTGTGTTCGCACTCGATTCTCTAATTTCTACATGGAAAATCTGTGACCTTCCCGCGAGCAGGAGGGACTATCGACGTTCATTTCGTTATCTATGCGCAACTATCTTTGCATTGCACTCGAGCATAAATAACCTATCGCTTTATTATTAATCCCGACGACGGATGTGCTCGAAATCTTCAAATTATTCCTCAAACTCCCTGGATCCCTCCGCTGGATCATTCGCAAAATTAAAACGTCCCGGTGTCTTCCACCCGGGGAATTTAGAAACGCGACGAAGCGAAGCGAACCAAATTTCAAAAGCGATCGAGCAGAAAATTCAAAAAATCATTTTCGTGAGAGACGAATAGAGGCTCTCTCGCGCGCGCGCGCGCACGAAAGAGAGATAGAGAGAGAGAGAGAGAGAGAGAGAGAGAGAGAGAGAGAGAGAGATAATCGTGTCCAGATTTCAAGCAATTGATCCCCGATAATTTCTCGGATAAGATAACCTTTTTAGGAAATATTACCTTCTGGTATGCAGCTGGTTGTATCACAGTCCTCCATGGTTCTCGATCCTCCAATATTGCAGCAATATATTTGGTAGCAACCGGGAGCTATCTTGTATTGTTGAAACCGTTTAACAATAGCTTTAATAGAGCTTCGAGAGATGGGAGCTCTAATAATTGCGAAGGCTGATACACACGCTAGTCATTCTTTCGATCGAGTGGGGGAGAAGTGGTTGTTGAAAACACCTGAAGAATTGTTGCTGCGTAACGATACTGTCTCCAGCTTTTGTTTCCGTCTTTTCCCCGGGGCACGGCGTTTCTTGAAACAAAAGATGGACAGAGCTGGCGAGCAATTTGTCAAACGTCAATTGGTCCTCGGTCGACCAGTCAGATTTCGACGACATCCTTTCGCGACGCTTGATCGCGAGAAGAAGATGGACCTGTACATTCCGCGGGATGATTGCCCCTGCGCCGAGTACGGTTTAAATTATTACGGCATCTTGTCTCTGAACAAGGATGCCAGTGAATTGGAAATAAGAAAGGCGTAAGTTGGCAGCTCCCCGCTAAAATCAATGTCAGTGTACCGATAGGCTTCTCCTCGTCCGGTCTCACCCTTCCAGAGCCTGTTGGTAGGTAGGTAGGTGGACGACGGACGATGCGGCTAAAATTGGCATAACGCAGGTTTCAGAAATTGGCGATACAACTTCACCCTCGGAGGGCGGAGAATAAATCGGACTGCTTTGTATTTGCATTAGTGGCGGAGGCTTACGACGTGCTCTCGGACCCGCTGAGAAAAGCAGTGTACGACCAATATGGCGAGGACGGTCTTAAGAAGGGTGTACCCATACCGGACGGTTATTTCAATGCATACGTTTATCATGGGGATCCCTTAAAAACCTACAGGTAACTTTAGAGGAGAGTGATCGCGCGTCGACTCTCCCACGATTACGGTGGCGAATGGTTTTTAACGCGCTCTTTCACTCGACGACACCTCGAGCATCTCGAGGATCCTTCCGATCATTCCTCTCTCCTCGTTTGGACGAAGAGGCGAGCGATTCCGTCTCTTCGCGCGATTCGCTGATGATAAATCTTTTGATGTCGCGTTTCATTGTCACCAGAGAGTTTTTCGGCACCGATAGCCCTTACCCTAATTTATTGGACGTGTACGCGCATCCTCAGCCGATTTACGAACTGCCCGAGGGAAAGGGAATCAAGAAGAAGGATGATCCCCTGATAAAGTCCTTGCCTCTCACTTTGCAGGAAGTAATGTTTCCATAAATCAGAAATTATAAGAATGTCGTTAGGTGCAGTATCGTTGCGATTTATGTTTTTCGTTGGTTATATTTCCTTTTTTTCTTTCTTCGCCTTCTCTCGCACGCGGAAGAAGAGTAGACCGTAGAGAGAGAGAGAGAGAGAGAGAGAGAGAGAGGGAGAGAATCGGTAATAAGGATTTTTCAAACGTTTTTATCAAAGGTGTTTTACGGGGGCATAAAGAAGATGAAGATACAGAAGTTGGTTCTTCGCGGCGTGGACGAGCTAGTGCCGACGGAGAAAATACTTACGATACCCATAAAGCCCGGGATTTTGTCTGGCACGAAAATTCTTTATCCGGAAGAAGGGGACCAGTGCTTGAAGAGAATACCGGGTAAACCTCATTAATTTCACGCGACCGGGGAAAGCTCGGCGAATTCGATTTTGCGAATTTCATTGAAATTTCGGTTCCCCGTCCGTCGAGCAGCGGATGTGATTTTTATCACGGAGGATCGGCCCCATGAGATTTTTCGCAGAGACGGATCTGATCTGCACATGACCGTCGATATTTTCCTGAAGGAAGCCCTCGTCGGGACCATCGTTACCATTAATACCATCGACAACAGGATTATGAGAATTCTTATATCATCCGTCGTAACGTAACGTAACACAATTCCCCTTATCGACGAGCGCAACGTTTGTCCAACGAACGGAACGCGGCGATCGATTATTGCTTCTGCTCCAAAACGATTTAATCGAAGGTGTTTTTGCCAATAGGCCGGATTACATAAAGATAGTATCGGGCGAGGGAATGCCGATACCCGCGCAACCATCGAAAAAGGGAGATCTGATAATGCACTTCAAGATCGAATTTCCGATTTACATGCCGCTGACCAGCAAGAGTTTCGTCAAGAGAGCTTTCGAGCTTTCGGATAAGGATGACGGCGGTGGTGGTGGTGGTGGTGGTGGTGGAGGTGGCGGCGGCGGTACCGAGTACGTGCATCGATTTTTGCTGGATGAGAAAATGCGTAGAAACGTCGATCAGGACGTGCCTCTCCGTCAGCCGGACGAAGATAAGGAAAACGATTTCATATGTTAACTCGTCGTTCGTCTGAAAAAAAGAAAGAAAAACAACAGAGAAAACTCAAAAGATACTCTCGCGTACCTGATTAAAATCGCAATCCACACGCGCCGCCGACTCTGCGATCGATTCGTTCGAGAAAGACGTTGGCGTCGGTAAGGAAGGGACTGACCGTACCACCCCGAGACTTTGAATTGGTACCGGAGTCGCACTCTCGCGGTTGGGACGGGAAAATCAGATGCCGTGGCACAGTATTATCTGGCTGACGCACAGTCGACAATTTGACATTAGTCATTTTGCAGAGATCCCAAATTTTCATCGATTGTTCCGGTACCCAGCGGCCCTAAGGGCAGCCGAACGAAGGCCGGACTTCCCCGAGATTTTGGCAGAGTCGAGTCAAGAAGAGGTCGGCCCTCGGTGGACAGGCGCGAGCTAAAATTTCAGCGAGAAAGCTCCTCTTGACGTCGGATGTCACCCAGCCAACGGGACATTATTATCTCAGGCAATCATATGACTTCACCGCACGTGACTTTATTTACAGTTGGATTACACTCACGACGAACATGTATGGTGCAGTTTCTTGTGATATGATTGACTATAAATTCAGACTTCGCGAGCAATGCGGGAATTCTAGACGGTCGTTATTCGATGATGTCTTTTCTCGATAAGTTTCTCCCTTCGAGGAAGAGTTCGAAAAGCAGTGCCGATGCCATCGGGGTCTCGAAAGGAGGAATAGCTGAAAATGATAGGTGAGCGCCACGGGACCTTAAGATTTTAACTCGATCCTCGAATGCCGTTCACGCGCTCAAACTTCGTCCCTTCGGAAGTTCCAAGCTACTAATCAAATGGAGAGATCTCAGGATCATTTCCGAGGCTTTTCGGCAAAAATCATTCCTTCGGCATTGGGACCCAAGTATATTTTACCCGCGATCTCTACGCTCGTAGAGTCCGTGCTCCGTCTCTGTCTCTCCCTGTCTCTCCCTCCTCCTGTTCCTCCTCCTCTTTCTCTTTCTCTCTGCAAACTCGCGAGTAGATTCCATTGACCATGGAGCATCGTGCGAGCAAGGTTATCGCTTATATTTTTG
Source organism: Sclerodermus sp. 'alternatusi' (assembly GCA_037305995.1). NCBI lineage: Eukaryota > Metazoa > Arthropoda > Insecta > Hymenoptera > Bethylidae > Sclerodermus > Sclerodermus sp. 'alternatusi'. The sequence goes on from CM074549.1 coordinate 5,070,289, forward strand.
CCAAGATAATTTCGTGGCTGGAAAATCCTAACCTACTCCAATGCGTCGTTAACTCGGTTCATGCTGGCTGGCGCGAGCCGTAATCGCTCGTGGCTTTCCAACACTAAGGCACTCGCTCGTTCGCTCGCTCGAAGTTCGCCTCGTTTATGTGGGTGTATGTATATTCGTAGCACGTACGTTTCATACACGCACGCTCGACCATCGCGTGTGTAACCTGTTCTCTAAGGTCTATAGCGGAGTTCTCGATGCTCTCTCTACTCGACACGCTCGCGCTCACGCACGTGCACACATGCACATGCACATGCGCATGCACATGCAGCTCCTTAACGCATCCTAATATCCCGAAACTCGCATGGAAGAACGCGCGGATGAGAAATCTCTCGTTTCTTGCAATCGAGAGGCTCTCGTTGTGCCTGAAAAATTATTCTATGTACTTGTTTCTTGAAATAAACGGATTTCTGCCAATGTCTCCTATTTTATTCACGTTTCACCAGAAAAGAAATTGCAAAGAGAGAGAGAGAGAGAGAAAGAAAGAAAAAAAAAAAAAAAGAAATTCACCTTGCAGAAAGCCCGTCTTACGCGTCGGCACGGACCAGGTGCGGATGTTGCTTTTTCGAGAATGCGAATGGCGGGGTAGGAAGTTGCTGTTCGATTCCGTCACTCTGGAGAAGCATCGAAGGCAAAATAAGTGCTCGCCCTCGAGTTCCCTGAGGAGCGACAAAGAGCAGCAGCAGCAGCAGCAGCAGCTGCACGGCGCTAATTGTCGCGACTTTCAGGTAATCTCAACGAGACGAAGATGGCGGGTGATGATTTCCGCGGAGGATGTTGTTCCACGGATAATTGAATCTCTGAATATTTTTAGCCGGAAAAGACGGTCGAGGATGACATCAGCTTGTTGAGCGAAATGGTATTTGGTACCGTCGCTATGACCTATAGAGGACCGTCCTTCAAGGTACCCCAGACACGCCATTAACGTAGGCTACTTGTAACAAATTCCAATAATCTTGTCGTTAATTGAGCTCAGGAGGCTCTGCAAACTCCACACTACCCCGTACCCCACTGTATTTCTTGAAACTCTATTAAATCCCTTTTTTTAAGGTTCATTCTATGAATTCTCCCCCATGTATCAT